>JAYESA010000019.1:109935466-110445408 GCA_036927795.1 Iris macrosiphon | reverse complement strand
TAATAACCTATGTATATATAACCCATAATATATGTATATATAAATATATATATATATATATATATACCATATGCATAATTATTACTAATAATTATACATACACCCTCATATAGTATTATGTACATAAAACACATAGTAACATACACACACATACATATTAATACGTATATATATAACTATACATATATATATATATATATATACATATATATATATATATATAATTATTCACCATATATAACACACATTATATAATTATAATAACCCATAAATATTTATTTACATATGCATATTTATACATGCTAACATATACAATTATATATACATATATAAGAATAGCTATATACAATATACATAATAAATACATAGATCTAAGACCCAAGAAGCACAATTATATATACCATATTATATACATATCTATATATATATATATATATATATATATATATATATATATATACAATTACATCTCCAAGAACACAAGAAATAGATCTACATATAATTTGTACAAACACATGGAGAGTATCACACCGTATCCCACTAGATGTAGGATACGCATGTCACACGAGTCCACCACACATCCAAAAGTACCCCGAAGGACACGAATAAGTCACATATATTATTTATGAACAATACGAAGAGTCAAATACAAATCTACATATCCATGTCAAAATGTGATATGTACAAAGCCCGTGTTGTCACTACCACATTTTCTAGGAAAGGGTATTTTAGTAATTTCATATTTAATTAAATATTGTGCATGATAAATAATTATTTGTTGTATTATTTAATTTTTGTTAGATGTTAGTTATTTATTTTAGACTTGTGTTAGTGGATCTAACTAGTTTAGTTAGACTCATGGACCAACATGAATTAATTGTTAGAAATTAGCCCAATTAGAAGGCCCATTGTTAAGGAGATGGATTAAATTAATTAAACCATTAGACTAGAAGATTCCCTCCTTAATTATTTCTTCATGAGTGGCCCCAAGGGGTATATTAGACAATTCATAGTAACTTGAGAGAGGAAAAAAGGGGCCAGCCTATTATAAAGAGGGGAAAAAAATTTCTCTCCTCTTTTTATTTCAAAACAAGATCTAGAATTTTCCTCAACCAAATTCCTTCATTCCCACTTTATTTTCCTACCAAATTTTATTCCAATTCCTTCCCAAATCACTATTAGAGACTAGTGGAGCAAGGATCTAGAAGGAGGAAGTAAGGATCTACAAAGAGGAGCAAGGATCTACAAGTTAGAGACAATTTCATAACATTTGGAGGTTGCATTGGGAATGCATCTCCCAATAGGTATAATTCAGTTTTTCTCCTTAATTTAGGTTCTAAATATGAGATTTAACTATAAAAAATCAACCAATATGCATAGGCTACCCATAGGATTTGGTTTTGTGTTCATAGGAGGCCTATTGTGAAAGTTATGGTGCTTTTTGTGTCAATTTTGGAAGAATTTCGCGATTGACAATTGTTGTGTGTCAATTGGTCCTATAGATCAATTTGGCATGTGCTTATGTGTTTGGGGATAGTGTCAGGTCCACAATTGGGTATGTGTAGGTCGTATCCCAATAATTTGGTGATACGTGTTGATTTGGGGGTTTTTTCTCCGACACGGAACTTTGTACATGTCATATTTTGACACAGACACGTAGATTTATTTTTGACTCTTCGTATTGTTCATAAATATATACATATGACTTGTTCGTGTCCTTGGGGGTATGTTTGTATGTGTGGTTGACTCGTATCGCAAGCGTATCCTAGATCTAGTGGGATACGGGGTGATACGATCTATGTGTTTGTGTAATTTAATTTTAGATCTAATTCTCTTTTACTTTTGAACATAGTAATGTGTAATTATATATATACATATGTATATGTATATAGTGTGATGTATATATTTTGTATTTATGTGTCATAAGTCTATTTTACCTATGTGTGTGTATATATTTATGTAGCTATTTATTCTACAAATGTCAGATCTCTTTAATATTATAGTATGTATATACATTATTAGTTGTGTTATATATATATATATATATATATATATATATATATATATACTTATAAGATATATGTATATATATTATTGTATGATTATATGTACGTATACATATATATGTTTTCTACATATGATACTATATATATATATATATATATATGTACGTTAAGTTATATGTGGTTATTATGTACTTATATATGTATATCGAGGAGTATGTATGTATTTTATATAGTCATAGATATATATATTATAGTTATATATACATATTAGTATCTATTTATATTTAGATCTTATATATTATATATATATTAATTTTTATATATATAAGAAGGAGCTTCAGCGACAGCAGCAAAGGCGACAGCAGCAGAAAACTGTCACAGCAGCAACAAACAGCAGCAACAACGGTAGGAGAAACAACGACAACAGTAGCGACAGTTGCAGGAAACTATCACTGAAACAACAGCAGTATCAGCAGCGTATCAGAGCTTTAGCAATGGCTTTAGCGACAGCAGCAGAAATCTGTCGCTAAAACAACAGTGTATCAGCAGTAACAACAGCTTTCAGTGACAACAGGAATAGTTTTTAGCGACAGTTTGGCAATTTTTATTTATTTTATTTATTTATATATATAGATATATATATATGGTATTTAATATATATATAAATATGTTCCTAAATTTCTATTTGCATTATAATATACTTTATGTCTAATAATTGGTGTGGTATATATATATTTATGGGTAGTTATCATAAACAAGGTATTGGGTATTACCTTGTGATACCAAGGTATGTACCAATGTAATTGGGGATTCCCAAGGTATTGGGTTTGGGTATCAATATTATGGTTTAGTGTTGGGATACCAAGTTGGTTCAAAACCACGGTACCTATTTAATGTTTGTAATTAGGATTCTATATTATTAATAATTGTTTGACTTATATATTGATGTGTTACATCTGAATTTATGTATCCGGAGATACGGTATCCTAATATTTAAGATATGGGTTTTGTGACCTAAACTTTTAGTATTTGAACCCAATATCCTTGTGTTAGACTTGTGCAATCTAGTAATAGGTAGTTGACCATAGTTTGACTATAGTTGACCATAGTTGACTTAGAGTTGACATAGTTTGACTTTTGACTTAGAATTGACTTGTTGACCTAGAAGATGAGTTGTTTAACTTTTTTTTTCCGGAACCTTATATTGATGTTGTATTCCATATCTAGGTCTTTGAGGCACCGTGTCAGACATCTGTGAGACTATTCATTGGACTTCAGGCTAGTACATTCTATGATAGTTTCTTATTTATGATATCCTCTATGTCCATTGTATCTAGTGTAGATATCCTTGTTCTCTTGACACGATGGTTACACAGATTGGTATATCCGGATCTTGTCATAAGATATTATTCCTTGGAATTTGGTGTATCTTGTGCAAGCCTTGTTTCATTGATTATCTTGTACATGTACATACACTGATTCTCGGGAAGACTAGCTATCTTCTTTGGAAATCTCGTGCCATAGCGTACCATGGTTGGATCTATTATAGCAGTCGAGGGTGGGAAGTATTTTAGTGTAGATAAGTGATCATACACTCCTTGTATCAAGTCTTGTATTAAATAGTGTTAATCATACACCGCACGTATGATTAGCTAGGCCATATATCTTGTATCAAGTTCCTAAGCCGATTACATGTTAAAGCTAGTACTCACACACTTAGACATTAGTATTCTTGTTCATTGACATATTGCTCATTATTGTATTTATTCCAATATTTTATTATTGTGTATATATCTCTTGTATCTATTATGCATCTTGTATATTCACATCTATTTACTGTTACATAGTTTTTATCATTGATTAGAACTACTATTAGAGATATGCTCTGCTTCTTTCCTGACTGGATATATTTTTCTCAGATGACACTGAGGACTGGTACCCTACACATTTTAGACCTCAGGATATTGTGGGTCTAGAGTCTGATACCCTGGTTCAGGCGGGACTTATCCCAACTGAGACAGATGACCCGAGTTTAGTAGCTTCTTAGTATTCTTGTACTGAATTTGTCTTCAGCTTATTTGTTAGTTTTCTTTCTGACTCATTGATGTATTATTTAGACTCATGAGTTGTATTGTGACTTTTCTATTCTTTTATCTGATTCGTGCTCATTTCCATCTTAGATCTGTGATTGAGTATATTATAATTATTGGTGTTCATTATATTGTTAGATAGATTACCCAGACAATGTTCTACTGCAGATTCTGCGGCGTAGGATGGGCATCATTTCCGACTTGTACCCTTACACCGGGTGTGGGGCATGACACGTGTCGGAGGAAAAACCCCCAAATCAATATATATCACCAAATTGTTGGGTACGTCCCACTAAACATGTGTCACGACCCGCTCCCAGTGTAAGGGTACAAGTCGGAAACAACGCCCAGCCTACGCCACAGAATCGGCAGTAGAACACTGTCTGGGTAATCTATCTAGCCATATAATGTACCACCAATAATAACAATATACTCAATCACAGACCTAAGATAAAAATGAGCACAAATCAGATAAAGAATATAAGAGTCACAAAATAACTCATGAGTCTAAAATAATACATCAATGAGTCTGAAAGAATGCTAACAAATAAGCTGGAGACAAATCTAGTATAACATAATAAGAAGGTACTAAACCCGGGTCATCTATCATAGTCGGGATAAGTCCCTCCTGAGTCAGGGTCTCTGACTCTAAACCCACAACATCCTGAGGTCCATAATGTCTAGGGTACCACTCCTCAGTGTCATCTGGGAAAAATATATCCAGTCAGGAAAGGAGTAGAGTACATCTCTAACAACAATTCTAATCAATGATAAAAACTATGTAACAATAAATAGATGTGAATATACAAGATACACAATAGATACAATGAGATATATACTTATAAGAAAATACTGGAATAAATACAATAATGATCAATATATCAATGTACAAGAATACTAATGACTAAGTGTGTGAGTACTAGCTTTAACATGTGATCAGCTTGGGAACATGATACAATATATATGGCCTGGCTAATCATACGTGCGGTGTATGATTAACAATATTCAATAACAGTACTTGATACAATGGGGGTATTGATCACATATCTACACTAAATTACTCCCCACCCTCGACTGGTATAATAGATCCAACCACGGTATGCTATGGCACGAGATTCCCCAAGACGATAACGACTCTTCCCGAGAATCAGTGTCTGTACATGTACAAGATAACCAATGAATAATACTTGCACCATATACACCATATTCTAAGGAATAACATATCATGACGAGATTCAGATATACCAATCCGTGTAACCATAGTGTCAAGAGAACAAAGATATCTACACTAGATACAATGAACATAGATGATATCATAAATGAGAAACTATCAGAGAATGTACTCGCCTGCAGTCCATTGAATAGTCTCACCGATGTCTGATACGGTGCCTCGAAGACCTAGATATAGAGTACAACATTAATACAAGGTTCCGGAAAGAAAATAAGATAAACTAGTCAACTTTTAGGTCAACAAGCCAATTCTAAGTCAAAAGTCAACTAAGTCAACTCTAAGTCAGCTATGGTCAACTATAGTCAAACTATGGTCAGCTACACATTTCTAGGTTGCACATTTCTAACACAAAAATATTGGTTCAAAATACTAAAGTCTAGGTCATAAAACTATATCTTAAATATTAGGATACCGTATCTCCGGATACGTAATTCCATAGGTAAAACATCAATATATAAGTCAAACAATTATTAATAATATAGAATCCTAATTACAAACATTAAATAGGTATCTTGGTTTTGAACCAACTTGGTATCACAACATAAAATATTATCTTAATACCCCAAACCCAATACCTTGGGTATCCCCAATTACCTTGGTACTTACCTTGGTTTCTCAAGGTAATACCCAAATACTAGTTAACCATCTACCCGTAGATATATACATATACTACAATAATTATTATACATAGAGTATATATTAAATACTATTCAGCACATATAAATATATTTACACATATTTCAAATACCATATACAAATATCTATATATATATATATATATAATATCGAATATCTAATATATAAAACTGCCAAACTGTCGCTAAAGAATCTGTTCGCTGTCGCTGAAGGCTGCTGTTAATATTGATACACTGTTGTTTTAGTGATAGTTTTATGCACTGTCGCTAAAAACTGTCACTAAAGCTCCTAATACGCTGCTGTTTCAGCGACAATTTCTTAAAACTGTCGCTGGCTGTTGTCACGGCTTCCCTGTTGTTTCCTATTGTGACACTTTTGCTGTTGCTGTTGCTCCCGCTGCTGCTGTTATTGGTATTTGCGGCTGTTGTTGCGACGCTCTGCTGTGTCGCCTTTGCTGCTGTCGCTGATATATATATATATATATATATATATAATAACCTATGTATATATAACCCATAATATATATATATATAAATATACCATATGCATAATTATTACTAATAATTATACATACACCCTAACATAGTATTATGTATATAAAACACATAGTAACATACACACACATACATATTAATATGTGTATATATATATATATATAATCATTCACCATATATAACACACATTATATAATTATAACAACCCATAAATATTTATTTACATATGCATATTTATACATGCTACCATATACAATTATATATACATATATAAGAATAGCTACATACAATATACTTAATAAATACATAGATCTAAGACACAAGAAGCATAATTATATATACCATATTATATATATCTATAATTACATCTCCAAGAACACAAGAAATAGATCTACATATAATTTGTACAAATACATGGAGAGTATCACACCGTATCCCACTTGATCTAGGATACGTATATGACACAAGTCCACCACAAATCCAAACGTACCCTGAAGGACACGAACAAGTCACGTATATTATTTATGAACAATACGAAGAGTCAAAGATAAATCTACGTGTCTGTGTCAAAATATGACATCTACAAAGTCCCTTGTCGGAAGGAAAACCCCCAAATCAATATGTATCACCAAATTATTGGGATACGACCTACACATACCCAATTATGGACATGACACTAGCTCCAAACACACAAGCACATGCTAAATTGATCTATAGTACCAATTGACACACACAACAAATGTCAATCTCGAAATTCTCCAAAATTGATACAAAAAGTACCATAACTTTCTCAATAGGCCTCCTATGAACACAAAACCAATTCCTATGGGTAGCCTATGCATATGGGTTAATTTTCCATGGTTAAATCTCAGATTTGGAACCTAATTTAAGGAGTAAAACTGAATTTTATCTATTGGGAGATGGATTTCCAATGCAACCTCCAAATGTGGTAAAATTGCCTCCAACTTGTAGATCCTTGCTCCTCTTTGTAGATCCTTGCTTCCTCCTTCTAGATCCTTGCTCCACTAGCCTCCAATGGTGATTTGGGAAGGAATTGGAATAAAATTTGGTCAGGAAATGAAGTGGAAATGAAGGAATTTGGTTGAGAAAAATTCTAGATCTAATTTCCAAATGAAAGGAGGAGAGAGAAATTTATTCCCCCTCTCTATATAGGCCGGCCCCCTTTCCCCTTTCTCAAGCTACTATGAATTATCCAATATACCTCTTGGGGCCTCTAATAAAGAAATAATTAAAGAGGCTAATGGTTTAATTAATTTAATCCATCTCCTAACAATGGGCTCTCTAAATGGGCTAAATTCTAACCAATTAGTTCATGTTGGTCCATGAGTCTAAACTAAACTAGTTAGGTCCACTAACACAAGTCCAAAATAAATAACTAATTTCTAACAATAATTAAATAATATAACAAATAATTATTTATCATGCATAATATTTAATTAAATATGAAATTACTAAAATACCCTTTCCTAGAAAATATGGTAGTGACACAGGACAGATAGCGGCATTGGGCCGATAGCCACCGAAGACCTTTGGAGTTTGAGGTATAGTTTTAGATTTTTGTTTTGTGCTTGTTATTGTTTGTTTGTTAGAGATTATGTTCTTAAAGTTGTGTTTTATTCTAGATTGGTGGTTTGGTGTTTCTAAGGATTTCTCCGACACGAGGCACGATTTATTTCGGTGGAGGCGGGAAGCTTAATCTGCGATTCATCGGACCTTTCCCTATTCTAGAGAGGGTCGGTGCAGTTGCTTACAGACTAGAATTGATACCTACATTGGAGGGAGTGCACAACGTGGTTCATGTATCGTAGTTAAGACGGTACGTGGCAGATCCTAGTCACGTGTTGGATCACTCGGAGATAGAGGTGGCCCTACTCTTAGCTATCCACAGCAGCCGGTTGAGATTCTGGATCGGAGAGAGAAGGTGCTAAGGAACCATACTATTCCCTTGGTACGCGTCGCATGGAGGCATCACTCTCCGGGAGAGTCTACATTGGAGAGAGAGGATGAAATGAGAGAGCGTTACCATATTTCTTTCTGCCTTGAGGTATGTTCTTTCCTAGTTATGTTCTATTATGTTCTTTCTGTTCTGTTCTGTTATTTTCTGAGGGTATTTTTCGTCTTTGAATTTCGAGAAAAAAATTATTTTAAGGAGGGTAGACTTGTCACTAACATATTTTTCTAGGAAAGAATATTTTGGTCATTTTATAATTAATTAAATATTTTACATGTTAAATAATTATTTATTGTATTATTTAATTATTGTTAGATGTTAGTTTATTATTTTGGACTTGTGTTAATGGACCTAACTAGTTTAGATTAGATCTATGGCCCAACATTTACAATTAGTTAGAATTGAGCCCAATTAAGCCCATTCATTAGGAGGAGGATTAATTAAAAGAAACCATTAGACTAGAACCTTCTCTCCTTAATTATTTCTTCATAAGAGGCCCCAAGGGATATATTCATTATTGCATAGTAGTTTATGGGAGGGGCTAGGGGGGCGGCCATATAAAGGGAGGAAAAAAAATTTCTCTCCTCTTTTTCTTTATAAATTTAGATCTAGAATTTATCTCAACCAAATTCCTTCATTACCACATCAAATCCCTTCCAAAATTTTCCTAATTACTTCCCAAATTACCATTGGAGGCTAGTTAAAAAAGGATCTATAAGACAGAAGCAAGGATCTACAAAGAGGAGCAAGGATATACATGTTGAAGGCTAATTTTATCAATTTTGGATGTTGTATTGGAAATCCATCTCCCAATAGATAAATTTAGTTTTTTTTCCTTTTAATTAGGTTCTAAATCTATGTTTTAATCATTAGAAACCACTCCATATGATGAGACTACCCATAGGAATTGGAATTAGGTTCATAGGAGGCCTGTAGAAAAAGTTATGGTGTATTTTTTGTCAATTTTGGGAGAATTCCGAGATTGACACATGTTGTGTTTGTCAATTGGTCAATTAGACCAAATTGACATATGTTTGATTGATTAGGGCTAGTGTAGTATCCATAATTGGATACGTGTAGGCCGTATCCCAATAATTTGGAGATACGGATTAATTTGGGGGTTTTTCCTTCGGCACGGGACTATGTGCATGTCATATTTTGATACGGACACATAGATGTGTATTTGACTCTTCGTATTATTCATATATACTATTTAGACTTGCTCCTGTCCTTTGGGGTATGTTTGGTTGTGTGGTGGACTCGTATCGCAAGCGTATCATAGATCTAGTGTGATACGGGTGCGATGCACTCCACGTGTTTGTTTCATTACTCCTTAATTCACTTGATTTGTATATAATTATTAGTATGATATATTAGATATAATATGTATATGTATATGTATGATGTACGTATCTATATTATATTATATAGGTATGTATATATAGTTGTGTCTATGTGATTATAAGTGTATATATGAGTGTATATACCTATATGTATATGTGTATCTATATGTATATATGTATGTTAGAATATATATGTATATATGTGTAGAAGCATTAAAAATACGCTGTAGAGTTATACGCAGTATTTCAATGTTGTGTGGCGTAAAGAGCCATCGGCGTACAACAGAGCTTCATCGCTAAATACAGCATAAAATATAGCTCCAGAATAACCCGCATAATACAGTATTTCCAGACTGCTTCAGCGCAAAAAGGTTGTTACATCGCCCCTTCGGCGTAAAACCCATTTGCTTTTAATGCAGCATGGAAGTGTACGAGGAACTCTTCGTATTCCTCGAATGACCTGTCAGATCATGCAGTGAACCTGACTCCTGACAAAGAGTACTGCACGACTATCAAGACGATGACTATAATGATGGTTCGGCACAGAGACCCAGACCGTCATTTAGTGACATTTTCTTGATACAAATTACTTTTACGCATTCAAGGGAATACGCTTCCTAGTTTTATACAGGCAGACGTGAGCTTTTACGCTCAACAGAAGATGAAACGAACCACCACGTCAAAAGCTGCTTTTCGTACAGAGCTCGAGGCACATCTCTGCAGTTAATGTGCGTGATGGGGGCAGATCTCTGTATTTAATGTACGAGATTTGGTTATACTTCCAAAGACTGGGTGAACCATAATTATGGCTAATACGTCCACATCAGCATCTCTGCATATTACGCCATCAGGCTATTTTCAGGTATAGGAGCATGTTGTACGCTATTTCCTTAAAATACGCTGACCTGGCTATTTTCAACTATAGGAGTACGTCGTATGCTATCTCCTCAAAATATGCCAACTTAGGCTATATTTGCAAAGGTGCGTGATAAGGCTATTTTGTCCAGAATACGCTCAAGATCTCGGTCAAGGAAGGATAATCGACTGTCCTTATGCCGGCAATCTATCTATGCAGCATCAGGCTTCTACGCCTACTTGGCTTCTACGCCAACCTGACAGCTATTGGGCTTCTACGCCTATATGTCAGCTATTGGGCTTCTATGCCTACTGGGCTTCTATGCCTACGTGGCTCCTACGCCAGTTTGACAACTATTTGGCTTTTACGCCATGGTGACAGTCATTGGCTTCTACGCCAACCTTTTCTACGCGAGGGGCAGTTACCTACGTGGCTTGCATGCCGTGATCTTCGCAGCAATTATACGCGTCACCTCATAATGGGACACATGTCACACGCAGATTCAGAAGATCATTTATACGTGGATGTCAGTTATTATAACAGCCGCATAAAAAGTGCCACACTCTCCACTGTCCGACTTCTACGCCGACTGGACGATTACTGTCACTAAACCCTATAAATAGAGACCTCCGTCCACAGAGGTCCAAGGTCAAAGAATTGAGGAGAGAATTCATAAAATCGAAGAGAGAAGAGTACAGACAGAGAGTAGTGATCGACGATTTTGGCATCAAGCATCCACTCCCTCTTGCAATCTTTGAAACTATTCCTTCTTCTACAACACTTCTTCATCATCGTGTGGTCCAAGGGACAAAGTGATCGACCGCAGATTAGACTCCTATAGCAATATTTACCGAGATTAAATTTTGTACTTAACATCCTCGTATAGGATTAATTATACTTCTTGTTTGTAAACCAAAGGAAGGGTTTTGTATAAACCTAGTTTTATTTCTTTCGTTTATTATCAAACACAAGATGGCGACTCTGCTGGAGACCTCTTTCTCATTTGACCAGAAAGCAATTGCTCAACACGATGCAGTATCAGTAGGATCAATAAAGAAGACCTTGGTCGTCCAATTCGACTAATCAGCCTACAAAGATATGCTTCGAGCAGGGGGTAGCTCTCACTCTCTCTCTGTCTAAGATAACAGGAAATTGCGTAAGGTGTGGATGCCCCGGATATCCCCTACCATTCCTGCCGACTCTCTGGTTTCTCTGACCAACAAGGTTGTAGCTTTGCAACCTGCGCACCCCGCACGTAAAACTCTGTCTCCCGTCTGTGACGTGGTGGTATACAAAACTTCTGGCATGCCTCAATGATAATCCAGAAGTCTGCTCCGCGCTCTGCGCATAAAACTTTGTCTCCCGTTTGTGACGTGGTAGACAAAACTTCTGGCAATGCCTCAGTACTAATCCAGAAGTCTGCTCCGCGCTCTGTGCGTAAAACTCTATCTCCCGTCTGTGACGTGGTAGACAAAGCTTCTGGTTATGCGTCAGTGCTAATCCAGAAGTCTGCTCCACGCTCTGCGCATAAAATTTAGTCTCCCATCTGTGACGCGACAGACAAAATTTCTGATAATCCCTTAGCGCCAATTCAAAAATTCCAAACGTGCTTCGCGCATAAAAATGCATCTTCTCTCCGTGGAAAAATAGATAGTCCCTGTAATCTACGCAAGGGAAAACAAATGGCGGATTTCCCGACCTCTTGGATTTTACTCCATCAAGGGAATAATCTGCCCGCTCTTCAGGTTACGCGAGAAGCTGATAGCCGATTGAGGACTTCCTCAGTTTTATGCCAACCTGAGCAGAGTTCCAAATTATGCCAGGTCGAGCCCCTCAGCGTAAAGAAAGCCCGGGTTGTGGATAGATACGTTCCTCATGGATCATGTGCTACTCATATGGCTGAGCTGCTGTATATAGGTGGCAGAGAAAGGGTTGGGGTTCCCAATATCCGCATTCCAACTGATGTAAATAGGAGGAACATGCCTTCTTCTTTTTCTTCTGTTAATCCTCCCGACTTGCGTGAATTTTTGATCTAAAAGAGCAAAGATAGGGGTCTTCCAATATGTCTATTACGCCCCTAGGGAGCACTATTGTAATAGTCATAAGATTGTAGTTAATTATTGCTGTTCTGAAGCAAAACGGTCAGTTTTCGACCGGTTGAACTAATCTTCGTCTTTATAGGAAGAAGAGCCTACATATATATCAGTGAACATGGCTCCACACATTCCTAGAGGAAGGTCAAATTCAAGACGTCATCCCTCTAGAACTCTAAGCCAAAGGAGATTCAACAAACTCCTTGAGAACATTAAAGTTGGGGTGTTCCGAAATACCCGTTCGAGGTCGCGACAACCGGCTTCGTATTCTTATAATTTCGACACTGGGGGTTGCAAGTTTCTCGAATCGGATATTAAAAGTATAAAGTCAATCTCTACAGAGACCTATACTAACCCTTCAATGACATCCAAAGAAATAGGAGTCTATGCCATTGAAGATGAACGTTAAGAGGCTTCCCCATCGGGAAGTACTGAGCAACGCATTGCTGTGTTAGAGATATCTCTGAAAGAGATACAGTCCATGATGGAGAATATGTACCAGATGATGCTGACCCAACATACAGCTGCTATAGCTCAAGCATCGGTCCCTTCGACTCAGATACGTGTGGGGGTGGACTTACCACCATCTAATGCGAATCAGGAGCCTGCTCTAAATCAGGAGTCATCAGCTCCTCCACTTCCTAATTCGGAGAATGTATTGCCTCCTGTTGGAGTTACGATACAACCGATCTCTCACCACTCCGCGGTCCCTCTACCGGCTGAAGATCCGATGCATGCAGTACGGGAAATAAAAGCCCAATTTGATGCCTTAAAGCACAAGGATCAGCTCAAGAAATTGGGAATCAACCAGCCTTACCCAGCTATCTGGGATGAGATCCCTTTCCCTCCTAAATACAAACCACAGACTATGGCTTTGTTTGAGGGAAAGACATCATCGAGCCAGTACATGAACTACTTCAGTATGATGACGGTATTATTGCAAGGGAATGACGCCCTTCTCACTCGAGTGTTCAAAGGTTGTCTCTCGCTGTAGTCTTGCGGACAACTGCATTACTTCCTTTGAAGATTTTAAGACTTTGTTCTTCGCACGATTCTACGAAGGAGGGATGGACATGTCTATGTCCTCTCTCATCGAAGTAAAGCAGAAGAAGAAAGAGAACGTTCACACTTTTATCGAACGTTTTTGTCAAGTTATTTTGCAAATGCCTCCCGGAGTTCCAGACTCGGCATTGGTGGACATTTGCAGGAAGAATCTTCTTCCAGTGATCTCGGTGTTCACAGGACCATATCAGTTCCATGATTGGCCCTCGTTTATCATCTCAGCGGTAGCCGTTGAAGACAACAGTCGGAAGGCGCGTGATAATGGAATTATGATATCTGCCTCTGATAGAGGCAAGAGGTCATCCTCCAACAGCGACCATCTTTGTGGTTCCAAAGGAAAAGAAGCTCTAGCGATCAATACGTCCAGACAAAAGACTGCGGCAACCACACATACGAAACCTGGGACTTCCAGGCCCATTAAAATATACTCTTTTGACGACGACGATATTTCAAACATATTTGAGTGTCTAATCAAAAGCGGCAAGATTACCCTCCCTGAGGTAAAGCGGCCCAATAACCCCAAGTATTGCATTTTCCATAGGTACATACATTACCCCACAAAGGCGTGTTATGTACTAAAGAGGAAAATCCAGGAGTTGATCGACGCTAAGGCTATCACTCTGTGCAGTAGCGAGAAGACGGTCACAGCCAACATGATCTCTCTTTAATTCGGCAATCTGCCTCCTCAAGATGTTCCAGATGGTGTTGTACCTATTTCTCGAACAACGATGAATATTGTTAATCTCCCTCCAGCCAGAGGTCAAAATCATGACCTGGTACCCCTAACTACCCAGCGTGGCGAGATTATGTAGGTTCATCTAGATCTGGTGTTGGAGATCGAGGAAGAGACTCAAGCTGCTAAAGCTAAGTCTAAAAAGAACTCAAAATGTAAACCATGTCATATGGTTGTGATATCCTCGACTTCAGAAGAAGAGGTTTTGGCTACTGGAACCAGTTCAGGGAAAGCCTACCTCAAGGACTATGGAGGAAGTCAGGAAGATGCATCGGCAGACGCTTCAGCTGCCAAGCCTTTAGAACCGGAACCTGTCATACCAGAGGCCGGTCTTTCTAGAGCAACTTCGGCGGACAAGGGCAAGCAAAAAGAAGTGTGCTTTGATAAACCTTTGAAGAATACTCAAAACAAAGGTTTGGAGAAGCCATATAACTTCGACATCCTGGCCCAGTTGGCTAATACACTAGCCAGATTATCCATTTTTGAACTACTCATGCTCTCGAAAGACACTCGTCAAGCCCTGAGTGAAGCATTAATGCAAGCGGATGCATACTTGATCCAGCTCAAGTCCCCTGATAAAGAACTTGTGGCATGTCCTCAATGCCATAGTGTGATGGAGGTGGTCCCGAATATCGCTTTCACCCAAGATGACATGTTGTTGAAACATAACAAGCATGATAGACCCCTCTATTACACTGGATACATTAGTTCCATGGAGGTTGACCGGATTCACATAGATCCGGGATCATCGATCAGTATCATTCCTCATAGTCTTCTCAGACCGCTGAGGATTCCTACCAGTGAATTGGCTTACACCACCACTACAATCGTGGGCTTCAACGCCAAGAAAAATAAGCCGTTGGGGAAGATTCCTCTGAGGATCCAGATTGGCGACCTCAGATCAGTGGGTACATGCTATGTCATTAATTCAGAGGTGTCCTACAACATTTTGCTGGGCAGACCATCGATCCATGATCACAACATCGTTCCTTCGACTCTACATCAATGCTTCAAATATGTAGATGCCCAAGGAACAATAGAAATAGAGTTTGCTGATCTTAACCCGTTTAAAGAAGTAGAATCCTACTACTCCGATGCCATGTTATACACCCAAGACTACATGGAGGAGTTGTCAGGTAAGACAGAGGAGGAATCCAACCGGGAGCTAGAAGAACCCTCTGCCGAGCAACCCTTGGTAATTAAGTTAAAAGGGCGAACTAATCGTCCAAAAGTTATGGAACCCATGGCTATCCACCTGAACAAAACCAAGTCAGGACAACGAGGTGATCCTTTAGTGATCACTTTGAACCAGAAACCTCCACCTTTGGTCATCAACCTCCGACGTAACAAGCAGCCGATTGATGTAAATATAACCAGGAACGTAGTTTCTGACGATAATAAAGATCCTCTTTTTCAGTATATTGATGCTCAAATTCTAAACTAGGAATCCTCTCCCCATAATGATATAGAACCTATAGCACAAAAATTCTTGAAAGATATAGACTCCTATCATCCGTATGTGTAGGAAGTACCGTCACCATCTAATGTCATCACGATATATGGGCCACATGAGGATTCTATCTTTATTGTCTCGCCTATTCACAGCAGTCAGCATCCAATAGTCTTCGGTCTCATGTGCAATGAACCGACTGTACAAGAAGATTCTTTCGATGATGATGCTGGTAAAATGCAGGTTCACAGATATAGCCCGCAAGCTTTGAAGATTATGCAAAGTATGGGTTATTACTTGAAGCTGGAACCAGGTCTTAACTACAGAAAAGGCAGGCGAATGCCGTTGCATGGTGATCCCTACTGTCAACGAACTCGTTTTGGGTTAGGGTATACCACCTCCCTTGCAACTTCTGAGTCAAATGAGGATATCTTTTTCTCTTCTCAAGATAGCTTGTCGTCCTCCGGCTTATTTGATGATCTCGAACGAACATTATCAGTAAATATGATATTGATAGATTCCCTCGAAGTAGACGAACAAGAATCTGAACCGTTTGAGAATGATTCTTGGGCTCAGCAAATGGATACGCAATGGGAACTCCGGTTTGAGCAGAAAGAACCGCCCACTAAAGATAAAATTATCCAAATTAAAGTTGGGGATGAACTTTTACCAAAGCTGATATTTATCAGTAACAATCTTTCCGAAGAAGAAAGGGAAAAAATAATCCAGCTGATAAAAGAATATATCGACGTCTTTGCGTGGAATTATGAGGATATGCTAGGTCTTGATCCAAAAGTGGCTACTCATAAACTCAATATACTGCCCAATTCGAAGCCTGTAAAGCAGCACCAATGCCGGTTCTGCCCGGATATAATGGACGCCATTAAAGCTAAAATTAAGAAGTTGATAGCCTGCGGGTTTATCCGGGAAGAACAACATCCTGACTAGGTCGCCAATGTAGTCCCAGTCATGAAAAAAAGTAGGAAAGTACAAGTTTGCATTGATTACCGAGATCTGAATACAGCATGCCCCAAGGATGAGTTTCCTCTTCCCATTACAGACGTCAGGATCGATAATACGTGCGGTTTTGAATGCATGTCTTTCATGGACGGATTTTCAGGATACAACCAAATCAAGATCCATTCTGAAGACGAGAACCATACTGCCTTTCGGATACCATTGGGGGTATATTGCTACACGGTCATGCTCTTCGGACTGAAGAATGCAGGGGCTACATACCAATGAGCTATGAGTAACATATTCTATGAGCATTTACGCAAAACAATAGAATGTTACATAGACGATATAGCTGTCAAAAGTTGCCTCAAGGATAATCACATCCAAGACTTGAAGACAGTGTTCGAGTTGATGCGCCAACATCAACTCAAAATGAATCCTACAAAGTCCTTTCTTGGTGTATCCAGTGGCAAATTCTTGGGATTTATCATTACCGCTAAAGGCATTTCAAGTGGACCCTGATAAAGTCAAGGCCATCTTAGAAATGTGACCACCCCATAATCTGAGAGAACTCAGGGTATTTCAAGGTCGTCTGGCTTATATCCAGAGATTCATATCCAACCTCTCTGGGAGATGTCAGCTTTTTTCTTGTCTCATAAAAAAAGGTGTATCCTTCGTATGGGACGAAGCCTATCAGCAAGCGTTTAATGATATCAAACGCTACCTCACTAATCCTCCAGTTTTGGTGCCTCTGGTCATAGGAAGACCATTTTTGTTGTATGTTCGAGCAATGGATCATTATCTGGGAGCTCTCATTGCACAGAAGAATGATGAGGGTCATGAACAGGCTATCTACTATTTAAGCAGGATGATGGTCGGAGCTGAACACTGGTATAATCCAGTAGAAAAAGAATGCTTAGTCCTAATGTTCGCCATTCAGAAAATGCAATATTACGTCACAGGCCAGACTATTCATATTATCTCCAGGATCAATCCTCTTCGGGTATTAATGAACAAGCCAAGTGTTCTTAATTCCCGACTCGCGACTTGGGCAATGTTACTAACACCATATGATATGGTGTACATCCCTCAGAAGTCCATCAAAGGCCAAGTATTGGCTGATTTCCTAGCTGCTCATCCGATTCCGAAAACCTCCAGATTATACGAGGACATTTTCGATGAAGTTATAGAATGTAATTTCGCAATGGAAAGTGATACATGATAGCAATTCTTCGATGGTGCCTCCAGGACTGGCCCCAAGGGAAACGTGGATTCAGGAGTAGGAATTGTCCTGGTCACTCCTGATAAACTCGTCATCTATTGAGCATATTCTCTTAGCGAGCCTTGCTCTAACAATGTGGCAGAGTATAATGCCCTACTCATCGGACTCCAAGTCGCTAAAGAATTGGACGTCGAATATTTGGAAGCTTTCGGTAATTCTCTGCTGATCGTCAATCAAGTCAGAGGAATATATGAAGTTCGTAATACAGACCTCATTCCTTATCACTAAGCAAAGATCGAGATAGCCGTATCTTTCAAAGGATTCGTCCTAGAGTATGTGCCTCGATCTCAGAATCTGGAAGCTGATGCCCTGGCCAATCTAGCTGCAGATTTAGCTATTCCTATAAGAAGGCAGAATTCGGTGATCCTTCTTAATAGAGATTTATTCTATGTGAAAAATAACTTTTACATAGAACACAGCTAGGCTGTGAACACAGATCCTCCCAAGAGAGACTGGAGAAGTCCCTTTATAGATTTTGTGGCATACAAAATCTTATCGGAGGATCCTAAAGAAGCAGTATCCATCAAAAGACGATCATTACGCTTATATTTTGATGCATCTTCACAAAGTCTATATCGTCGAACTTACGACGGACAGCTATTACGATGTCTCCCTAATGATGAGGCACAACGGATTATCCGTGAAACTCATGACGGCATATGCGGAACACATCAACCCGGTCCTAAGCTACAGGATCGTATCAGGAGGATGGGCTATTACTGGCCTACTATGATCACAGATGCAATAAAATATGCAAGACAATGCAAAGCTTGTCAGGTTCATGCAGATTTTATACATCAACCTTCTGAACATTTACATCCTATGGTTGCATCCTGGCCTTTCGAAGCATGGGGTATGGATATCATTGGTCCTATTCACCCATCTTCTTCCAGAGGTCATCGGTTCATATTGGCTATCACGAATTATTTCTCCAAATGGGCAGAGGCAATCCCTCTTGCTGAGGTGAAAATATCCAACGTGATCAGCTTCATCAAACATCATGTCATTTATCGCTTTGGGATACCTCGAAGGATAATTCATGACAATGGGCCTCAATTCATCAGCTAAGCATTTCATCGATTTTGTGATAAAAATCGGATACAAAATATGGCCTCTACGGCATACAATCCTGTTGCGAATGGTTTGGCAGAAGCTTTCAACAAAACCATCATCAAACTCTTGAAAAAGTTCGTTTCTTTGAACAAAAGAGATTGGAATGAGAAGTTGGGAGAGTGCCTCTAGGCATACCGCACAACAGTACGAACATCTACAGGTTGTATCCCATTCTTATTGGTTTACGGGAGTGAACCAGTTCTCCATATTAAAATCCAAATTCCATCACTCAGAATAGCAGTAGCTAATGAGTTGACTCAGGAAAATAATGATCGATTACGGCTTCAAGAGCTAGAAGGATTAGACGAGAAATGCCTCCTAGCTCAACAACGCATTGCGTTCTATCAGGCACGCATTTATAAAGCTTGTAATCAAAAAGTTAAGGAAAGGGTGTTCAAAGTTGGCGAGCTAGTTTTAGCTATGAAAAGGCCAATGATCATTACTCACAAGAGTAAGGGTAAATTCTAGCCCAAATGGGAAGGCCTTTATATGATAGAGACGACGTTCTCAAATGGCGCTTACAGATTAGCCAAGCCTAATGGAGACTTGTTAATGGCTCCTATCAACGGCAAATTTCTGAAAAGGTACTATGCTTAATCTCCTTTGCTCAAATGGAGGATGGTGAAGATCTCGTTCTGACAATACTACGTCCAAAGAACTAGTTGGATCATATTCTATCATGTCCATATAACCTCTGAATAGATATATTTAACTAATTTAAAACTTCAAAACCTATCACGCCCATATTACCTCTGATAGTGTTTTGTATACAAATTCAGTTGGATCATATTCTATCATGTTCATATAACCTCTGAATAGATATGTCCAGCTGAAGCTTATCGAAAGTATATCATGTCCATAATACCTCTGATATCACTTTCATCCTAGCCTGTCATTTATATTCAAAAAATGATGGGTCCACCAAAGTCAGATAAAATCTCTTTATTATCACCAGAAAGAGCAAGTACATATAAAAGCAAAAGGTACATCATTTGGGAGGAGCAGTTAAGTCGCGAATCTATCGCGCTAGAGAGGCCATTCTCTCATTCTTGGAGCTCAAAACCGTAGTTTGAGCCCGCTCTGACCTTGCCTCCTCAGTATTCAAGGTAGACATTTCAGACCTAGCAAGTACAAAATCTGCGTCGATGTCACCCACGCGTGTCAAGTTTTGCTGAGACGCTTTCAGTCGGTTCTTCAACACATATCTAGCTGCCGATGAAGTGAGAACCCTCTCCTCTGCCTAAGCAAGTTTATCTTTCAATTTGCGGACCCTCGCTGCCTCTTCCTCATATTTGGCCTCGCACTTAGCCAGCTGGGGAATGACATACTCTAATATGGTATGCTCTTCATTCATCTCTTTCTGCTGAGCCTCGATGGACTTGCTCAGAGTTTCCATCTCCCTAACAAGCCTCGTAGTCAAAGAGTCATATTCAGCCTGAATCAGGTCATCAATGCTGCCCTGGGATAGTTGTAAATAATTGTTAATGGGTTGTTCCAAACCATTAAGTATCTGCTCTAGTGCATCAGCTCTCCCAGCGTCGTTGAAATCTCTGATCGGTACTATCGTAAACTGGGAGGACCTCCTAAGAGCCTGGAAGCCTAGATTCTTCTACAACACCATTGATATCAGCATTTTCAAAGTGGTATATCAAATACTAGTTTATTGCTTAATTAGCATGGCAAGATCCGAATGGACGCTGGGAGTGGCTGTAATATCGGTGAATCCCCTTCCAGGAACGACTACAGAGGGTGTCGTCATAGTCGTCGCCTTAGTAGATGGCGCGACAAAGGTAGAGGCACCAACAACGGTCGAAGTAGCTGACGTACTCAAAGGAGGCATAGTCGTGATAACAGGCTCATCCTTCCCTCGAGATATCGGAACTGTATCGGGCAAGCCGACACCCAAAAATGTTTCCTCTTCAATGTCGGGCACCGCCGTGTCATCTACAGGAGCTGCAACAAAGCCAAAAGTTGCATCGACGCTGCCCTCCCCGTAGATATCTTCCCCTGAAAAGAAGACAAGAGAAAGTTAATATCAACCTGATGTTAATTTTTCTAAAAGAGGCATAAAGACGATATTTACCCATGGCTGATGGTATATATGTCGCGTCTGCAGCCAGTACAGCTAAATTATTTTATAATGATGTTAAGCGAGCTGTCATACCTGGAGAAGGGGGTGCTCCAAATGACATAGGCAGGTATTCTTCCAGGTCTTCACCAAGATCCACTCGAGGCTCATCGGGTGGAATCTCACTGAATATACTTACAGACGTGGCAGGGGTTACTCCCGTTACTTGTCTGGATAAAGATATTCTTATTTTGCTCGGCTTCGAAGGCGATCTCGTAGCACTACCTGAAGCGGTAGCAGTGACAACAGCCTCGAGCAAGGAATCTCCGGCACTGCCAGCCGGAACTGTGGAGGTTCCCTCTCTAATAGGCGAAGGACCTCTAGCCAAAAAATCATCCCTGCCCGGGGAAACAACATGCTCACTCCTAGAGCCTCATGGCCAGAAGTCCTGACAGGACCACTAACAGTCTTCTTCTTCTTGCGAGGCGAAGTCTCCTTCGCTTACTGGGGATAACAAGGGGCTCTACAGGCGGAGTTATTACGCCTCTCGGTACTGTCAGCAAAAACTCATCAGGATCGACAGAGTCTTCACCCTCGTCAGAGAAAACTGATGGGACTTCCTCTCTTCAAGCAGACTTATGAGGTGGCATCCTAAAACTTCCACGCATATCAAAATTGAGATAGAAGGTATTGATGGCCACATAAAACTAGGCATACGAATGGAGGATGCGCAACTCCATGGAGAGAGAAGTTGGTGGGAATAATAAAGGTTGCTCCAGTATAACCCATTATAAAGTACCGCCATCCTCTCGCTCCATCAATAAGTCTACCTCTGGACTTTAAGCTGGTGATGGCATTTCCCACGTGCAATTGGTCATACCCAAACTGCCTGGCGAACCTGTTTGATAATAAATAAAAGAAATAAAACTAGGTTTATACAAAACCCTTCCTTAGGTTTACAAACAAGAAGTACTATTAATCCTATACGAGGATGTTAAGTACAAATTTTAATCTGGATAAATATTGCTATAGGAGTCTGATCTGCAGTCGATCACTTTGTTCCTTGGACCACACGATAATAAAGAAGTGCTGTAGAAGAAGGAGATGCTTCAAAGATTGCAAGAGGGAGTGGATGTTCGATGCCAAAATTGTCGATCGCTACTCTCTGTCTGAGCTCTTCTCTCTCTGTTCTTCGATTTCTTTTAACTTTTTCTGACCCTTGTTCGACCTTTCTTTTCGACCCCGGAACTCGGTCAATAGAGGTCTCTATTTATAGGGTTTTAGTGACAGTAACCGTACAGTCGGCATAGAAGCCGGATAGTGGAGAGTATGGCACTTTTTATGCGGCGGTTATAATAACTGTAACTTACGTATAGATGATCTTCTGAATAAGCGTGTGACGCGTGTCCCATTAAGAGATAATGCGTATAACTACTGCGAAGATCACAGCATGCGAGCCACGTAGGTAACTGCCCCTTGCGTAAATAAGGTTGGCGTAGAAGCCAATAACTGTCACCATGGTGTAGAAGCCAAATAGTTGTCAGGTTGGCATAGAAACCAAATAGGCGTAGAAGCCTTGTAGGCGTAGAAGCCTGATGCTGCGTGGATAGGTAGCTAGCGTAAAAGATAACTGATCCTCCTTCTTTGACTGAGGCCTTGAGCGTATTCTGGACAAAATAGCTTTATCATGCACAAATAAAAATATAGCCTGAGTTGGCGTATTTCAAGGAGATAGCGTACAACGTGCTCCTTATAGCTGAAAATAGTCCGAAGGCGTATTTCAAGAAGATAGCGTACAGCGTGCTCCTATAGCTGAAAATAGCCTAATGGCATAATATACAAAGGTGATGATGTGGACGTATTAGCCGTAATTATGGCTCACCTAGTCTTTGAAAATATAACCAAATCTCGTACATTTAATGGAGAGATCTGCCACCATTCTGAGCATTAAATGCAGAGACGTGTCTCGAGCTCTGTACGAAGATCTGCCACCATTCTGAGCATTAAATGCAGAGACGTGCTTCGAGATCTGTACGAAGAGCAGCTTTTGACGTGGTAATTCGTTTTGTCTTCTACTGAGCGTAAAAGCTCACATCTGTCTATGTAAAACTAGGCAGCGTATTCCCTTGTATGCGTAAAACCACTTTTGTATCAGGGAAATGTCACTAAACGACAGTTTGGGTCTCTGTGCCGCACCATCATTATAGCCGTCGTCTGGATAGCTGTGCAGTACTCATTGTTAGGAGTCAGGTTCACTGCATGATCTGACAGATTCATCCGAGGAATATGAAGCGTTCCCTGTACAACTTCCCACCACATTAAAAGCGGATGAGTTTTATGCCAAAGTGGCGACGTAATAACCCTTTTACGCTGAAGCAGCATGGAAATACTGCATTACGCAGATTATCCTGGAGCTTATATTTTATGCTGTACTAGCGACAAAGCTCTATTGTACGCTGATGGCTCTGAAGTCATATTTTACGCTACCAAGTACTAAAATGATGCATATAACTCTACAACGTATTTTTCATGCTTCTACAAGACCCCCTTCAAAGTTTTCAAATTCCTCGTAATTTGAAACATTTTGAATGAAGCATGAAATGCTCAAGTCTGACTCGTTCCTCGCGGCTGATTTCTTGGCAGATTTTTAGGGATTTTCAGGGATTTGTTGGGATTCAGTGTGTTCTCTTTTGCCTATATAAAGGCTGAGGAGTTAACCTGTTCTTCCCACATTTCCTTTATCATACAGAGATGATTGCCACAGTTCGTCAGGTCGATTTGAGGAAGAAGAAGATCATGTTCTTTCAGCATGTAAGGATCCGAAAAAGAAGGCGTCTTCGAGCAAATATCCTCTACAACGATGGATCATGGAAGGATATCATAGTTTCCTTTGCTCGGGATAATCAGCAACTTCATATGGCGATTCGTCCAGGAAAGAGGAAGGGTCACATTCGACCATACAGCTTGCAAGCTGTATTTTCTCCCGTTGTTCGTGGACGAGGGCAGACAAACTAGCCCTCTGTTCTAGTACTGAGTTGGGTCTAACACCTCAACTCAATCTATCATGGCGTATGATGGGCTCTTGAATAATTTATACAGGCCCAGTTTTGTATCCTCCCTCCATTAATCATTTTCTTGTTCATCGACTGTGGAAGTCGATGAACTGCTGTAGAAGACGGATAAAGATCTCCCCCAATGCGAGAACCTGGCAGAACAGATTCTGGGCGTGATCTTTAATGAAAATAGGGAATCCTTTGTAGACGAGATTTCCCTCATATGTAATCATGAAGATGAAAAAAAAACCCTTTGTAGACTGGATTTCCCTCATATGTAATCATGATTTAATAAAATCGTCTTCTTTTGCGTATCTGATGATTTTGCCATATTCTTTGCTGTGATGAAGTCTAAATATGTGTAGCTTCGACACGTCTGAATAACTTTACGTCGACTCTGAAAAAAGAGTATTTGGTCCCGTCCTGTCTTTTATGCGTAACTGAGGAAGCGTAGAAAACTGCTTAACATTTAAGTCGAATATCCGAACTGTCATGCTATTTTGAACGAGGGATTGCATAGAATTTTGAACCTGTCACTTCTCTGATAAGAAGAATTTCTTGTTCAGACCGTCATCTTCAAGAATGATTTCCCGAAAATCCCTTGAAATAGGGCGAGAAATGGCTGTCAAAACTGAATCGCCATCTTGAACTATAGAGAAAATATTCAGACTGGATTTTGGATTAACTTCCAATTGACCCAAGAAGAAGAGTTATTTTCAATGTTGAACTCTGCATGCTTTGGATACTTGGGATATTTTGAGGCCAAGGAGGAGTATCTCCTACGTGAATCCTTGTAGTTTGCCGTCTTGAGAATTGTTCAGATATATGCATACCCTGACCTCCATATTTTCAGATATGCGAAAAGTCATAGATCCGTAGTGTAGATGAGCGTAAAATCGTAAGTTTGTAGCCTCTCGAGCGTAAAGGCTGCTGAGCATAAGAGCATTCGGGCATAGAACTGTAGATTTATAGCCTCTGAAAAGAAAACTTCCGAGCGTGAAGTCGTAGATTTGTCGCCTCTGAGCGTAAAAAGCTTATGAACGTGAAATCATAGATTTGTAGCCTCTGAGCGTGAAGTCGTAGGTTTGTAGCCTCTCGAGCGTAAAAGCTACCGAGCATAAAAGCATCCGGGCGTAAAACCATAGACTTATAGCCTCTGAGCGTAAAACCGTGGATTTGTAGCTTCCCGACCGTAAAAAGCTCCTTGGCGTAAAATCACGAATCTGCTCTGCACGAATTTTTTTGGAATTCGTTGCCTGTCCGCCTTCCCTGAGTAATAGGCTGACGTAGTCCCCAATCATAACCAAATATTAAATATCGAATTTGGTTAGGGATTCGAGGAGTTTATCTGAACTCTATATATATCCCAAGGCTTTCAGAGAGAAGACTCTTCACCTGTCTTTTGCAAAAGAAAACCTTCGTCTCTTTGAGTACTCTCCTTCGTTTCTTCTCTGAGCATTCTGAGTTTTTAGCAATGGCACCAAAACCAATCTCCTCCTCTAAGGAAAAGAAGGCTGCCTCCTCTTCTCGCTCCTTTGCCCAAGCAAGAGCGACTCCCGTCGGGTAGGGCGAGCCCCGCTCTGAACGAAGTATCTCGCCGAGGAGCTGTGCACCGGGAGTTATAGGTAAAGCTTTTGGGATGACAAGAACGAAGAAAACCCTTCGCACATGTTGTACGTGAACGCGCTAGGTCATCTTCTGTGCTGATAGCCTATTCGAGGAAGATGATGCACAGAGATATTTCATCTTTTATGCCTATATTTCTAATGTGTCAGCGTAAAAACTCCATATTTTTGCAGTCTGGCGTAAAAGCTTTTACTGTCGAAATTTGGCGTATACTACAAACTTTGAGGGTTACCCTCTGGATGAAAATTTTGGCGTAATAACTCAAACTTTGGCAATCTGGCGTAAAACCATAGACTGTCAGATTTTTGTGTATACTTCCAATCTTGAATTTTACGCCTTGGAATGAGATTCCAGCGTAAAAAGTCAAGTTTTTACAGTCTTGGCGTAAAAGCACAAACTGTTGCTCTTTTGGCATAAGTTGCAAGATTATGAGATCTAGTATAGAAACTGACGTATTTTTTTTGCACTTTGTAGTTAACTTGCATATATCTCCGTTGGCTGAGGTGATGGGTTCTGCTGCTGGGATGCTGCACTCCAATTACCTGAAGGATTTGTCCCATGTGATATTTCCTATTTCTGGATCCCAATATCCTGAAGGAAGGGAAATCCTGATAATGTCTCAAGGAGAGCGAATGCTGTTGAGCATGATCAACAGAGAGCCCCTGGCGTATATAGACGGGGCACAATACATAAAATCGGCTTTCCTCTTCGGGGATATGATTGACAAACAATTCCAGACGAAGCCCAAGAATGAAAATTGGGTTTTTCCTGCCGGGGGCCTGGTCTTGTATCTGCCCAAGATGCTGAAAGATTATCCTATATCGGCATTCTTCCATGCCACGCATCCCAGGAGGATGTCGTAGACCCTAACTCCCAATCTTCACGGCCAGCCGGGGAAGATATTTTACCAGAAAGGATTCGACCAAGGGTCATTTGTAAGCCGCCCTTTTGGCCCGGTTATGCCATTCAGGGGATTGTATCCGGGTAGTGTCCCGAGTGAAGACATTTCACTGCTCCAACCAGTCCAATTATCGACTTTTTGTAATAACTTTATGGGGCATGGAGGAGTATACCCCAAGGTTAATCCTCGGAGCAATGGGTGGGTTACCCCTACAAATCTTCGATGGGCTCGATTAGCGGACTGGGCCTTGAAGCATTTTCAGACTGAGCTGGAGAGCATTGGTCTGTACACGGTTGTGAGTGGTACCAGTGTTGGGTTACCTCTTAACCCCAACCTGTTTTTGGTTCTGAAGAAGCAATATATTTCACTCACTGGGACTTTCGCCACTCCACTGGGGGAGTTGGGATTGGCCCTTCACGAAATAGCAGAGATTTTAAGACTGCCAATGGGGGATACTCCTTATGAAGAGTATGTTTCCACAAACCGAGAGCTGGGGGATACAGACCCTGGGGTAGTGGCAGTGTACCAAGAGCTGATGTATCACTATTTAGCATGTACCGCCTTCTATAATAAGCCCTCTTATTTGGCTTATACCAACAAATGGGAGTCCTACCTCTTATTCCATCAGGCCAGGACTGCTAAGCCAGACAAAGTCGTGGATAGCAGGGATAGGCCTTTGAGTTTTCTGAGTGTGCTTAGTGCTCAAGTAGTCGATGACCTTATTGAAGACGCTGGGGCTTCAGATCAAATTCTCGATGAAGGGATAGGGAAATATCTTGCGGGCACTAAAGCCTACAGTTATTTGAGATATTGCCGCAGGCCTTTGTCACGAGAAGCTCAACTTGCTGGCTTCCTCTCTGTATTGGTTGTGTCGATTGGTAGTACCAGGCATTGTATCTTCGGATCGCATTCACCGCAATACTTTATGGCCTACAGTGCGTCTGGTGTTCGAGGCAAGACTAGGATTGCTCCCTGCCATGGTATGCCGCATACAAGCTGGCCTGAGGGCCATTGCTGATGAGCTGCTTGCCGATGAAACATGGCATGACAGCTTTCCCAGGGTAGAATTACCGTTCCTGTATTTGATGGGATGGTTAATTATCCATAATCCTAGGGTGATGTCTCCCGGCCCTGGCAGTAGTTCGGGAAGTAATTTCTTGTTGAATTACAAGAATTCCACCTGGAACGTGACCACAGTTTTAGACTGTCGACGGGCACTAAATTTTGCTCGCAGTTGGAAGATTTTCTGTATCGTCCCCTCTGTACATCTCAATCAACAGGGGACTCAGGTGAAGGGAAGACCATTCTTTCTCCTGAAGCTTTTAATTGGTTGGTCTGCATTATACCTTCCCATTTATTGTACAGAAGTGAAGATCAATGCTTCTTGGAGCCCTACCTGCCTAGTCGGTTCGCCAGGCAGTTTGGGTATGACCAATTGCACGTGGGCAATTCCGTCACCAGCTTCAAGTCCAGGGGTGGACTCATTGATGGAGCGAGAGGATGGCGATACTTCATAATGGGTTACACTGGAGCAGGTTTTACTGTGCCCGCGACTTCACTCTCCATGGAGTTGCGCATCCTCCATTCGTATGCCCAGTTTTATGTGGCAACCAATACCTTCTATCGTGATTTTGATATGCGTGGAAGTTTTATGATGCCCTCTTCTAAGTCAACGGGAAGAGACAAAGTTCCATCAGTTTCCTCTAACGAGGGTGAAGATTCTGTCAATCCAGATGAGCCTTTGTTGGCAGTGCCGAGAGGCGAAATACCTTCACCTATAGGGCCTCTTGTTATCTCTGGTAAGCGAAGGGCTCCTATTCTGAAGGAGACTTCCCCTCGCAAGAAAAAGAAGACTGTTGGTGATCCTGACAGGACTTCCAATCATGAGGCTCCTAGAAGTGAGCCTGTTGTTTCCCCTGTAGGGACGATCCTTTGATTAGAGGTTCCTCGCATTTTAGAGAGAAAATGTCCACAGTTCCGGCTGGCAGTGCCAGAGAATCTTTGCTCGAACCTGCTGTCGCTGCTACCGCTTCAGGTAGTGGTACGAGATCGCCTTCGAGGCCGAGCCAAATAAAGATATCTTTATCCAGACCAGTAATGGGAGAAACCCCTGCCGCGTCTGTAAGTATACCCAGCAGGATTTCACCTGATGAACCTCGATTGGATCTGGGTGAATACTTCGATGACTACCCTCAGTCGTCATTTGGTGCACCCTCATCTCCAAGTATGACAGCTCGCTTAGCATCATTAAGAAATGATTTAGCTGTACTGGCTGCAGATACGACATATACACCATCAGCCATGGGTAAATGTTGTCTTTATGCCTCTTTTTAGAAAAAATTAACATCAGGTTGATATTAACTTTCTCTTGTCTTTTTTTCATGGGAAGACATCTACGGGGAGGGCAGTGTAGATGTGCCTTTTGGCTCTGTTTCAGCTCCTGCCGATGACATGGAGGTGCCCGACTTCGAAGGGGAAACATTTTCGGGTGCAGGCTCGCCTGAAATAATTTCGATATCTCAAGAGGAGGATGAGCCTGTCATTACGACTATGCCTCCTTTGAGTATGCCAGCGACTTCACCCGTTGCCGTTGCCTCTACCTTTGTCGCATCCTTTACTGAAGAGACGACTGTGACGACACCCTCTGTAGTCGTTACTGGAAGGGGATTCTCTGATATTGCAGCCACTCCCAGCACCCATTCGAATCTTGCCATATTGGTTGAGTAATTTTCGAGCATTTTCTACGCCACTTTAAAAATGCTGATATTGATGGTACTGGAGAAGAATCTAAGCTTCAAGGCTCTGAAGACGTCTTCCAACTTCAGTATAGTACAGATTAGATACTTCAACGATAATGACAGAGCTGATGCGCTAGAGCAAATAGTTAATGGTTTAGAATAACCCATTAACGACTATTTACAACTATCTCGAGGCAGCATCGACGGTCTCGTTCAAGCTAGATATGACTCCTTAACTGCAAAGCTTGCTGGGCTAATAGAATCTCTAAACAAATTCGTCCAGGAATAGCAGCAGGAGATGGATCAAGAGCGTGCCATATTGGGGTATGTCATTCCCCAGTTGGCTCAGTGCGAGGCCGAATATGAGGAAGAGGCATCGAGGGTCCGCAGACTGAAAGATGAACTCACTCAGGCAGAGGAGAAGGCTCTCTCTTTGTCGGCATCTCAAGATGTGCTGAAGATCCAGAGGGAAACGTCTCAGCAGAACCTGGCACATGTGGGTGTCATCCACGCAGGTTTTGTACAAGCCCGATCAGAGCTATCTACTTTCAACAATGATGCGGCAAGGTTGGAGCGGGCTCGCGCCGACGTCTTAAACTCCAGGGATGAGAGAATGGTTACACTGGTGCAGCAGATTCGTGACTTAACTGCTCCCCCTAAATGATGTACCTTTCTTGTTTCTCTTGTAATTTCTCGGAGATAAATAAAGACACATTTTCTGACTTTGTGGGTCCATCATTTTAGAATGTGATAGACTAGGGTGAAAGTGATATCAGAGGTATCATTAACATGAGATACTTTCGTTAAGGTTTTGCTGAATGTAAATATATTCAGAGTTAACATGAACTTGAAAGAATATAATCCAACTAAATTTGTATACTAAATACTATCAGAGGTATCATTAACATGATAGGCTTACAAATTAGTTGAGGATATCTACTCGGAGGTCACATGAACCAGATAGAATATGATCCATCTAACCTTTGTGCATCGTAACGTCAGAATAAGATCTTCGTCATACTCCGTTAAACGAAAGAGATCAAGTATAGTACTTCTTCGGGAATTTGCAGTTGATAAAAGCCATTGCCAAATTTTTATTAGGCTTGGCTAATATGTAAGTGTCATTTGCAATCATATAAGGATTCTCCATTTCTTTATGATTGTCTGGACGAATTTCGGATATTATACTAGAGGTATTATGGACGTAGTATGATACCGTATTTGTTGAGGATATCCCACTGGGGAATTTTTAGTAGACCCATTACTTTTTGCGCATATTAGTGCAAGTAATAAGTTTAGGACAAGTCCTACCAGAGGTAATATGGATATGGCAGTTTTCGTAGACTAAATACCACTGGTGTACTTAGAGTTAAATACGGGTGTTAAGGTGAGATGACAACCGATATCGGAGGTAATATGGACATGATACACGATAGCCGAAAACTCGAAAAGTTTATTCAGAGATAATATGAACATGACAAACTTTTGGATTGTGACTCCATTGGGGATGGAGGTACATATCTGCTCAGAGGTAATATGGACATGGCAGTTTTTGTAGACCTAACACTTCTGGCATACTTAGAGTTAAGTACGGATGTTAAGTTGAGATGACAACCAATATCAGAGGTAATATGGACGTGATAATCGATAGTCAGACCAGGATAGTTTGTTTAGAGGTAATATGAACATGACAAACTCATCTGGGGAGATAACGAAATATTTGGACAATAGTTCAGAGATAATATGAACATGAACTCCTGTCCAAAAAATTTACTGTGGAGTAATTTTCTTGAGTGGGGATAGACCTGAAGAATCCACTGGGGAAACTTTAGGGATTCATCATCCGGTATTTTCTTTTGGGAGCAAATTGTCACATAAAAAGTAAAGTCAATTTGCAATGATCGTCCCCTCGTTTACAGATGCAAAGTGATAACTTTGGTGTCGATCAACTCCTGGATTCTCTTTCTCAATACATAGCAGGCCCTTGTAGGGTGATGAATGTACCGATGAAAGAGACAATAATCTGGGTTATCAACTTTGCCAGCCATCTCAGGGTATCTGATGTTGGGTAGCCGAAGTTTGTGTTCCTTCATCAATATATTGAAGATTTCAATGATGTCATCTTCATTGAAGGAGAAAGTCCCTTTCGGCCTTCGGGCTCCCGATGCCTGAGTTTTACAGTCTTCCGGGAAGATCGTCATCATTGTATCATCTTCAGATTCAGAGGGAATTCTACCCCCAGCTTTGGATGCTGCCCTATTTTGTCGAGGTAGACTACCCCCAGACATGTCGTGGCATTTGTCCACTAAAGTTGATTTAGAAGGACCTGCCTCTGGTTGTACTGGATCATACTCTGAAGGTTTGGAATTTGCAAAAGATGCAGTATACCCCAATCCAAAACCAGTTTGTTGACCATAAGGATTACTATGCAATGGTGTTCGTCTGCCTTTTCCATAGTTGAGGCCTTGTTTTAACTTCAAATCATAACCCATACTTTGTATAATCTTTAAAGCTTGTGGGCTATATCTGTGGATTTGCATTTTTCCACCCTCAAATTTGCGAGAATATTCTTGTACAATCGGACTGCTCCGTATGCGATTGAAGACTATTGGATGCTGGCCCTTATGAGTTGGAGGAACAATAAAGGCAAAATATTCATATGGTCCATATGTCATGATGACATTAGATGTTGACGCATCTTCCCACATGATCTTCCCACGTTAGACAGTTAGGGGAACTAAATCCTGGTTATGACTCCTGTCTTTGCGTTTCTAGATCAGGAATTCACGCAAGTCAGGAGTATTAACGAAAGAAGAATAGGAAGAAGGCATGTTCCTCATGTTTCCATCGTTTGGAATACGGATATTGGGCACCCCAACCCTTTTTCTGCCGTAGGAATACAGCAGTTCAGCCATATGAGCAACACATGATCCCTGAGGAGCGTATCTATCCACAAACTGAACCTTCTTTACGCCGAGGGGCTGTACCTGGCATAGTCTAGGATTTTGTTCAGGCTAGCGTAAATATGAGGGAGTCCTCAATCGGCTGTCAGCTTCTCGCATAATTTGGTAAGCGGGTAGCTTCTTTTCTTGTTGGCATAAAGTCCGTGAAGTTGAGAAGTCCGTCACTTGTTTTCCTTTGTAGGGATTACTGGGACTCTCTACCTCCTTTTGAGTGAGAGAGATATTTTTACGCGCGGAGCATATTTGAATTTTCTGACTTGGCGCTGAGGCCTTGTCAGAAACTACGTCTGTCCCATCAGCGATGGATGACAAGTTTTTATGCGTAATGCGCGATGTCTGCTTCTGGATCAACGCTGAGGCATTGGCAGAAGTTTTGTCTGCCCTATCAGCGACAGGAGACTGAGTTTTACGCGCAAGGCATAAAGTGGACTTCTGAATTGGCACTGAGACATTGTCAGAAGTTTTGTCTGCCACGTCACAAATGGGAGACTGAGTTTTACGCACGGGGCACGGAGTAGACTTCTGGACTAGCACTGAGGTATTGTCAGAAGTTTTGTCTGCCATGTCACAGACGGGAGATAGAGTTTTATGCGCAGAGCGCAGAGTAGACTTCTGGACTAGCACTGAGGCATTGTCAAAAGTTTTGTCTGCCACGTCACAGACGGGAGACAGAGTTTTACGTGCGGAGCACGAAGGTTGCACAGCTACAACCTGGTTGGTCAGAGAAATCAAAGAGTCGGCAGGAACGGTAGGGGATGTCCAGGGCATCCCAACCTTACGTAATTTCCTATTGTCTTGGACGAAGAGAAAGTGAGAGTTACCCCCTGCTCGAAGCATATCTTGGTAGGCAGACTGGTCAAACTGGACGACCAAGGTCTTCTTCATTGATCCTACTGATACTGCATCTTGTTGAGCAATTGCTTTCTCGTCAGATAAAAAAGAGGTCCCCAGCAGAGTCGCCATCTTGTGTTTGATAATAAACGGAAGAAATAAAACTAGGTTTATACAAAACTCTTCCTTAGGTTTACAAACAAGAAGTACTACTAATTCTATACGAGGGTGTTAAGTACAAATTTTAATCTGTATAAATATTGCTATAGGAGTCTGATCTACAGTCGATCACTTTGTCCCTTGGACCACACGATGATGAAGAAGTGCTATAGAAGAAGGAGATGCTTCAAAGATTGCAAGAGGGAGTGGATATTCGATGCCAAAATCATCGATCGCTACTCTCTGTCTGAGCTCTTCTCTCTCTGTTCTTCGATTTCTTTTAACTTTTTTCGACCCTTGTTCGACCTTTCTTTTCGACCCCGGACCTCTGTCAATAGAGCTCTCTATTTATAGGATTTTAGTGACAGTAACCGTCCAGTCGGCATAGAAGCCGGATAGTGGAGAGTATGGCACTTTCTATGAGGTGGTTATAATAACTGCCACCCACGTATAGATGATTTCTGAATAAGCGTGTGACACATGTCCCATTAAGAGATAATGCGTATAACTGCTATAAAGATCACGTCATGCGAGCCACGTAGGTAACTGTCCCTTGCGTAAATAAGGTTGGCGTAGAAGCCAATAACTGTCACCATGGCGTAGAAGCCAAATAGTTGTCAGGTTGGCGTAGAAACCAAATAGGCATAGAAGCCTTGTAGGGGTAGAAGCCTGATGCTGCGTGGATAGGTAGCTAGCATAAAAGATAACTGATCATCCTTCTTTGACTGAGGCCTTGAGCGTATTCTGGACAAAATAGCTTTATCACGCACAAATGCAAATATAGCCTGAGTTGGCGTATTTCAAGGAGATAGCGTATAGCGTGCTCCTTATAGCTAAAAATAGCCCGAAGGCGTATTTCAAGGAGATAGCGTACAACCTGCCCCTATAGCTGAAAATAGCCTGATGGCGTAATATGCAAAGGTGATGATGTGGACGTATTAGCCGTAATTTTAGCTCGCCTAGTCTTTGAAAATATAACCAAATCTCGTGCATTTAATGTAGAGATCTGCCACCATTCTGAGCATTAAAAACAGAGATGTGTCTCGAGCTCTGTACGAAGATCTGCCACCATTCTGAGCATTAAATGCAGAGACGTGCCTCGAGATCTGTACGAAGAGCAGCTTTTGATATGGTAGTTCGTTTTGTCTTCTGCTGAGCGTAAAAGCTCACATCTGCCTGTGTAAAACTAGGTAGCGTATTCCCTTATATGCGTAAAAACATTTTTGTATCAGGGAAACGTCACTAAACGACGGTTTGGGTCTCTGTGCCGCACCATCATTACAGCAGTCGTCTGGATAGCTGTGCAGTACTTATTGTCAGGAGTCAGGTTCACTGCATGATCTGACAGATTCATCCAAGGAATATGAAGCTTTCTCCGTACAACTTCCCACCGCATTAAAAGCGGATGAGTTTTATTCCAAAGTGGCGATGTAATAACCCTTTTACGCTAAAGCAGCCTGGAAATACTGCATTATGTGGATTGTCCTAGAGCTTATATTTTACGCTGTACTAGCGACAAAGCTCTATTGTACGCCGATGGCTCTGAAGTCATATTTATGTCGCCCAGCACTAAAATGTTGCGTATAACTCTACACCGTATTTTTTATGCTTCTACAGAACCGACTAGGCAGGTAGGGCTCCAAGAAGCAATGGTCCTTACTTCTGTACAACAGATAAGAAGGTCTAATACAGACCAACCAATAAAAAGCATCAGGAAATAGAACGGTCTTCCCTTCACCTGAATCCTGAAGTCTCATTCCCTGTTAATTGATATGTACAGTAGGGACGATACAGAAGAGCTTCCAACTATAAGCAAAATTTAATGCTCGCCAACAGTCTACGACGGTGGTCACGTTCCAAGCGGAATTCTTGTAATTCAACAAGAAATTATTCCCCGAACTACTGGCAGAGCCGGAAGACATCACCCTGGGTTATGTAGAATTAACCATCCCATCAGATACAGGAACGGTAATTCTACCCTAGGAAAGCTGTCACGCCGTATTTCGTCGGCAAGAAGCCCATCAGTAATGGCCCTTAGGCCAGCTTGTATCCGGCATACTATGGCAGGGAGCAGGCCCAGTCTTGCCCCAAACACCAAACGCACTGTAGGACATAAGGTGTTACAGTGAATGCGATCCGCAGATGCAATGCCAGGAACTACAAATCGACGTAGCCATACAGAGTGGAAGCCATCCAGTTGAGCTTCCCTTGACAAAGGCCTGTGGCAATGCCAGATATAACTGTAGGCTTTAGTGCCTGCAGGATAATTCTCTATCCCTTCATCGAGAACTTGATCTGAAGCCCCAGCGTCTTCAATAAGATCATCAACTATTTGAGCATTGAGCACGCTCATAAAGTTCAAAGGCTTATCCCTGCTATCCACGACTTTGTTTGGCTTAGCATCTCTGGCATGATAAAAGAAGAGATAGGACACCCATTTGTTGGTATAAGCCAAATCAGAGGGCTCATTATAAAAGGTGGTGCATGGTAGATAATGGCTCATTAGCTCCTGGTATACTGCCACTACCCGAGGGTTTGTATCCCCCAGCTCCCTGTTTGTGGGAACATACTCTTCATAAGGAGTATCCCCCATCGGCAGTCTTGAAATCTCTGCCCTCTCGTGAAGGGCCAACCCTAACTCCCCTAGCGGAGTGGCAAAAGTCCCAGTGAGCGAGATATACCGCTCCATCGAAGCCAAAAACATGTTGGGTTGGGAGGCAGCCCAATACTGGTAGCACTCACATCCGCGAACAGACCAATGCTCTCCAGCTCCGTCTGAAAATGCTTCAGGGCCCAGGCAGCTAAACGAGCCCATCGAAGATTTGAAGGGGTAACACACCCATTGGTCCGAGGATTAACCTTGGGGTATACTCCTCCATGCCCCATGAAGTTATTACAAAAAGTCGGTAATTGGACTGGTTGGAGCAGTAAAGTGTCCTCACTCGGGACACTGCCCGAAAATAATCCCCTGAAAGGCATTATAGGGCCTGAAGGGCGGCTCACAAATAATCCTTTGTCTGATCCTTTCTGATAAAATATCTTTCCAGGCTTGCCATGAAGATTAGGGGTCAGAGTCCACGACATCCTCCTAGGATGCGTGGCATGGAAGAATACCGAGATAGGATAATCGCTCGGCATCCTGGGCAGGTACATGACCATGCCCCCAGCAGTAAAAACCCAGTTTTCCTTCTTGGGCTTCGTCTGGGATTGTTTATCAATCATATCCCTGAATAAGAAAGCTGGTTTTATATATTTGTCCCCATCTATATACGTCATGGGCTCCCCGTTGATCATACTCAACAACATCCATTCTCCCTGAGATGATATCAGAATTTCCCTTTCTTCAGGATACTGGGTTCCAGAAATAGGGAATGTCACATGGGACAAATCCTCCAGGTAATTGGAGTTCAGCATCCCAACAGCAGAACCCAACACCTCAGCCAACGGAGGTATCTGCAAGTTAACTACAAAATGTAAGAAGAACATGTCAGTTTCTATACTAGACATTACAGTCTTGCAGCTTATGCCAAAGATCAACAGTTTGTGTTTTTACGTCAAGACTTTAAAAACTTGAGTTTTTACGCTGGAACCTATTTCCTAGGCGTAAAATTCAAGATTGACAGTATACACAAAAATCTGACAGTCTGTGTTTTATGCCAGACTGCCAAAATTTGAGTTGTTACGACAAAATTTTCATCCAGAGCGTAACACCCAAAATTTGTAGTATACGCCAAATTTCGGCAGTCAAAGCTTTTACGCCAGACTGCGAAAATATGGAGTTTTTACGCTAACACATTAGGAATATTGGCGTAAATGATAAAACATCTCTGTGCATCATCTTCCTCGAAGAGGCTCTCAGCATAAAAGATGACCTAGCGCGTTCACGTACAACGTGTGCGAAGGGTTTTTCTTTGTTTTTGTCGTCCCAAAAGCTTTACCTATGATGCCTGGTGCACAGCTTGACGGTGAGACACTTCGTTTAGAGCGAGGTTCGCTCAGTCCAATGGGAGTCGCTCATGCTTGAGCAAAAGAGCGAGAAGACGAGGTAGCTTTCTTTCCCTTAGAGGTGGAAGTTGGTTTCGGTGCCATTTCTAAAAACTCAGAGAAGAAATGAAGAAGAGTTCTCAAAGAGACGAAGGTTTTTTCTTTCGCAAAAGACAGATGAAGAGTTTCTTCTCTGAAGGCCTTGGGATATTTATAGAGTTCAGATAAACTCTTTGAATCCCTAACCAAATCCGATATTTAATATTCGATTATGATTGGGGACTACGTCAGCCTATCATTTAGGAAAGACGGACAGACAGCAAATTCAAAAAGTTTTTTCGTGCAGAGCAGATTCGTGATTTTATGCTAAGGAGCTTTTACGCTTAAGAGGCTACAAATCTAAGGTTTTATGCTCAGAGGCTATAAGTCTATGGTTTTACGACCGGATGCTTTTACACTCGGTAGCTTTTACGCTCGAGAGGCTATAAACCTACGACTTCACGCTCAGAAGCTACAAATATATGATTTCACGCTCATAAGCTTTTTACGCTCGGAGGCTACAAATCTACGACTGCACGCTAAGAAGTTTTCTTTTCAGAGGCTACAAATCTATGATTTTACGCCCGAATGCTCTTATGCTCAGCAAATTTTACGCTCGAGAGGCTATAAACCTATGATTTTATGCTCATCTACACTACGGATCTATAACTTTCCGCATATCTTAAAATACGCAGGCCAGAGTATGCGTATATCTGAATAATTCTCAAGACGGTCAATTACAAGGGTTCACATAGAAGATGCTCATTTTTGGCCTCAAAATATCCCAAGTACCCAATACATACAGAGTTCGGCATTGAAAATGACACTTTTTCTTGGGTCGATTGGAAGTTCATCCAAAATCCAGTCAGAATCTTTTTTTCTACAGTTCAAGCATGGTCAGTTTTGACAGCCATTTCTCGCCCTATTTCGAGGGATTTTTGGGAAATCTTCTTGAAGATGATGGTCTGAACAAGAATTCTTCTTATCAGAGAAGTGACAATTCAGAATTCTACACAATTCATCGTTCAAAACACTATGACAGTTCGGATATTCGACTTAAATGCTAAGCAGCTTTCTACGCATCTTCAGTTACGCGTAAAAGACGAGACGAGACCAGATACTCTTTTTATCAGAGTTAGCGTAAAGTTATTCAGACGTGTCGAAGCTGCACATATTCAGACTTCATCACAGCAAAATATGGCAAATCATCAGATGTGTAAAAGAAGACAATTTTATTAATCATGATTACATATAATAGAAATCCAATCTACAAAGGGTTTTTCATCTTCATAATTACATATGATGGAAATCCAATCTACAAAGGGTTTTTTATCTTCATAATTACATATGATGGAAATCCTTGTTCTACTAAGGGTTTTTTATTTTCACTTAGGATCACACCAAGAGTCTGTTCTGTCAGGTTCTCGTATTGGTGGAGATCTTTTCTGTCTTCTTCAGCAGTTAGTCGGTTTCCGCGGCCGATTAACAAAAAAATGATTAATAGCGGAAGGATACAGAACTGGGTCTGTATAAATTATTCAAGAGCCCACCCTCCATACGCCATGACAGATTGAGTTGCGATTCAGACCCAACTCAATACTGGAAGACAGGGCCAGTTTGTCTGCCCTCGTCCACCGTCGTAACGGGAGAAAATACAGCCCGCAAGCTGTGTGGTCGAATGTGACCCTTCCTCTCTCCTGGACGAATCGCCATATGAAATTGCTGATCATCTCGAGCAAAGAAAGCTATGATATCCTTCCATGATCCATCATTGTAGAGGATATTTACTCGAAGATGCCTTCTTTTTTGGCTCCTTACATGCTGGAAGAACATGATCTTCTTCTTCCTCAAGTCAGCAAGATGAACCTTGGCAACCATCTCTGTGTGGTGAAGGAAATATGGAAAGAACAAGTTAACTCATCAGCCTTTATATAGGCAAAAGAGAACACACTGAATCCCAACAAACTCCTAAAAATTTGCCAAGAAATCAGCCTCAAGGAATGAGTCAGACTTGACTGTTTCATGCTTCATTCAAAGTATTTCAAATTACGAGGAATTTGAAAACTTTCAAGGGGGTCTTGTAGAAGCATAAAAAATATGCTGCAGAGTTATACGCAGTATTTCAGTGCTGTGTGGCGTAAAGAGCCATAGGCGTACAACAGAGTTTAATCGCTAAATACAGCATAAAATATAGCTCCAGAACAACCCGCGTAATATAGTATTTTCATACTGCTTCAGCGTAAAAAGGTTGTTACATCGCCCCTTCGGCGTAAAACCCATCTACTTTTAATGCAGCATGGAAGTGTACGAGGAACTCTTCGTATTCCTCGAATGAACTTGTCAGATCATACAGTGAACCTGACTCCTGATAAAGAGTACTGCATGGCTATCAAGATGATGGCTGTAATGATGGTTCGGCACAGAGACCCAGACCGTCATTTAGTGATATTTCCTTGATACAAATTACTTTTACGCATTCAAGAGAATATGCTGCCTAGATTTATACAGGCAGACGTGAGCTTTTACGCTCAGCAGAAGACGAAATGAACCGCCACGTCAAAAGCTGCTCTTCATACATAGCTCGAGGCACGTCTCTGCAGTTAATGCGCGTGATGGGGGCAGATCTCTGCATTTAATGCACGAGATTTGTTATACTTCCAAAGACTGAGTGAACCATAATTACAGCTAATACGTCCATATCAGCATTTCTGTATATTACGCCATCAGGCTATTTTCAGCTATAGGAGTACGTTGTACGCTATCTCCTTGAAATACGCCGACCTGGCTATTTTTAACTATAGTAGTACACCGTATACTATCTTCTTGGAATACGCCAACTCAGGCTATATTTGCAAAGGTGCCTGACAAGACTATTTTGTCCAGAATACGCTCAAGATCTCTGTCAAGGAAGGATAATTGACTGTCCTTACTCCGGCAATCTATCTATACAGCATCAGGCTTCTACGTCTACTTGGCTTCTACGCCAACCTGACAGCTATTGGGCTTCTACGCCTATATGTCAGCTATTGGGCTTCTATGCCCACTGGGCTTCTACGCCTACTTGGCTCCTACGCCAGTTTGATAACTATTTGGCTTCTACGCCATGGTGACAGTCATTGGCTTATACGCCAACCTTTTCTATGCGAGCTGCAGTTACCTACGTGGCTTGCATGCCATGATCTTCGTAGCAGTTATACGCATCACCTCATAATGGGACATGCATCACACGCATATTCAGAAGATCATTTATACGTGGGTGCCAGTTATTATAATAGCCGCATAAAAAATACCACACTCTCCACTGTCCGGCTTCTATGCCTACTAGACGGTTACTGTCACTAAACCCTATAAATAGAGACCTCCGTCCACGGAGGTCCAAGGTCGAAGAATTGAGGAGAGAAGTCATAAAATTGAAGAGAGAAAAGTACAGACAGAGAGTAGTGATCGAAGATTTTGGCATCAAGCATCCACTCCCTCTTGCAATCTTTGAAGCTATTCCTTCTTCTACAGCAATTCTTCATCATCGTGTGGTCCAAGGGACAAAGTGTTCGACCGCTGATCAGACTCCTATAGCAATATTTACCTAGATTAAAATTTGTACTTAACATCCTCGTATAGGATTAATTGTACTTCTTGTTTGTAAACCAAAGGAAGGGTTTCGTATAAACCTAGTTTTATTTCTTTCATTTATTATAAAATAATATGTATGAGGGGATATATCTATATGTGTATATGTATTTTGGTATATATATATCTGTATATGTTTAGAGATGAGAGTGTATATATATAGGTTGATATATGTATATGTGAGTATACATATATATGTATATAAACAGTGTAGTTATATCTATGCATTGGTGTTTATGTATATAGATATATATGCATAGGTGTAGGTGCTTGTGTGTAGTGATGTGTGTGCATTATATAGAGGAGGGTCGGGCAAGCCACATCACAGCAGGGAATCACTGAAACTAAAACAGTAGCAGCCATAGTAGCACCAACATGATTTTTAGCCAGTGTGTGCATCAGTTGCAACATTGAGACATTGAAGCAATAACCATAGCAGCGTGCACTAGCAACATGTGCAGCATTCTTCTTCCAGTATGTACTGAACTGTAGTAGCAATATCTAGCACACCAGCATAGCAAATTCAAGGCAGAGTAGCAGCAGCCCGCAATAGTAGCAACAACTGTTGAAGCATAGCTGCAGCAACAACAGCTTCAGCACGAGCAGTAGCAGCTACCAGCAGGCAGTGGCCCGACTAGTAGCAGCTACCAGCAGGCAGTAACATGAGCACAGTAGCAGCAACAGCATTATGAGGCAAGGTAAGGTTTGGCTTAGCAGTTGGTTAGTAGTTAGTTGGATAGTTAGTTAGTTATTTGATATTTGGTAGTTATTAATATCTAGTTAAGTTATTAGTTAGTAGTTATAATTTTATATGTATACATATAGTTTAGCTAGTTATCTTGTTAATTAAGTTATCTATATGTATGTACTTGTGGTTAATTAGTAAGTTAGATCTCTTATGTATCTCTAAGTTATATATATGTAGGTATGTATATGTATGTATATATTAGTTTACATTGATAGATAATATAGCATTAGTAGTTTATAGTTATTATAGCTAATAGTATGTAATATGGTATTAGTTAACATATTAGTTATAGTTTAGTGTTGGGTAGTAACATATACTAGGAATCGCATTATCTTGAGATGCCAAGGTAAATGTCAAGGTATTGAGGGATATTCAAGGTAATTGAGTTTGGGTATCGAGAAGGGTGTGTAGTGGTGCGATACCGCATTGGTTCAAAGCCAATGTATCCACTTAGCATTAGTCTAATTAGGAATATTATATAATATTGATTGCACATACATATTATGATATTTTATATCTTTTGAGTTGTGTATCTTACGATATGGTATCTTAGTATCTTAGTTTAGCCTAGTGTGGCTTAGTTACATCGTGTATGGACCCAATATCCTCGAGATAGACTCATACAACCTAGAAATAGATAGTTTGACCAGTTTGACCTAGAGTTGACCTAGTTTGACCATTTGAACTTAGAAATGGCTTTTTGACATAGATGTTGACTAATTTAAGTTATTTTTATTCTGAAACCTTGTATTGATATTATATTCCATATTTAGGTCTTCGAGGCACCGTACCGGACATCTATGATACTGTTTATCGAATTTTAGGCGAGTATATTCTCTAATAGTTTCTCATTTATGATATCCTCTATGTCTCTTGTATCTAGTATATATATCATTGATTTCTTGATACGATGGTTACACGGATTGGTATATTCGAATCTCATTATTAGATGTTATTCCTTGGTATGTATGGTGTATCTTATGCAAGCCTTGTTTCCTTGTTCTTCTTGTACATGTATAGACACTGATTCTTGGAGAGACTTGCTACCTTCCTAGAGAATCTCGTGTCATAACGTACCATGGTTCGATCCACTATACCAGTCGAGGGCGGGGAGTATTAGTGTAGATATGTGATCATACCCTCCTAGTGCATGTCTTATTCCTTGTCAGTGTTGGTCATACAACACACGTATGATTAACCAGGTCCTTATCCTTGTGCAAGTTCCCAAGCCGATCACATATTAAATCTAGTACTCACTCACTTAGTCATTAGTATTCTTGTTTATTGCCATATTGTTTATTCTTGTATTTATTCCAGTATTTTCGTTATTGTATATCTACTGTATCTATATGTTGCATCTTGTATATTCACATATATTTACTATTACATAGTTTATATCATTGATTAGAACTGTTGTAGTGATGTACTCTCCTCATTTTCTGACGGGAAATATTTTCCCAGATGACACTTAGGAGTGGTACCCTATTTATTTTGGACCTCAGGATGTTATGGGCTTAGAGACAGAGACCTTGGCTCAGGAGGGTCTCATCCCGACTGAGATAGATGACCCAGGACTTGTAGCATCTTAGTTATTCCTTTTGTACTGGATTTGTCTCTAGCTTACTTTTAGTAGTTTCTCTGACTCATTTGATGTTATTATTATCTCATGAGTTGTATTCATGACTCTTTTATTCTTTTACCATATTCGTGCTATTTTCCATCTTAAACCTGTGATTGAGTATATTTATATTGTTGGTGACATATTATATTGTTAGATAGTTTACCCAAACAATGTTCTACCGTTGATGCTGCGGCGTAAGTTGGGCGTTATTTTCGACTTGCATCCCTATACCGGGTACGGGTTATGACAACCACCAGTGCCAGCTGACGGGGCTTAAATATTCGCCAAATTCCAAGAGATGATAGCGGCGCAGCAGAGATAGGTGGATATATTATGCTAGGGAATTGAGAATTCCCACCAGGTTGTATTGCCTGCAGTGGAGAAGGTGGCGTCGCCCTAGTCACAGGGTGTTCAGCCTAGACCGGGCAACATATGTCACACCCCAGTCCCAAAATACCGAGGGACTAGCCATGTGACAATGGCCAGTAGTATAACTACAACGGGCAAACCCAATTTAATGGACCCGTTATAGTGCACTTAAGCTGTAATATAGATAAATAAAGTCTACTACTCCTGTCACAGTATATAATCTAAACTAATTTCATCCACAGACAATAATCACAATACAAGGAGATAGAATAATTAAGAAAATAAATAAAGGAAATTGTCCATCACAAGTCCAAAACTATATAATATAATGGGGAACAACCCGTCATCAAAAGTAAAAAAAAGAAATAAAACTGAGTACATCTATCTAGTGGTTACAGAAACAAGTCTCAATATCTAAAAAACATGGAAAGTAAATGAGATAGTAATTGTGCTCAAGGGAAGTCCTCGAGCACAACCTCGTCCTCTGATGCAAGTACTGCTCCAACGTTAGCTCATGTCCCGTAAACCTTGGGGTAACTCTCCTCAGCGATACCTGGGGACATAATCCAGATCCAGGTCCTCAGAGGACATAGCAAGGAACAAGAATAGCTCAAGCCAAGTACAATAAATGATAAGAAACAATAAAAAAAGGTGTGCTTAGGGTATCTAACATAATCTATCTATGTGTATGCAAGTAAAAATTTACTCGTCCTCTAAACCATCGGGTTTTATACAAATACTAGGTGTACTGGTGATAGTAGTAATAATAGTAGTAGGTACGTACAAGCCCTATCAAGGTACTTACAGTACTTTAATACTAGTAGAGTTTGGTAGAACAGCAGTACGAAAAGTTCTTCCCAGCTTCATGTATCTTATGCCTCATGTCATAAAACGCAAGACAATCTCTATCTATCAAGGTATAAATAATAGCACTAGTGCAAGTCTCTAGCCCTATCCTAAAATAGAAGCCGGGATCCTCGAATATCTCAAGGGTGGCTCATGTGCATGAAAGTCGAGTACAGTGCCCTATGGTAAATCATGCAAGAGTAGCACGAGTAGGTAAGCGCTGACAATGCAACTAACGATACTCGAACTCCACATAAGAAAGTCTGCACCCGAATGTAATCCGTAAGCTACGTATCGTGGTGGTCCTAGGTCATAACAATTTACAAGCAATAAAAGAAACAACAAAAATAAAATTACTAGAGCATAATCTACTATGAATAAGGCAAGGTACACTTGCCTTCTGTCTGCTGCTGCGATGTAGCGAGTCCCAAGTCCACATCCGATGGTGGTGCATCTTCGATGTTCCCTGTCAGTAATATATAAATAAATACTTAATTCTAATATTTACTACTTTTATATAAATTATAGAGTCGTCACTTAATTCTAATATTTACTACTTTTATATAAATTATAGAGTCGTCATGCGCTCGTCAACCACATAGCGTTGTTGATGCCATTGACACTATGCATGGCTAGTACGGTACATCGTACGCTATCATATACCCCATGTTATGGTCAACCATAACATAGAGAATACACATACACGTATATAATATATATAATATATATAATTTAATATTATAATTGCATGCATATTTTTATATATACATATTCGTTATGTTACGCATGCAATATACATGTACAAGTTTCTTACAACTTAGTGATCAATTGTCCATAGTTAAAGACCCTAATATACATGCTTTAATATATATAAAATCTGAAATAACACCCAATAATTTTTGAAATTAATATTAAAATCTGAATTTTAAATTCTTTAAAATACAATAACTCATATTGCATGCGATAACTTAAACCAAACCTATGAATGGGCTTGCATGATCAACTAGTAGGTTGCATGGCTTATATACAAGAAAGGAGGGGGGAGTTCTTGATCATGCAAGGATGGGTTCTTCGTTCTCTAACATATACATACATACATGAAGGAAGCAGGGATTGATCAACTTACCAAGTCTTGATGCCTACGGGGTTCGGTTGAAGTCCGACTGCTTTTCGACTTCACGAAGGAGTTACTCCTCCTTTAGGTCGACCCGTAGTCGACCGAGAGCGACCATGGGGTGGTAGAGAGGTGGTGCACGGCTGCACAGGGGCAGCTGCTGCTGTGGGCCACGAGTTAGGGAGGAAGAGGTCGAGTGGACTCGTTGGGTGGTATCGATATTGTTGTCGGTGTTGGTGTTATTATCGGTGGTGGTGTTGGTGTTGTTGGTGGAAGGATAAAGAAGGAGATAGAGATGTGGAGAAGAAGAAGATGGAAGGAAGGGGGAAGGACACGTGAAGTGGAGGCAAGGGTCGGCTGCAAGTTTGTATGGGGATGGGGTTCCTAGGTTAGAATAGGTTATATATAGGTTGGTATTAAATGAATGAATGGATGGATATAGGCTAAAATCCAATGGTTAAAATGAGGTGAGGGTGTATAGAACTTGTATAAATGGAAGGAAAATCTCCTTGGGATGTGGGTTGGTCCCCCTACTCCTATGTTGTGTACATGAGGTGCAATATAATTAAAATGGTCCATTGGAACATGCCAAAATAGGTAATTGCTAAATTTATATTAAAAAAGAGTAAAATATTGGATTTGGTGTGGGAAAAATAGTGTTTAGTGTGTAAAAATATGAGGTATGGGTGTGTGGTGTTGTTCATGGGCTAGACAAATTGGTTTGAGGGTTCAAGTTGGGGTTCGGTCTCGGTTTGGTTTATTTATTCAAGAAAGGTCAACTTTTAACTAAATAAATGCGTGTTGTGTTTAATATTATTTTTTGGAGCCAGTAGGAACTCGACTAAATGTGACACTAAAGTCATGCGCTTATTAGATCATGTTTGGCTAGGGGTTATATAAATCAGTTTTGAAATTTGAGGTCACGTTGCCCATCTAAATTGATTGCAACAGAAAAAAGGGTTTTCTAAAATCAAATTACTGTTTTATAAATGCACTAATAAAATACTAATAGTTTTTTAATAAAATAAAATATACCAATTTTACTATAATAACCTTAGTTGAATTTCAGGGGGATTACAACATAAAAGATTTTAAGAAGTTGTGTCCCCGCGACTTCAAGTGGACGGAGGGTATTATCTACGCTGACAACTGGCTCGAGCACCTCGAGCATATTATGCGCTTGTCCTGCCTTGACGACGACCTGAGGATAGAGGCAACTAGATTATAGATATCAGATATTGCTAACACTTGGTTCCAAAATAAACTACAGATTTCTGATCCAGTGTTGACATGGGATGGCTTCAAGGATCTGTTCAAGAGGAAGTTCTTCCCGCGCACGAAGAAACTCAACATGGAGCACAGTTTTAGAACCTTCAATAGGAGGGCATGTCGGTAGAGGAGTACGCCTTTGAGTTTGGCAGGCTGAGCAGGTATGCGAGGAACATGGTATGAGATCCGAAGGACAAGGCGAGCAATTTCAGGAATGGCCTAAACTGGGAAGTGAAAGCCCTTATTTCTTTGAGACATGAGACGTATGCGACAATTCTTGCGAAGGCCCATAAGGTTGAGAGTGACATGAGTTTGAGGCCCAAGCGAGACCGAGAGATATTTGGCAGTAGTAGCACGGGCTCAACCAAGCCACCCCAGTTCCAATAGCAGCGGACCTTCCAGCCTCAGCGTCAGCAGTCTTAGAGGCATCAACAACAGGCTCTTATTTGTCCCTTCTGCAAGAAGCCAGGACACAGATGTGACGTATACAGGAAGAGTTTAGGTGTGTATTTGTTTTATGGAGCAGCAGATCACTAGCTGAGAGATTATCGTCTAGCACCAGCTCTTCCAGGTCATAGTGGAGATCCTGCTCAGAGAGGACCCGTTAGAGCATCATCAACACCTGCAGCACGGTAGATGGGACCTCCACTCCTGACCCAGCAGCAGCAATTCGAGCAGCATCAGCAGCAGAGGGGACCACCACAGGGGCATGTATTTGCCATAAAGATTAAGAAGATAGAGCTATTTGGAGATGTTATCGCAGGTTCGGTTCTCCTATATTCCATTCCAGTATTAGCTTTGTTTGATTCTGGTGCTTTCTATAGTTTTGTATCAGTATCTTTTACTCTTAAGCACCATTTAGAAGTTGAATCTTTGAGTAAGACTTGCAAGATCTGGGGTGGCATCAACCTGGTCATTGATGTTTGTAAGGATCGAAGAGTTACTTTGGAAGGCCGAGAGTTGAGTGCGTGCTTACTCGTAATGCCACTTCCGAGCTACGATATTGTACTTGGGATGGATTGGTTTAGTAGGCACCATGCTAGCATAGATTATCATGGAGACAGATTTTTGTTTTGACCTCCAGGAGAGCCATAGTTCGAGATTGCCAGAGGAGCAGTGGAGAAGAGCGAGGGAGTCTTCTGTGGAGCCCTGACGGAAGAGAAGGAGTTGACACATCCTTTGATTATGGAGTTTCTAGATGTCTTTCCAGAGGAGTTATTGGGATTTCTGCTAGACATAGACATTGAGTTCACTATAGACTTGGTACTAGGTGCAGAGCCGATCTCACAGGGCAGAGTTGAAGAAGCAGGTAGACGAGTTACAGGACATGGGCTTCATCAGATCTATTTCATCACCATTTGGTGCTCCAGTATTATTTGTATAGCCCAAGAAGGATTGGTTGGTCTGCATGTACATCGACTATATTGCTCTGAACAACCTTACTATCAAGAACAAATATTCGCTATCGAGGATAGATGGTCTCTTTAATCAGTTAAGAGGAGCAAAGGTATTCTCGAGAATAGACTTGAAGTCAGTCTACCACCAGGTGAAGATAAAGAGGGAGGATATATCAAAGTCAGCTTTTCGGACTCGCTATGGCCAGTTTGATTTTATGGTGCTGTCATTTAGGTTTATCAATGCTCCAGTGGTGTTCATGAACTTGATGAATAAGGTATTCGATTAGTACCTTGATAAGTTCATGGTGGTGTTCATCAATGATATCCTCATGTATTCGAAGACGCTGGACGAGCACGAGGAGCACCTGAGGATAGTTCTGAAGACTCTCGGGAAGGCGAAGCTTTGTGGGAAGCTTTTGAAGTGTGAGTTCTTCCTAGACAAGGTCGAATTCCTTGGACATATAGTGAAAGGAGATGGGATCTCAGTTTAATCAAGGAAGATCATGGAATTATAGTCATGGGCTACTCCAAGTTCAGTGGCAAAGATTAGGAGATTTATGGGTCTGGCAGGATACTACAGAAGGTTTATACAGGACTTCTCCAGGAGTATAGACCCGATGACTAGGCTGACCAAGAAGGACGTAGAGTTTGTGTGGTCAGAGGAGTATCAGGTCACTTTTGATTCTCTGAGGAAGAGATTGACCAAAGATCCAGTGTTGACATTGCCATTGCCATTGGGGTTAGGTGGATTCACTATTTATAGTGATACTTCCGGAAAGGGTTTGGATTATGTTCTACAGCAGAATGGGAAGATGATTGCCTATGCTTCCAAGCAATTATGTCCCCATGAGAAGAACAACCCAAGACACGATCTGGAGTTGGCAGCATTAATTTTTGCTCTAAAGCTGTGGAAACACTATATATACGGAGAGAGTATAGAGATCTTCACAGACCACAACAGCTTGAAGTACGTGTTTACCTAGAAGGAGCTAAACATGAGACAACATCGATGGTTGGAGTTTATGAAGCACTTTGACATATCATTGTAGTACCATCCAGGGAAGGCCAACATAGTCACCGATGCCTTGAGCAGGTATCCGGTGGCAATATTCTTGATATCAGACAGATATTTGTTGGCCGATATTGAGATCTTGGGTAACAGTATCGAGATACAAATATGGGGATTACTGTAAAACCCCTATTTCAAAAAAATTGTATTTATTATTTTTTTATTAATTAATAATTTAATTATAGTAATTATATGCTAATTAGGTTAAATAGATTTTTATTAATTTTTATTTTAGGTCCTGGTGAACTTCGGGGATTTATGGGACCATCAAGAATTTTTCGAAATTTATTTCATGTAGGGGACCCCTTGAGAAGTTGTTAGCTTAATGATGTGTATTAATACAATTCTAGATTTTTCCTATGAGTATATATGTGTATATAAATATATATATATACATATATATATTTCAAAGGTATAAAAGAAAAAGGAAAAGAAAAGAAAAGGAAAGGAAAAACAAAAAAAACAAAACGAAACTATTAAAATATTATTACTACTTATACTACCAAACCACTACAACCACCTTTGCAACAACTACCAAGCAAAAGAAGCCAACCGCCTTTACCCACACCCACCCAAAATTGCTAACAAGCAAAACACCCCTTTTTGAAAAATTCAACAAAAGACCCCCCCCCCCGCGGCTTTGTAACTCAACCCTCCCCTTTCTCCTTCATATATATATATATATATATATATATATATATATATATGTATATATCAATGTAGAAACATAAAAAATATGCTGGATAGCTATACGCAGCATGTTAATGCTGGGCAGCATAAAAAGATGACTTCAGACCCATCAGCGTACAACAGAGCTTTTTCGCTAAGTACAGCGTAAAAAAAAATAAGCACAAGGACTATCCGCGTAATACAGTATGTCCAGGCTACTTCAGCGTAAAAAGGGTACTATATCGCCTTTATGGCGTAAAACTCAACCGCTTTCAATACAGCATTGAAGTGTACAAGGAACGCTTTGTATTCCTCAAAATGAACCTGTCAAATCATGCAGTGAACCTGACGTCTGACTCCTGACAAAGAGTACTGCACGACTACCCAGACGACGACTATAATGATGGCACGATACAGCAACCCAGACTATCGTTTAGTGCCATTTCCTTGGCATAAACTGCTCTCACGCATACAAGGAAATACGCTGCCTAGTTTTACACAGGCATACGTGATCTGTTTACGCTACACAGAAGATAAACAGGCTGCCACGTCAAAAGCTGCTCTTCGTACAGAGCTCGAGGCACGTCTCTGCATTTAATGCGCAGAGTGATGACAGAACTCGAGGCACGTCTCTGCATTTAATGCGCAGAGTGATGACAGAGCTCGAGGCACGTCTCTGCATTTAATACGCAGAATGATAGCAAATTTTTGAGACACGTCTCTGCATTTAATGCGCAGAATAATGGCACATCTTCGAGACACGCCTCTGGAATACGCTGCCTAGTTTTACACAGGCAGACGTGAGCTTCTTACGCTCCGCAGAAGACAAATAGACTGACACGTCAAAAGCCGCTCTTCGTACAGGACTCGAGGCACGTCTCTGTATTTAATGTGCAGAATAATGGCAGATCTTCGAGACACGCCTCGGTATTTAATACGCAGGATGGGGACAGATCTCTGCATTTAATGCAAGAGATTTGATTATATCTCCAAAAGCTGCAATTTCGGCTAAAACGTCCACATCATCACTGTGGCACATTACACCATCAGGCTATTCTCAACTATGGGAGCACGCTGTACGCTATCTCCTTGGAATACGCCAACTCAGGCTATATCTGCACTAGCGCGTATTGAAGCTATTCGGTCCAGAATTCGCTCAAGCCTCTGTCAAAGGAGGAGGATCAGCTAGCTTCTACGGCCACTCGGCCTCTATGCCTACTCGGCTTCTACACCCACTCGGCTTCTACGCCCACTCGGCCTCTATGCCTACTCGGCTTCTACGCCCACTCGACTTCTATGCCTGTTTGATAACTCTTTGGCTTCTACGCCATAGTAACAGTTATTGGCTTCTACGCCAACCTTCTCTACGTGAGGGATAACCACCTACGTGGCTTTTATGCCATAATCTTTTCAGCAATTATACGCATCGTCTCTTAATTGGACATGCGTCGCACGCTCATTCAAAAGGTCATTTATACGTAGGCAACGGTTATTGTAACCATCGTGTAAAAGGGTGTTGTACTTTCTACTACCCGGCTTTTACGCCGACTGAGTGGTCACTGTCACTAAAACCCTATAAATAGAGACCTCTATCAACAGTGGTCCAAGGTCAAAAAATCTAGAGGTAGAGAAAATAGGTCAAGGAACTAAGAGTCGAAGAGTCTTTGAGAGAGAAGAATCCTGAGCTCAGGCAAAGAGTAGTGATCGACGACTTTGGCATTGAGCATCCACTCTCTTTAGCAACCTTCGAAGCTACTTTCTGTCTTCTACGACACTTCTTTATTATCGTGTGGTCCAAGGAACAAAGTGATCGACTGCAGATCAGACTCCTATAGCAATATTTACCCAGATTAAAAAATTGTACTTAACATCCTCGTATAGGATTAATTGTACTTCTTGTTTGTGAACCTAAGAGCAGGTTTCGTATAAACCTCGTTTCCATTTCTTTCGTTTATTTATCAAACTACAAGATGGCGACTCTGCTGGGGACATCTTTCTCTTCTGATGAGGAAGCAATTGCACAACACGATACAATATCCATGGGATCCGTGAAGAAGACCCTGGTCATCTTCCAGTTCGACCAGTCTGCCTACGAAGATATGCTTCGAACAGGGGGTAGCTCTCACTCTCTCTCTGTCCAAGACAACATGAAGCTGCGTAAGGTCTAGATGCCCAAGACATCCCCTACTATTCCTGTCGACTCTTCGACCCATCCGACCAACGAGGTCGTAGCATCGCTCCCTCCGCACCTTGCACGTAAAATTCAGTCGCCTGTCGCTGACAGGGCAGACAAAACTTCTGACAATGCCTCAGCGCTAGTACAGAAGTATACATCGCGCTCTGCGCATAAAATCTAGTCTCCCGTCAATGACGTGGCAGACAGAATTTCTGACAATGCCTTAGCGCCAAGTCAGAAATTCCAAGTGCGTTCTGCGCGTAAAAATGCATCTGCCCTCCGCAGAAAAGCAGATGATCCCATAAATCTACACAAGGGAAAGCAAGCGGCGGACTGCTCAACTTCGCGACCTTTACGCCAGCAAGGGAAGAATCTGTTTGACCTCCGGATTACGTGTGAGGCTGACGGCCGACTGAGGACATCCTCAGCTTTACGCCAACCTGGGCAGAGCTCCAAATTACACCAGGGGAAGCCCCTCAGCGTAAATAAGGCTTAATTTGCAAAAAGACACCCTTCTCGGGGATTATCCGTAACCCAGATGGCCAACCTGTTGTATACGGGTGGCACAGGGAAAACTATGGTTTCCAACATCCGCATGCCCACTAATGTGAGCAGAAGGAACGAGCCATCTTCTTCTTCTGTAACTCCTCCTGACCTGCGTGAGTATCTGATCCAGAAACGCAAGGAGAGGGAAACTTCCAGCATATCCATTAAGCCTCCTAGCGAGCACTGTTGTAATAGTCATAGGATTGTAGTTAATTGTTGCTGTTCTAAAGCAAAATGGTCGGTTTTTGATCGGTTGAGCTACTCTTCGTCTTTCTAGGAAGAAGATCCCACACATGCATCAGTGAACATGGCTTCACACATACCTAGAGGAAGGTCGAGCTCAAGACGTCATCCCTCTAGAACTCCGAGCCGAAGGAGATTCAACAAGCTCCTTAGGAATACTAAAGCTGGGGTGTTCCGAAACACTCGTTCGAGGTCACGACAACCGGCTTCGTACTCTTCTGATTCTGATGCTGGGGGTCGTCAGTCTCCCGAATCAGATGTCGAAAGTATAGAGTCAACTTCTACAGAGACCTATACTAATCTTTTAATGACACCTAGGGAGATGGGAGTTTATGCCATTGGAGATGAACGCGAGGAAGCTTCCCCGTCTGGGAGCGCTGAGCAACGCATTACTGTAATGGAGACATCTCTGAAAGAGATACAATCCATGATGGAGAACATGCACCAAATGATGCTGACTCAATACACGGCTGCAATGGCTCAAGCATCGGTCCCTCCAACTCAGATACGTGTGGGGGTGGACTTACCACCATCCAACATGATGCAAGAGCCTGCTCTAGATCAAGAGTCAGCAGTTCCTCCGCTTCCTCACTCTGAGCAGATGTATACCTCCATCCCCGATGGAGTCATGACTCAAGAGTTTGTCATGTTCATATTACCTCTGAAATAAACCTCCCTGATCTGGCTATCGATTATCATGTTCATATTACCTCTGATATCGGTTGTCATCTCAACTTAGCACCCGTACTAAACTCTAATTACGCCAGTGGTGTTGAGTCCACAAAAACTGGCATGTCCATATTACCTCTGGCAGGGCTTGTCCTAAAACATATTACTTGCACTCTGGTGTACAAAAAGTAATAAGTCCACAAAAAAATCTCCCGTAGAATGCCCGCAATGGAAAAATGAAGTGTTCATGTCCATATTACCTTTGAGCTATCCTCATCTTCCCAGCGAAGAAAGATTCAGTCTCTATTTCCCTACAGAGTCGTATTTTTTGCGTCTATATTACCTCTGTCAGGATTCGTTTCAAATCTATTACTTGCACTAATGTGCGCAAAAAGTAACGAGTCCACTAAAAATCCTCCAGCGGGATAGGCTCAACAAATGGATACACAATAGAAATTCTGCTTCGAGCAGAGAGAACCTCCCACTGAAGATAAAGTTATCCAGATTGACGTTGGGGATGAACTTTCGTCAAAGTCGATATTTATCAGTAACAATCTTTCCAAAGAAGAAAGGGAAGAAGTTATCCAGCTGATAAAAGAATATATCGACATCTTTGCGTTGAATTATGAGGACATGCCAGGTCTTGATCCGAAGGTGGCTACTCATAAACTCAATATATTGCCCGATTCGAAGCCTGTGAAGCAACACCAACCCCGGTTCTGCCCGGATATGATAGACACTATTGAAGCTGAAATCAAGAAGTTGATAGCCTACGGTTTCATCCGGGAAGAACAATATCCCGACTGGGTCGCCAATGTAGTCCCGGTCATGAAGCAAAATAGGAAAGTACGTATTTGCATCGATTACCGAGATCTGAATGCAGCCTGCCCCAAGGATGAGTTTTCTCTTCCAATCACAGACGTCATGATTGATAATAGATGCGATTTTGAACGTATGTCTTTCATGGACAAATTTTTAGGATACAATCAAATCAAGATACATCCTGAAGATGAGAACCACACTGCCTTCCGGACACCATTGGGGGTATATTGCTATACGGTCATGCCCTTCGGATTAAAGAATGTCGAGGCTACGTACCAACGGGCTATGAGTAATATATTCCATGAGCATTTACATAAAACAGTGGAGTGTTACGTGGATGATGTAGCTGTCAAAAGCTGCCTCAAGGATAATCACATCCAAGACTTGAAGACAGTATTTGAGTTGATGCGCCAACATTAACTCAAAATGAATCCTATAAAGTCCTTTCTGGGGGTATCTAGTGGCAAATTCCTGGGATTTGTCATTACCGCCAAAGGCATTCAAGTGGACCCTGACAAAGTCAAGGCCATCTTAGAAATACGACCGCCCCGTAATCTGAGAGAACTCATGGGATTTCAAAGTCGTCTAGCTTATATCCGGAGATTCATATCCAACCTCTCTAGGAGATGTCAGCCCTTTTCTCGTCTCATGAAGAAAGGTGTATCCTTCGTATGGGACGAAGCCTATCAGCAAGCGTTTAACGATATCAAATGCTACCTCACCACTCCGCCAGTTCTGGTGCCTTCTGTCATAGGAAGACCATTCTTGCTGTATGTTCGAGCGATGGATCATTCTTTAGGAGCTCTTCTCACACAGAAGAATAATATGGGTTATGAACAGGCTATCTACTTTCTCAGCAGGATAATGGTCGAAGTCGAACACCGGTACAATCTAGTAGAAAAAGAATGCTAGGCTCTGATGTTCGCTATTCAGAAAACGCGATACTATGTCATGGGCCAGACTATTCATTTCATCTCCAGGATCAATCCTCTTCGGGTACTGATGAACAAGCCAAGTGTTCTTAATTCCCGACTCGCGACTTGGGCGATGTTATTAACACCGTATGACATGGTGTACGTCCCTCAGAAGTCCATCAAAGGCCAAGCATTGGCTAATTTTCTAGCTGCTCATCCGATCCCAGAGGCCTCTAAACTATACGAGGACATTCCCGACGAAGTTACAGAATATAATTTCGCAATGGAAAGCGATCATGGCAACTAATCTTCGATGGTGCCTCCAGGACTGGTCCCAGGGGAAATATGGTTTCAGGAGTAGGAATTGTCCTGGTTACTCCTGATAAACTCGTCATCTATCGGGCCTATTCTCTTAGCGAGCCCTGCTCCAATAATGTGGCGGAGTATAACGCTCTACTAATCGGGCTCCAAGTCGCTAAAGAATTGGGCATCGAATCTCTGAAAGCTTTCGGTGATTCTCTGCTGATCGTCAATCAAGTCAGAGGAATATATGAAGTCCGGAATCCAGACCTCATCCCCTATCACCGAGCAACGGTCGAGATAGCCATGACCTTCAAATGATTCTTCCTAGAGCATGTACCTCGATCTCAGAATCTGGAAGCTGATGCCCTAGCCAGTCTAGCTACAGATTTAGCTTCTCCTATAAGAAGGCAGAATTCGGTGATCCTTCTTAACAGAGATTTATTCTGTGTGAAAAATAACTTTCACATAGAATGCACCTACGCTGTGAACACCGATCCTCCCAAGTGAGACTGAAGAAGTCCCTTTATAGATTTTGTGGCATACAAAATCTTGCCGGAGGACCCTAAAGAAGCAGTATCCATCAAAAGACGATCATTACGCTTCTATTTTGACGCATCTTTACGGTGTCTATATCGTCGGACCTACGATGGACTGCTATTGAGATGTCTCTCTGGTGATGAAGCACAGCAGATTATCCGTGAAGCTTACGATGGCATATGCGAAGCGCATCAACCCGGTCCTAAGTACAGGATCGCATCAGGAGAATAGGCTATTACTGGCCTACTATGATCACAGATGCAATAAGGTATGTAAAATATTGCAAAGCATGTTAGGTCCACGCAGACTTTATCCATCAACTTTCTGAACATCTACATCCTACGGTTGCATCCTGGCCTTTCGAAGCATGGGGTATGGATATCATTGGTCCTATTCATCCGTCTTCTTCCAGAGGTCACCGATTCATACTGGCCATCACGAATTATTTCTCCAAATGGGCAGAGGCGATCCCTCTTGCTGAGGTAAAGGCATCTAATGTGATCAGCTTCATCAAGCATTATGTCATTTATCGCTTTGGGATACCCCGGAGGATAATTCATGATAATGGGCCTCAATTCATCAGCCAAGCGTTTCATCAATTTTGCGATAAAATCGGATACAAAATGTGGCCTCTACGGCATATAATTCTGCTGCTAATGGTTTGGCGAAAGCTTTCAACAAAACCATTATCAAGCTCTTGAAAAAGTTTGTCTCTTCGAACAAGAGGGATTGGAATGAGAAGCTGGGAGAATGCCTCTGGGCATACCGCATAATGGTACGAGCACCGACAGGTTATACCCCATTCTCATTAGTTTATGGGAGCGAAGCAGTTCTCCCCATCGAAGTCCAAATTCTGTCACTCAGGATAGCCGTGGCTAATGAGTTGACTCAAGAAAAGAATGACCTGTTAAGGCTTCAAGAGCTAGAAGGATTAGACGAGAAATGCCTCCAAGCTCAACAGCGCATCGCGTTCTACCAGGCACGCATTTCCAGATCTTTTAACCAAAAAGTAAAGGAAAGAGTGTTCAAAGTTGGCGAGCTGGTTTTAGCTGTGAGAAGGCCAATAATTCTTACTCACAGGAGTAAGGATAAATTCCAGCCCAAATGGGAAGGCCCTTATGTGATCGAGACAACGTTCTCAAACGGCGCTTACAGGTTAGGCAAGCCTAATAAAGACTTATTGATGGCTCCTATCAATGGCAAATTCCTGAAGAGGTACTATGCTTAACCTCCTTTGCTCAAGTGGAATATGGCAAAAATCTCATTCTGACAAAACTACTTCCAAAATGAAACTAGTTGGATCGTATTCTATTATTTCCATATAACCTCTGAATAGATATGTTTAACTAATTTGGAACTTCTAGACCTATCATGTCCATATTACCTCTGATAGTGTTTTGTGTACATATTTTAGCTGAAGCATATTCTGTCATGTCCATATAACCTCTGAATAGATATGTCCTGCTAAAACTTACCGATAGTATATCACGTCCATATCACCTCTGATATCACTTTCACCCAAACCTGTCATTTATATTCCAAAATGATGGGTCCACAAAGTCAGATGAAAGCCTCTTTATTATTCCCAGAAAGAGCAAAATTATATTGGAAAGCAAAAAAAAAGTACATCATTTGGGGGGAGTGGTGCCAGAGCAGCCATTCTCTCATCCCTAGAGTTCAGGACGTAGGCGCGAGCCCGTTCCAACCTTGCTGCATCATTGTTCAAAGCAGCCAGCTCAGACCGAGCATGTACAAAATCGGCATGGATGACACCCACATGCGTCAGGTTCTGCTGAGCTGTCTCCATTCGATTCTTCAGCACATCTCGAGATGCCGACAAAGAGACAGCCTGCCCCTCCGCTTGAGCAAGTTCATCTCTCAATCTGCGGACCCTTGCTATCACTTCCTCGTATTCGACTTTGCACCAAGTCAGCTTAGGAATGACACACTCCAGTTCGGCACGATCATGATCCATCTCCTGCTGTTATTCCTGGACGGATTTGTCGAGAGCTTCTATTTGCCCAGCAAGCTCTGCAGTCAGGGAGTCATACCTAGCTTGAACGAGACCGTCAATGCTGCCTCGAGATAGCTGCTGATATTCGTTAATAGGTTCCTCCAAACCATTAACTATCTGCTCCAGTGTGTCAGCTACCCCAGTATCGTTAAAGCCTCTGATCGGCACTATCGCGAACTGGAAGGACCTCTTCAGAGACTCAAAGCTCAGATTATTCTCCAACACCATTGATATCAATGCCTTCATAGTGGTGTAGAAGATACCGGTATACTGCTCAGTCAGCATGACTAGATCCGAATGAACGCTGGAAGTGGCTGCAATATTGGTGAACCTCCCTCCAGGAACGACCGTAGACGATGTTTCCATAGCCGTCGCCTCAACAGGTGGTGCAACAAAAGAAGATACGCCAATACCGGATGAAGTGACCGGCATACTCAAAGGAGGCATTGTCGCAATGACAGGCTCATCCTCCTCTTGAGATATCAGAACCGTCTCGGGCGAGCCGGCACCAGAAAATGTTTCCTCTTCGAGGCCGGGTACCTCTATGTCGACGCCAGGACCTGAAATAGTGCCAAAAGGCGCGTCGACACTGCCCTCCCCGTGGATGTCTTCCCCTGAAAAGAAGACAAAAGAAAGTTAATATCAACATGATGTTAATGTTCCTAAAAAAGAGGCATAAGGACGATATTTACCCATGGCCGATGGTATATATGTTGCGTCTGCAGCCAGTACAGCTAAATTATTTCTTAATGATGCTAAGCAAGCTGTCATACCTTGGGAAGGTGGGGTGTCAACCGACACTGGCAAATATTCTTCCAGGTCCTCGTCAAGTTCCAACCGAGGTTCATCGGCTGGAATCTCGTTGGGCGCACTGACAGACACGGCAGGGGTTTCTCTCGATGCTGATCCGGATAAAGATATCCTTATTCGGCTCAGCCCCGGAGGCGACCTCATACCACTACCTGAAGCGGTAGCAGCGATAGCAGCCTCAAGCAGAAATTCTTTGACATCGCCAGCCGGAACTATAGAGGTTTTCTCTCTAAAAGGCGAGGAGCCTCCGATCAAAGAATCGTCCCCGACAGGGGAAGCAACAGGCTCACTTATAGGAGCCTTATCACCAGGAATCCTAAGAGGACGAGTAATCATCTTCTTCTTCCTCTTGCGAGGGGAAGTCTTCTTCGAAACAGGAGGCCTTCCCTTACCAGAGATTACCAGAGGCCCTGTAGGCGGAGGTATTTTACCCCTCGGTACCGCCAACAGAGGCTCATCTGGATTCACAGAATCTTTACCATCGTTAGAAGAGACCGAGGGGACTTCATCTCTTCCTGCAGACTTGGAGGAGGACACCCTAAAACTTCCATGCATATCAAAATTGCGATGGAAGGTGTTGGTTGCCACATAGAACTGGGCATACGAGTGGAGGATGCGCAGCTCTGTGGAGAGTGAAATGACGGGCACGGTAAAAATTGCTTCAGTGCAACCCATGATAAAGTATCGCCATCCTCTTGCTCCGTCGATGAGTCCACCCCTGGACCTGAAGCTGGTAACGATATTGCCCACATGCAATTGGTCGTACCCAAACTGCCTAGCAAACCGACTAGGAAGGTAGGGCTCCAAGAAGCAATGGTCTTCACTTCTGTACAGTAAATGGGAAGTTCTAATGCAGACCAACCAATTAAAAGCCTCAGGAGAAAGAATGGTTCGCCTATATCCTAAAGTCTGATCCCCTGTTGATTGAGATGTACAGAGGGGACAGTGCAGAAAAGCTTCCAGCTGTGACTGAAATTCAGCACCCGCCGACCGTCTAAAACTGTGTTTACGTTCCAGGAAGATTTCTTGTAGTTCAGCAAGAAACTACCCCCCGAACTACTGCCAGAGCCTGGAGACATAACCCTGGGGTTATGAAGAATTAACCACCCCATCAAATACAGGTATGGTAATTCTACCCGGGGAAAGCTATCATGCCGAGTTTCATCGGCGAGCAGCCCATCAGTAATGGCCCTCAGGCCAGCTTGTATGCGGCACACCATGGCAGGGAGCAAGCCCAGTCTTGCCCCGAACACCAGATGCACTACAGGCCATAGCGTGTTATGGTGAATGCGGTCCGCAGATGCGATGCCGGGTACCACTAGTCGGCGCAGCCATATGGAAAGGAAGCCAGCCAGTTAAGCTTCCTTGGACAGAGGCCTGCGGCAATGCCTCAAATAACTGTAGGCCTTAGTGCCTACAGGATATTTCCCTATCCCTTCGTCGAGAATCTGGTCCGGAGCCCCAGCGTCCTCCATAAGATCGTCGACTACCTGAGCACTAAGCACTCTCAGAAGATTCAAAGGCTGATCCTTGCTATCCAAGACTTTCTTCGGCTTAGCATTTCTGGCCCGGTGAAAGAAGAGGTAGGACGCCCATTTATTGGTATAAGCCAAATCTGAGGGCTCACCATAAAAAGCGGTGCAAGCAAGGTAGTGGCACATCAGCTCCTGGTACACTGCCACTACCCGAGGGTCTGTATCCCCCAGCTCCCGGTTTATGGAATATACTCCTCATATGGAGTATCCCCCATTGGCAGTCTCAAAATCTCTGCCATCTCATGGAGGGCCAATTCCAGCTCCCCCAGTGGAGTGGCGAAAGTCCCGGTGAGCGAGATATATCGCTCCATCAGAGCCAAAAATAGGTTGGGGTTGAGAGGTAACCCACACTGGTGGCATTCACAGCTGCAAAAAGACTAATGCTCTCCAGCTCGGTCTGAAAATGCTTCAGGACCCATTCAGCTAAACGAGCCAAACGAAGATTTGTAGGGGTGATCCACCCACTTGTCCGAGGGTTTCTCTTAGGGTATACTCATCCGTGCCCCATGAAATCATTACAGAAAGTTGATAACTGGACCGGCTGGAGCACCAAGCTGTCTTCACTCGGGACACTGCCTGGGTACAATCCCCTGAACGGCATCACAGAGCCGGAAGGGCGGCTGACAAATGACCCCTGGTCAGATCCTTTCTGATGAAATATCTTCCCTGGCCGTCCGTGATGATCGGGAGTCAGCGTCCACGACATCCTCCTGGGATGTGTAGCATAGAAGAATGCCGAGATGGAATAGTCTCTCAGCATCTTGGGCAGATACAGAACCAAGCCCCAGGCAGGGAAAACCCTGAGTTCTTTCTTGGGCTTCGTCTGGGACTGCTTGTCAATCATGTCCCCGAAGAGAAAAATCGGGTTTATGTATTGGTCCCCGTCTATGTATATCAGGGGCTCTCCGTTGATCATGTTCAACAGCGTTCGCTTGCCTTGAGCCGATATCAGGATTCTCCTTCCTTCAGGATACTGGGGTCCAGAGATGGGAAATGTCACGTGGGACAAATCCTCCAAGTAGTTGGAATGAAGCATCCCGGCAGCGGAACCCATCACCTCGGCCAGCGGAGACACATGCAAGTTAACTGAAAAATGCAAGCAAGACACGTCAGTTTCTATGCTGGACATTACAATCTTGCAGGATATGCCAAAAGTCAACAGTTTGTGCTTTACGCCAAGACTGTAAAAACTTGATCATTTACGCTAGAATCCATTTCCTAAGCGTAAAATCCAAGGTTGGCAGTATACAGTCTGTGTTTTACGCCAGACTGTCAAAGTTGAGTTATTACGCCAGAATTTCCATCCAGAAGCGTAATACTCAAATTTTATAGTATACACCAAGTTTCGACAGTTTGTGCTTTTATGCCCGACTGCGAAAATATGGAGTTTTTACCCTGACACATTAAAAATATGGGCGTAAAAGATGAAACGTCTCTGTGCATCATCTTCCTCAAAGAGGCTATCAGCACAGAAGACGACCTAACGCGTTCACGTACAACGTGTACGAAGGAATTTAGTCGTTCGTTTTCGTCCCAAAAGCTCTACCTTTAAGGCCGGGTGCACTGCTCGTCGGCGGGACACTTCGTTCAAAATGAAGCTCGCCTTGCCCGACCGAAGTCGCTCTCGCTTGGGCAGAAGAGCGAGAAGAAGAATCAACCTTCTTCCCCTTGGAGGAGGAGATTTGTTTCAGGGCCATTTCTAAAAACTCTGAAGGCTCGGAGAGGAAACAAAGAAGAACTTAAAGAGTCGAAGGCCTTCTTTTCTTTTGCAGAAGACGGATGCAAAGTTTTTCTCTCAAAAACTTGAGGTATATATAGAGTTCGGATGGACTCCTCGAATCCCGAACCAAATTCGATAATTAATATTCGGTTATGATTGGGTACTACGTCAGCCTATTACTCAGAGAAGGCAGACAGTCAGCGAATTTGAAAAGTTTTCGTACAAAGCAGATTCATAGTTTCACGCTAAGGAGCTTTCTACGCTCGGCAGCTACATATCTACGGTTTTACGCTCACAGGCTATAAGTCTATAGTTTTACGCCCGGTTGCTTTCATGCTCGGTAGCTTTTACGCTCGAAAGGCTACAAACCTATGACTTTACGCTCAGAAGCTACAAATCTATGATTTTACGCTTGGTGGCTTTTTACGCTCAGAGACAACAGATCCACAACTTCACGCTCGAAAGATTTTCTTTTCAGAGGCTACAAATCTATAGTTTCTACGCCCGGATGCTCTTATGCTCAGCAGCTTTTACGCTCGAGAGGCTACGAACTTATGATTTTATGCTATGACTTTCCGCATATCTGAGAATACGCAGGCCAGAATAGGCGTATATCTGAACAATTCTCGAGGCGGTCAATTGCAAGACTTCACGCAGAAGATACTCCTTCTGGACCTCAAAATATCCCAAGTACCCGAAGCATACAGAGTTCAACATTGAAAATTACTCTTCTCCTTGGGTCGATTGGAAGTTCATCCAGAATCCAGTCTGAATATTTTATCTATAGTTCAAGATGGCGACTCAGTTTGACAGTCGTTTCTCGCCCAGTTCCAAGGGATTTTCGAGAAATTATTCTTGGAAATGATGGTTTGAACACAAATTATGTTTATCAGAAGTGATAGTTCAAAATTCTACGCGGTTCCCCATTGCTAACAGCAGGACGGTTCGAATACTCGACTTAAATGCTAAGCGGCTTTCTACGCAATCCTTAGTTGTGCATAAAAGATAGGACGAGACCTAACACTCTTTCTATCAGAGTCGGTGTAAAGATACCAAGACGTGTCAAAGCTATACATATTCAGACTTCACAGCAAAGTATATGGCAAAATAATCATATGCACAGAAGAAAGATGATTTTATTAAAAACATAATTACATATGAGGGAAATCCAATCTACAAAGGGTTTTTTCTTCATTTTCATGTTTATATATGAGGTAAATCCTGTCTACAAAGGATTTCCTCATCGTCGTTGGAAGGCCACCCCCAGAATCTGTTCTACCAGGTTCTCGCTTTGGTGGAGATCTTCCTTCGACTTCTTCAGCAATTAGTCGGTTTCCGTGACCGATTAACAAGAAAATATTTAATGACGGAAGGATACAAAACTGGGCCTGCCTAAATTATGCAGATCCCATCCTCCATACGCCATGACATATTGAGTTGAGGTATTTTACCCAACTCAATACTCGAGGATAGAGCTAGTTTGTCTTCTCTCGTCCACGAACAACGGGAGAAGATACGGCTTGCAAGCTGTGTGGTCAAATACGACCCTTCCTCTCTCCTGAAGAATCGCCATACAAAGTTGTTGATTATCCCGAGCAAAGGAGGCTATGATATCCTTCCATGATCCATCATTGCAGTGGACGTTTGATCGAAAATGCCTTCTTTTTCGGCTCCTTACATGCTGAAAGAACATGGTCTTCTTCTTCCTCAAGTTGACCCGACGAACTCCGGCGATCATCTCTGTGTGGTAAAGGAAATGTGGGAAGAACATGTTAACTCCTCAACCTTTATATAGGTGAGAGAGAGCCCACCGAATCCCAACGGATCCCCAATAATCCGCCAGAAAGTCAGCCTTGAAGAACGTGTCAGACTTGACCATTTCATGCTTTATTCAAAATGTTTTAAATTACGAAGAATTTGAAAGCTTTGAAGGGGGTCTTGTAGAAGCATGAAAAATATGCTGGATAGCTATACGCAGCATGTTAATGCTGGGCAGCATAAAAAGATGACTCCAGAGCCATCAGCGTACAACAGTGCTTTTCTGCTAAGTACAGCGTTAAAAAAATAAGCTCAAGGATTATCTGCGTAATATAGTATGTCCAGGCTGCTTCAGCGTAAAAAGGGTGCTACATCGCCTTTATGGCATAAAACACATCCGCTTTCAATGCAGCATTGAAGTGTACGAGGAACACTTCGTATTCCTCGAAATAAATATGTCAAATCATACAGTGAACCTGACGTCTGACTCCTGACAAAGAGTACTACACGACTACCCAAGCGATGGCTATAATGATGGCGCGGCACTGCATCCCAGACTGTCGTTTAGTGCAATTTTCTTGGCATAAACTGCTCTCACGCATACAAGGAAATACGCTGCCTAGTTTTACACAGGAAGACGTGAGCTGTTTACGCTCCATAGAAGACAAATAGGCTGCCACGTCAAAAGCTGCTCTTCGTACAGAGCTCGAGGCACGTCTCTGCATTTAATGCACAGAGTGATGACAGAACTCGAGGCACATCTCTGTATTTAATGCGCAGAGTGATGACAGAGCTTGAGGCACGTCTCTGTATTTAATACGCAGAATAATGGCAAATCTTTGAGACACGTCTCTGCATTTAATGCGCAGAATAATGGCAGATCTTCGAGATATGCCTCTGGAATACGCTGTATAGTTTTACACAGGCAGACGTGAGCTTCTTACGCTCCGCAGAAGACAAACAGACTGCCACGTCAAAAGCTGCTCTTCATACAGGACTCGAGGCATTTCTCTACATTTAATACGCAGAATGATGGCAAATCTTCGAGACATGCGTCTGCATTTAATGCGCAGGATGGGGGCAGATCTCTGCATTTAATGCAAGAGATTTGATTATATCTCCAAAAGTCGCAATTTCGGCTAAAATGTCCACATCATCACTGTGGCACATTACGCCATCAGGCTATTCTCAGCTATGGGAGCATGCTGTATGCTATCTCCTTGGAATATGCCAACTCAGGCTACATCTGCACTAGCGCGTATTGAAGCTATTCGGTCCAGAATTTGCTCAAGCTTCAGTCAAAGGAGGAGGATCAGCTAGCTTCTACGCCCACTCGGCCTCTATGCCTACTCGGCTTCTACGCCCACTCGACTTCTATGCCGGTTTGATAACTCTTTGGCTTCTACGCCATAGTAACAGTTATTGGCTTCTACGCCAACCTTCTCTACGCGAGGGATAACCACCTACGTGGCTTTTATGCCGTGATCTTTGCAGCAGTTATATGCATCATCTCTTAATTGGACACGTGTCACACGCTTATTCAAAAGGTCATTTATACGTAGGCAACGGTCATTATAACCATCGTATAAAAGGATGCTGTACTTTCCACTACCCGGCTTCTACGCCGACTGAGTGGTCACTGTCACTAAAACCCTATAAATAGAGACTTCTATCAACAGAGGTCCAAGGTCAAAAAATCCAGAGGTGGAGAAAATAGGTCAAGGAACTAAGAGTCGAAGAGTCTTTGAGAGAGAAGAATCCTGAGCTCAGGCAAAGAGTAGTGATCGACGAGTTTGGCATCGAGCATCCATTCTCTTTAGCAACATTCGAAGCTGCTTTCTATCTTCTATGACACTTCTTCATCATCGTGTGGTCCAAGGGACAAAGTGATCGACTGTAGATCAGACTCCTATAGCAATATTTACCCAGATTAAAAAAGTGTACTTAACATCCTCGTATAGGATTAATTGTACTTCTTGTTTGTGAACCTAAGAGCGGGTTTTGTATAAACCTCATTTCCATTTCTTTCGTTTATTTATCAAACTACAATCAATATTTCTAAAACCCTAACCTAATCATCCAGACCCTCCTCTTCCCATCTAGACCTAGAGAGCGCTGCCGCTGCAGCCGAAGAACCCCGCCAGGCCGTCCAAACAAATTTCGACGACCGCGACCCCGCGCATTGCAGATTCGCACAGCGAGATACCTTTGTTCTGGAGTTATTTTTCGTCGACTCGCTCAACCAAACGCCACGCCGTCTTCACCAGTATGCTCACCCCTTAACCCTCTTTTATATCTGTGTATTAGTAGACCTCGAATAACGTGCAACCATAGGCAAAAACAGCGCCAAAGTTGGCGGACATAGACCGAATTCTGGGAACGCAAAAAATTGCGGTGACCACCCATGTTGCCGAGTTTGTATCTTCCACCACAGAGATCCGAATTCGATGATTCTTTTTGGTATGCGTAGACCACTTGACCTAGTTTAATTTTTATTAAATAACCCTAGATTATTAACTGCTGTAGATAGAATTAAATTCATTGGAAAACCCTACGAACCCACTTTTTAGATTTCTAAAAGTTGTGAAACGGAGCCCGCCCCACCAAATGGGACCGTCCTGCCATGTACCAAGTGTACCGAATGGTACACGTAGCGTAACCGGACACGTAAAAGTTTGTGGAGACTGATTCGGACGCGTGTGTGGGCCGGAATCAGCCCGTATCTGCGGACAAATCCCGTGTCATAACTTTTTTGAAAGTCGTGCGCATTTTCTATACACTCGTCAGATTATGACAAAACTTGTGCCACTGGACTCGTGGTAACGCACTGGTCCTGTGACCCAATTTTCACGTAATTCTAAGACGGTTGACCAAGTCACCAATTGGCGGGCCCTACAGTTGACTTTTTGGACGAAATTGTGTTCGACTCATCGGAATTCACATTTGGATATACCGTTGGGTTCGTATTGACATTTAGAGTTGTTTGACCTATAATTTGTCCTATTTAGATACTGTTACGTTTGGCACATTTTTCGGTGCAAAGTGGGCCACACGTGGACCCCACTTTTATCCAAAATTGCCGTTTTGCCCTTATGTCCAAATTGGACGAAAGGAAAGTGCTTTTTAGCTATTTTGCTTATTCTGGGAACATTGGTGATGTTTATTTCAGCATCTGGAAATGTTTATTCTGATATCGTAGCTTCTAACTCTTGGTGTTGACATCGGGACATTACATTTTTGCAGCTTTCTTGTCAGGCAAGATACCTTGCCAAATTGTTACAGTACTTTTGTATGCTATTTATATTTCTGTATATTTATTATATTCTGTATATTTCTTGTATGTGTAGTTTTCTTTCAGTCATTACTATGTATTAGATATGTTGACACACACATGGCACTTAGTATCATGAGAGGACAATCATTAGGCGTATGGGCTTTTAAGCACTCTGGTAAACCATAGCATATAGTTCGCAGTATGGGCGTGTGTCGCGCTGGTCGCTACCCCAGAGGTATGTCGATTTCTGTAGAGTCGCGCTGGTCGCTACCCCAGAGGTATGTCAATTTCTGATGTTTTAGACGGGTGTGTGAGTTGTGAGGCTTAGATCGAGTAGACTACCCTTGCCCATACGTCAAAAAGTTGTCCTCATTGCATTCATATATATTGTCTTGTATAGCGTACTTATTTATTTTTAAATATTATGCATGTTCACTGTATTCAAGTTGGCTTGCTTCTATGTATCTTGGTATGTCCCTCTGAGGACCTGGTCCCTTGCCAGGTATAGACGATCAGGAGTATCCGCAAGAGTACGGGCCTCGACCTGACGCATTCCTTTCTGTCGAGGAGGTCTTACCTTCTGAGCATCGTTGATTAGCTAGCGATGGATTCTTTTAGCTGATGCACTTCTGTCTTCACATTATTTTATATTGGAGATTTTATACTTCTCTCTCATTTTAGTTTTGGATATATTCATTGGTAGTGGATTTGTCTCCACCCGACTATTATTTGGTTATTTCAGACTCCTCATTCTAGTTTAGTACCTCTTTTTTATGACTTGTTGTGTGGATAAGATTAGCATATATGTGACTTGTGATATTATATATACCACATGTGAGTTTATATTTATATTACAGCGTACGTATGGGTTATGGTTTCCATATATTGGAGTTGCCATATCTATGCGGCTGGCATGCTTACGTGTTCCTAGTTCTACGTATTTTGGGACTGGGCATAACAATTACAGATACAGTCCGAGCTAATTGACATGATCGGGACTATGAGTATGATGATATGACTATGAGGAGCATAAGAGCACAGGTTCAGGCCAGGTTATTCAATGACTTCACCATTGCAGACGACGGTTCCTTGCGATATGGTACGAGGTTGTGTGTACAGAGTAAAGAATTGTGCGAGGAGGTTCTGTAGGAGGCGCATCGCTCTCAATACTCTATGCATCCAGGTGCCAACAAGATGTATATGGATCTGAGGGAATATTTGTGGTGGTATGGTATGAAATGGGAGGTGGTGAGGTTCATATCAAGATATTTAGTATGCCAGCAGGTGAAAGCAGAGAAGCAGAGGCCAAGCGGTTTAATCCAACCCTTACCCATTCCATAGTAAAAGTTGGAGCATGTTACCATGGATTTTTTTGGGGCTTCCATGATCTCTAGGAGGAAAAGATGCAATTTGGGTCATCGTAAACAGGTTGACCAAATCAGTTCACTTCTTGCCATTTAAAGTGGTACATCTACGGAGAAGCTAGTGGAGATGTATGTGAGAGTTATTGTCAGATTGTACGGGGTCCCTATAAGCATCGTCTCAGATCGGGATAGTCGCTTCATCTCCTATTTCTTGAGGAGTTTGCAGGCTAGCTTGGGCACCCAGCTCAAGTTCAGTACCGTATATCAACCCAGACGGATGGGCAGTCAGAGAGTACTATTTAGAATCTTGAGGATATCTATGCACCTGTGTTCTAGACTTTGGAGTTTCTTGGGAGGATTATCTCCACATGGTAGAATTTTCTTACAACAGCAGTTACTAGGCCAATATTGAGGAGTCACCATTCGAGGCTTTGTGTGGGCGGAGATATCGCACTCCTTAAACTTTGGATGAGGTTGGTGAGAGAGCATTGTTGGGACCAGAGATGGTTGCAGATGCAGCCGGGAAGGTGAAGCTTATCAAAGATATACTTCGGGTGATGCAGTACAGGCAGCGACATTGGTCTGACAACCATCGGAGACCTTTAGAGTTTGAGGTAGATTTTGTTTTGTATTGCTTATGATTATTTTATTGTAGATTGAGTGTTAAGACGGTATTTTGTTCTAGGTTGGCGATCTAGTATTCTTGCAGATTTCTCCGACACGGGGCAAGATTCACTTTGGAGTTCTTCCCTCCTAGCATTCATTCATCCACCAAATTTGTATAAATCAATCCCAATATCTCTTATTTTTATCCCCAATGAGAGCTAAAAGCTTGATGGTTGCAAGAGGTTTGAGAAAGAGAAGTTTGGCTAGAGATTGGTGGTCATTTCTCACTCTTATGCTCATTGGAGGAACTACATTGGGAATTCATCTTTCAATAGGTAAAAACCCTATTTCCCCTTGTTATTTTAGATTTGAATGGTGTAATAAACCCCTAGGAACCATTCCTTAGCTTAAGACTACCCATAGAAAGAAGGACTAGGTCCATATGAGGCCTATGGAAAAAATTATATTAGGTTTTGTGTCTATTTGGAAAAAAAATCTGATTTGGAGAAAATTCTGATATGGCACACCAAGTATTTGAGAAAATGCCTAATAGGTCACTTCTTACTGATTTATATTTCTTATTGGTATTTTAGATGTGTCATGAGAATTTGGTTGTGTTTGGGAGTGATTTGAGGGTGTATCCTAGAGTATCACGTACGAGAACACCAAGTGTTTGTTAGAATGCTATAGGTATATGTAAGTATCTAATTGAGAATTAGTTTCATTTACATTAGTATATTTTATTCATTATGTCAATTATCATATGGATAAATACATGCTATATATATATATATATATGTGTGTGTATGTGTGTGTGTGTGCGCGCGTATGAATGTTACTGTATGTGAGTCCAGTGCTCACTGTGCAGTATGTGCACTGTATTGTGCACAGTGTTCATGTGTATGTGTTATGTGCTTGTGAGCTCACTATCACTGTCACTGTCACTGTGTGTGTGTTACACAGTATTTCAGTATGGTGTGTGTTTGTGCACACTGTGTTGTGCATAGTCAGTTGCCAATGTGCATAGTCAGTTGCACATTGGCAATAGAGGGGGGAGATTAAAACACTGTGAGCAGTGAGACACTATGCTGTATCATGGTTTCAGTGAGTGGGTGGCTATGCTGGGTTTTTGTGGTCAGTGAAGGAGTGATATACAGTTGGGAGATTGACATAGTATGAAACACATTGTATCAGACTTAAGGTATGCACCAAGGTGGTGCATCGGTTCATAACTGATTAAGAGGCGATGTGGCTTTGGTGTCAAATTACTGGGAATAGGGAGTATGTCCATATGAATCGAGAGGTCTATAGAGTTCTGTATCAAAGAGACAACTACAACAAACCAGTGTGGGTATATGTGCCTTATTTCTCAGTTGTCAATACATGGGTATGTGTTTTTAAGTGTAGATATAGTGTATGTGTGTCATAGAGATTTTTGTATTCATGGTGTAGGTTTATGCAGAAATTACGTTTCCAGAACTTGTATATCAATACATACAACCGTGATACAGAGATTGTGTCTATGTGTATATGAGAGATGTGGGTCGGGTGACTGCACATTACTGGGAAGTGGAAGTGCCTTGGGCCTGGGCAACAATCAAGCTACATTTTAGAGAAGTCTCCAACCTGTTGAAGACTTAAGGGGATAGAGGATCGGGGCAGAACTTACTATATGCAGATGGAAGAGCTTGAGTTGGGAAATATGCTCAGTGGCTTGCAAGTAAGGGGGAATGATGAGCTGTAGTGGGTAAAAAGTAGGTTTGGTACCATGTTGTATCAGTTCACTACTTTGAACTGGTAACAGCAGTTGTAGCCACAAGTGTATGTGGTAGCAACTTAACATAGCTGCTATGTGTGTAGCACATGAAGTTGGGGGTCAAGTTTTGGCAATAGCATCATTTAAGAGCAAGAATAGCAACAACAGTAGCAGCAGTAGTGGTGTAGGATGGGTGTTGCCTGTGAGCAATTGAGTGAGTGTGTGTTAAATAGGTACTAATGGGTTAATATGTGGGCAAATATAGTGTATCAATTGTGATATAGGATGGGTGAGTGTTAGTATATCTGACCCCAAATGATGATTTTGGTATTGGTGAATGTTGATACACACATGGATGTCGAGGTGAGATTATTGTTTAGGTGAGTAGGCACTAAGGTATTAGTTATGAAGTGAGGATAATTAGCTTAGACACTAAGGTACTAGTGTCATGTAGGTTAGATACCAATACTTGAGTTATTATTAAGGTATTGATACTTAAGGTATCAATGTGACACTTTGAGTGGGTATTGATTATAGCTAAGGTATTAGTACATTATAGTAGCATTGGATAAATAATGCAAGTTAATGATTATATATGCATATAGTCTCCATATAGTCTACGTATAGTATATATGGTATTTTAGTGTATTTATTAACTAATATATTATATTAACTGGTATTGATACCATTTTTAGATACCTAGTACCCATTTATGAAGTTATGACCTAGAAACTTAGAGTTGACCTAGTGTTAACTTGTATTACTCTAAAAACCAACCTAGAACATATGTAAGGACCTAAAATCAAGATCTTGACCTAGAGTTAACTATTTTGACCCTAAAAGTTTACCTTTGACCTAGTTTGACTAGAGGAGCCTAGATTTGACCTAGAAACCCCATTTTAACTTATTTAAAACTTGAATATCCATTCATTGAACCGAATAACATGATATTTCATATATAGGTTTGTGTGACACCCGTTCGGACACTGTTTAGTATTATTTGCTCAGGACCTCAGGTGAGTATATTTTCTATTAGTTTTTAGTACTTGATAGTGAATATATCACATGTTCGAGATCTATTTTACTTGAATCTGATATCATGATTACACTGGCTGGTATTATATGGATCGAGTAAGGAGATATTATTTATTTGATGTGTGCATCGGATACTCCTTACACATGTACTTTATTGTGTGCATCGGGTATTCTTTGTGCTTGTATCTATTCTTGTGCTCCGTGTGCTCAAATTATATTCGTGTGCGTAACGTGTTATGATTTATTCCATGAATATTAGTCGGGGCGGGGGAGTAAGAGTTGGTTATGTGATCAAACATTTAGCGTATTCGTGTGTATGCCAATTATATGATACACGTATAATTGATTTACCAAAGTATAGACTTTTGTAATCCAACCCGATCATATAATGAACTTATACTCTAAATCACTGAGATAGTATCACTAGTTCTCTTGTTACAGTTTATCTCATATTTCTTGTATCTATTTTTCCAGTTATCCATGTATTTATATGCCTAGTCGAGCTATATTTCTTATTTCATAGTTACCAGTACATCTTGTATTCTTTTCTATTACTGTTGTATATTCTTTATCATGTATATAAAACTGCTTTCAGAGTATTGTACTTTGCTCCAATCCTGACTGGATATATTTGTCCAAACGGCTATTTAGAGGATTGATGTCCTACCTTTTACGGCCCACAGGACAGAGAGCTAGATGAGGTAGCACCCTTAGCCTAGGACGATCCGGTACAAGTTTTCAAGGAGACGCACTAAGCTATAGAAGACCCTTAGCAAGTATTTATTGTACTGGATATATCTCCAGTTTTAGAATATGGTATGTTATTTATAGTGAGACCATTTATGTTTATTGTTTGACTCGAGACTTGTTATTGTAATGAACCATTTTGTTCAAGCACATAGCCGATTCAAACGGCACAAGTACAATGACCCGACCCGCTTTGATCTGCGAGAAGGCTCGGTTGAGGCAAAAGATTTCAGACTTGACCCTTCAGGAGTTCAGACTTAGACTTTCAATGGCTTGCTCAGAGTATCGCTCGACCGAGGCGAATCATCGCTAAGGCGGGTGGCTACGATGAACTTATCTTTGCTTAGACAACAGACTTAAAATATGGGCGATACATGCTAGTCGCTAGGTGAAGCACCCCTTGCATGCTAATAAAGAATACAACACACCTAGCTAAGGGAATAATCATATCTTATATTGCTTGTGTTAGAATATGGCAATAAAACTTGGCTTATAGTTGGGCCCTGGCATGGTACCTTAGCTTCGTGCAAATAGACCAGTTGTGCCTCGAGTAGATCGTTATATACTCTTCATAGTACACTGCTTCAATGTTTAGACTGCTTGCCTTATGAATTATGTCGCTCGATAAGTCCCTGTACGGCTTCACACCTCGCACTACTCCTTAGACCCGTGCTAACGTAAATACTTATGTTCATATAAATGCATGCTTGCCTGCTTACGTTGTAACTTATACTAATTTGCCTCATTTCAATGATTGTCACATGAATTCATGCCACGACCCCCGATAACATTATCTTGTCTTACATTCATTTAAGTTTCCCGAAAAACTATCGATTAGTTGCTCAATGTAAGTATGAACCTAAAAATATTTGCACTAGCGCTCATCTAGTAACTAGTGGCATCTAGAGGAAAGTAATTAAATAGTAGCCCCTACGCTAATAGTTATCCTTCCCACCCCATGAGACTGTCCAAGTTGTACCCACCACTCGTCCAACTTGTAACTTCTATGGCCTCTAATACGATATAGTCCTAACTGTTGCACGTCCCACACGTACCGTTGGCCAGTCAAATATGCAAGTTCGTATCCTTTATAAAAATCATAAATCGTGTCAAGCAAGTATCATGGCCAAAGGAGATATAAGTATACCTCACAATTATGGTATGGTCTCGTAACTCTAGGTCAATATACATCGTAAAAGAAAAGATAATGGACGATGCATTCAACCGTTGCACCTAAGTCTATCTTGGACAAGCAATTTAATAGCATAAATCAATAAAGAAATAAATGACATAAATGTAACATTCTAAAATAATTGTAATTAAACAGTAATAATGGCAAGGTATACTTGCTTGGAAGTGGTTTGGTCATAAAATAATGTTCAGATGACAAAAAGAAAAAAATAGAAGATGTAAAAGTGGAACAGATGCCTCCAGATGTTGAAATAAATATCACCAGCTTTTTCAGAATGGTTAGATAGTTAGAAAAACCTACCCATATCTCCAATTTGGACATATGAGTAAAAATGGTTATTTTTGGTCAAAGTGGTGTCCATATTTGGCATACTATGTATCAAAAATCGTGCCATAACTAAAGGTCTCAAAGTTCACCATATTATAGGACAAATTTGCCTGTCGAACCAAATTATAGGGCCCGCAAAATGGCTATTCTTCGACTGTCTCTGAATCAAAAGAAACTTGAGTCATAGGACAAGTCAAATACTGCTAGTAAAATAACGCAAGTTTCATCATGATACGATGAACGAACACAAAGTAATTGGGTAATTTGCAAATGCATCAATACAAGGACTTTCGATGGATACAGATCATATTCGTCACACACAAGCTACCAATTTTAATTCCGTTAAAGCACACTGGTTAGAAAATATCGTACGCGTCTTTCGGTATAATTTGTAAACCGACGAGGTGGTCCGATTTGTCGAGACCAACTCCGTATCAAAGTTTTTTTCTAGTTTGAAATAATTATTTTTCTTAGTTTTTATACTAGAATTTATAACAGATTTAATAGGAATTATTTCAAACTAATTACATAGTTTTTTAATCCTAGTTATTGTCATGCCCAAAACCAGAATACTGGTGAGCGGGGGCAGACAATGCCAACTACATATACAAGAGTACTCCAGTACCCCGAGATAAGGCCGCAGTTGTAAATAGATATGAAGGGTTAATACTACAAGCCATCAGTCAACCTAGGTCAAGCAATACTAGTGTCTCAATCATAAACAGGAACCCACAATATACAAGATATATGATCATCAGAAGAAAGATAGTAAAGCATCCCAAACCAAATATACATCGATGATCATGAAGCTAGCAATACAAAATGAAGAACTAGCAAGAGCAATAGTCATACATGATCTGCTCTAGCCATGGTCTAGAATATGCTAGTCATGTCATACCCTGTGGGCGATGTATCAGGTATGAAATTTGATCTAAACAAGTGCTTTGGCTAAATAACACAAAAGAATATGTACAATAAGTGGAAGAACAAAATAGAAACCTACTCAATCAGTTTGGTACTCCTGGTGGTCACCATCAACGGGAAGGTAAGGAAGATCCTCTTTCTTTGCTACAGGATCTGGCCAAGCAAAATAGTGGGGTAAGGCCCCAAATAGCAAGTAACACAAAGAAGGCCAAAAACTATGAACTAAAGCTAGTATGCAATACAACTACAATATACTAAGCAACATATAACCACCAGAATATAAGAGCACCATGAAACATAAAAATAAACTGCTAATATAAAGGCATTGTAAAATATGGAAATAAACTACTATTGTAAAGTATAATTGAGCACGTGAACATATACACGTCATATCCAGTAAAGGTGGCATGCACAGGATCATGAAAAGGTAAAAGCCATAAGAATGTAAATCATAATAACCAGGGAAAAGAGTAAACACGTAGGTGACAATAATCATGAAAAGAGAAAGATAGGTTTGCAAGAAATAAGAAGATACGAAAACTTCTCGAAATAGGAACCATAACCCTTAAACCAAACAAGGACTAAGATTATAATTATTTTTTTGAGTCGAACCTAGTCTCTCATTACTTACCGAAATATAACCATGCGAGAAAAGAAAAGACACTAGACCAGCAATAGTAGCAATCAATAAAGCATAGCTAAGAAATGTGTCATGCCCCAATTCCAAAATATGTAGGACTAGAAATACGTAACATGCCAACTACACATTCGAACAGACCCGACTCGAATACGTATAAGCTGTATAATAAGGGTAACTATCTAAGAATACTGAAAATATCTATATCACAATCCACATGAAGAACAAAATATCAAGAATGAACTACATGTGCTAAAGTCGGTCGCCTAGTAACACATAAGCTCGAATAGACTCGAGAAAGAAATATGAGTCTATAAAAACTAGGCTACATCAGTAGATGAATAACAATATGAATAAATAACCATAACTCCAGTATAAATAATATAAGTACCTAGCAACAATGACCGCATGTCACCCTAATATTTTTATTTAAGGGTAGTTTGGTAATTGACATGGGTATTTTAAATTTAGAATTTATTTGTATTTAAATATTGTGCATGTGTGAATATTTAATTGTGGTATTATTTATTGATTTTTAGTTGTAGATTTATTTTAAACATGTGTATTGGACCTAACAAATTTATTAGTTGCATGAACCCAACATTTCATATTAGTTTAGATTGAGCCCAAGAATTAGGCCCATGGATTATGAGGTTGGATTAATTTATGAAACCATTAGACTAGAACCTTTTTTTCTTAATTAATTTCTTCATGAGAGGCCCCAAGGGGTAAATATGATATTTCACATTGATTGAGGGAGAGGGCTAGGGCTGGCCATTAGGCAAGGAGAGAGAGTGTCTCTCTCATTTCACTTTCCATTGCATTTAGATCTAGTTTCCCCTTTCAAATTTTCTTTATTCCCTTATCAATTCTCCAGTAATTTCTTCACAATTTCCTTCCCTAATTCTCAATTGAGGCTACTACAACAAGGATCTATAAGAAGCAAGCAAGAAGCAACAAGGAGGAGGCCAAGATCTACAAGGAGATGACCTACTTTTTAATTTGGGGATTTTTATTGGGAATCCATCTCCCAATAGGTACATGTCAGTTTTTTATCTTCTAGTAGACTCTAAATATGAGATTTAACCATAAGAAACTAACCCACATGTATAGGCTACCCAGAGGAATTGGTTTTAGGTTCATAGGAGACATATAGTGGAAGTTATGTGCATTTTGGTGTCAATTTTGGGAGAATTCCAAGATTGATACATGTGGTGTTTGTCATTTGGTCAAATAGATCAATATGACACATGATTGATTATTTATGGATAGTGTCGTGTCCACAATTGGGTACGTGTAGGCCGTATCTCGTCAATTTAACGATACAGATTAATTTTGGGGGTTTTCCTTCGACACGGGGACTTGAGCATATCATATCTTGACACGGACACGTAGTTGATCTAATTATTATACATATTTTTTATATTTAGTGTATTAAACTTGCTCGTGTCTTACGGGATGCGTTTTGTTGTGTGGTGGAGCCGTATCGCAAGCGTATCATAGAATATGTGTGATACGGGAGCAGTGCCCTCCTCGTGTTTAGTTTTTGGTCCTCATTTCTATATGTACTTGTATATATATATATATATATATATATATATATATATATATATATATATATATATATATATATATATATATATATATATATGTATGATATATTAGTTGGTATATATATACATATAAGTATGATTTATGATATCAGATATATGTGCTAGCTATATGTACATAGATATGTTTATATCTACATGTATTTATGTGTGAGTATTTATATGTGTAAGTGTATATATATATATATGTATATGTATAAGAGTGTGTATATATATATATATATATATATATATATATATATATATATATATCGATATATGTGATTGTATATGTCTATATATATATATAGTGGAGAAAGTGTATCGATATATATATATATATAGATGGATATATACATAGAGGTATGTATATGTGTTTGTGTGTTTGTGTGAGTTATGTGTGTGCATTGTGTTATTTGTGAGTGTGTGTGTGTCAGTGAGTGAGGGAGATAATATGTATCTCTGCACAGTGCAACACCTCAATAACAGCAACAGTCAGTTCTGTGTAGTTCGTGCACAGAGAGGTGGCAGTTAGTGTGCACACAATGCACATCAGCATTTTAGCATAACGTACAACTCTTACACAGTCAACTGAAGGCAGTTTCAACTAGAGGTTAGAGCAGTCAGTGCTTGTACAGTCAATACAGAGGAGTGCTCGAGCACACAGGCACAGTGGCAATGAGCAGGATACTCACTGAAGTTGCAGCCAACTACATTGATGCAGCCGGGCACTGCAGTCACTGCAAAGCACATCAGTTGGGAGAAGTTCTAATTCTGCACTTAACAAGGTGTGCACTGAGACTACAAGCATTGACAACAAGGGCTCGAGCCAACTGCAGAAGCTCAGGCATCGTACAGCACCATCTACAGTTCAGTCAACTGGAGGCCAGTGTTGTGCACAACCAACTACACAGCCAATGGGTGCAGTAGTGTGCACGAGATCGTGCACACGAGGACAGTAGCAGTGAGCAGCAAAGAGCTTCACCTGCAGTTCAATGTACATATCGATCACAGTAACTGTAAGGTATCAGTTTCAGTATTAGTAATATGCAGGTAACAGTATCAGGAAGGTTGGGTAGTGTTTGGGTTAGCTTTGAGTTGAGTAGTTAGTTTAGTTAGTTGGTTAGTGTATTGATTAGTTTATAGTTAACTGTATACATATCTATGTATGTAAGTTAGCTAAGTAACTATATACTAGTAGATGTATGTTAATAGTTAGCTCTATTAACTATATGCAGATAGGTATGTATTATATTATAGTTAGTTTCTATAATGGTATTGATATATATTATAGTGTTAGCATATACTAGCATATAGAGTATTGGGGGGTTTACATATGTATTAGCTATAATGTTGAGATTTGGATTTACCTTGGGATACCAAGGTAATACCAAGGTTTTGGGTCGATACTCAAGGTATTGGGTTTGAGTATCGGGATAGGTATGAGGTAGCATGATACGCATTGGTGCGAGGCCAATGTATCATATTTTTATTTGATTAGTTAAGTATTATATATATTAACTTGTATATATATTCTAAACTATTTTTTTCATATATTGAAACTTGTGTATCTTAGGATACGGCTTTTTGAGTGTTTCATAGTATCATATATTAGCTAGTATAGCTTAGTTTCATAGTGTATTGACCTAGTGTCTTAGTGTTAGACTCTTACAACCTAGATTTAGTCGGTTTGACTTAGAAATGGTTTATTGACCTAGAATTGCATCCATTAACTTATTTTCATTTTTGAACCTTGTATTAATGTAATATATCATATATAGGTTGTGTGACACCAGTTTGGGCATCGAGAGACACACCTTGCTCAGGACTTCAGGCGAGTATATTTCTCTGATAGTTTTTAATTCATAATAGTGAATATATACATGTTCTAGAATTGTATACTTGATTCTGACACAGTAATTTTACGGACTCGTACTACATGGATCCCGTCAGGAGATGTTATCCCCTACCGTGTTCAGCGGGTACTCGTATACATGTATTTCATTGTTTATATTGGGTATTGATTTATATTTCGTATTCACACACTGCCTGTGTTCAGTGTGCTTATTCGTGTATACCCACTGCTCGTGTTCAATGGTTATTATATTTGTATATACCCACTGCTCGTGTTTAGTGGTCATATTCGTGTTCGTAGCGTATCGTGATTGGATCCATTGGTATTAGTTGGGGATGGGAGAGTAGGAGTTGATTATGTGATCAAAGCCCCATTGTTCATCGTGTACATTCTGATTACATACCACACTTGTAATCGTCTTACCTTATTGATCATGTTCACCCAAATCGATCACATAATAAACTTGTATTCTGAGTCACATTAGTTAGATTGCAGTTATTTCATCATATTGCTTATATTCATATTGTTGTTCTATATTCTCGTACATTACTTGTATACCTATTGTTCATTCATTCATATATTTAGTAATCTTATATTTTATTTCTATTATCTATTTTATATGCTCGATTATGTTATTGAAATTGCTTTCAGAGGTATATACTTTGCTCCAATCCTGACTGGATATATTTTTCTAGATGATTGGTTTATAGAGTAGTGTCCCACATTCTACGGGCCGCAGGACGGCATACCTTTTGAGGATACTCATATAGACCAGGAGGACTTAGTTGCAGAGCCCGAGGAGGTCTAGTTATTTGTGTTGGCATGTATTAGACTATATTTGTTGAGATTCACAGTTTGTATATTATTTCAGATTGTGGATTGTATCTTGTATCTTTCTTTCGCTATTCCATTCGTGCTTTATCTTCCTTAGTTTAATTTGTGATTGATATTAGTTATACTTGTGAGATACCATATTCTTCCCCTATTTGGATTGAGATGATTGACATGTACCATATTATATTATTAAGATGTTAGATAGTTATAAATAACCCAGAGAACGTTCTACCGCCGATGGTGCGGCGTAGGCTGGGCTAACTACGTACTCGTGCCCGAATATCCGGGTGCGGGTCGTGACACATTTTTAGTGGTGGTCCATGCAGGTTTAGGTTCGTAAGAAATACGATATCGTAGTTGTGCTCACCTAGACTACTGCTACGAGCCTGCTTTAGGAAATATGATTTAGGCTGAGATTTACTCATTCATACCTAGAAAAATTCCAAAATCTATTTTACAAATCCTTATCTATTGAATATTGCTTTACTTTGAATAAAATTATGTCCTTCTTTGATGATATCATATCGTATTCAATATTGATTCCTTATTTTAATCTATCTTCAGGATGCCGCCGAAGACGCGTTTCCAGCGCTCAGGTGCCGCGACAGCACGATCAGTGACTTCATCACCCATGAGGGCGGCACCCTCAGACGATGGTCCAACACCTACATTCAGGAGGTCAACTTCATTGGTCCAGGTGGTCGTATCAGTATCATCTTTCAGAGGTGCTCCACCTTCGGTACCGAGGACATGGCAGACAGTTTTCGAGGATCTTCCACCCCCACCACCTGCAGTTGATCAGACGCAGATGTTCGCGCTCTTCCAGCAGATGATGGAGGCACAATAACGTTAGTCTGAGGTCCTGTAACAGAGCATAAAGAATGCTCACCAGATCGTGCTTACAGCAGTTGAGAGAGCAACTACAGTGCAGCCACATACGGCACCACCTCAGTTTATTCCTCAGCAGCCGAGGCCGGGTACCATCATAGAATTCAAGAGGATGGGCCCGAAGGACTTCAGAGGCACAGAGGGGATTCTTTATGCAGATGATTGGATCGAGGACATCGAGCAAAACCTGTGGCTGGCGCAGATTCCAGAGAATTATAGATAGAGGCAGTGGGGTGTATGATGTTTGACGACATGGTTCCGGACAGACCCCAATATCGCAGTACCAGGACTCACTTGGGAAGCTTTCAAAGATATTTTAAAGGAGAAGTTCTTCCCAGACGTGGCTCTTATATCTCTCGAGAGCTCGTTCAAGTACCTCGTCCAGGGAGGTATATCAGTGGACGAGTATATAGCGGAGTATTACCCACAAGGTTACTTCGTGGAGGGGAAGAACCCTAGAGGTAGAGCCAGAAAGTTCAGAAATGGACTGAACCAGGAGGTCAAATCCCACACCAACAGAGATTCTACCACCACCTTCGAGGAGATTCTCAGACAGGCACAGCTAACGGAGGATGACTTAGAGCTTGGCCCTAAGAGACCGGGGACACAGGAGGATCCAGTACTAATATGGGTCCAGCGAAGAGGTCTTATTTCCAGCAGCAACACCAGAGGCACTATCAGCATCCGAGGCCGCAGTATCACAGGCCAGCTAGAGCGTCGGCACTGCAGATACACCAGATCCAGAGGGCAGCAGTTCCTTGCACTTTCTATAAGAAGCAAGGACACGAATATGATGCATGCAGGATAAGACTAGGCCAATGCTTATTCTGTGGATCGGGAGATCATCAGTTGAGGGCTTGTCCTAAAGTCCCAACTCGTCCAGTTCAGGGCGGAGGTCAGGCAAAAAAAGCACCCGCTAGGCCACTCGAGGGAGAGCAGAGAGGACCTCTACCACCGCAGTAGCAGTAATTTGCTCAGCACCAACAACAGAGAGGTGCCCAGCGATAGGGGCGAGCTTTGGCCTTGACTATCGAGGAGGAGGAGCCAGTTGGCGATGTATAAAACCCCTAATTTTAAAACCATATTAACTATTTAATTAATTATTTAATTTATTTATAGTATTTATTAGTTAATTAGAAGATATATAATTTATTGAATTTTTATTTCTAGGTAAATATGTATTTAGAGATTTATGGAGCAATTATTATTTTACCTTAATTTATTTCATGTAGGAGACCTTGTGGACGGTTGTTAGATTAATTGTATGCACTAATATAATTTTCTAGAATTTTATGTATATATATATATATATATATATATATATATATATATATACTAGTAATTTATTTAAAGAATAAAAGAAATAAAAGAATAGAAAACAAAAAGGAATAAAAGAAAAGAAAGAAAAAGGAAAAAGAAAAAGAAAAAGAAATAAAAAATAAAACTAACCTAAATCATTACCCACAGTACCTAAAACCCAAAGACCCTAAACCCTACCCGCTATCCTACTCGGCCCGCTAGAGGATTCACAGCAGCTGCTAACCCCGCGCGGAAGTCCCCCCCCCCCGCTTCCTATATATATATATTATCAAACCCTAACCATAAATCCTTACCATCTCCACGTTGACCCTGAGCGCCGCCACCGACCGGAGAGCCACCGTCGCCGTTCGTCGGAGCCACCGCGCAGCACCGCAAACCACCGTCTGCGTCAACTCCCGCGCGTGCCACGACAACAGATTCACAGCAGCGAAGCCCTGTTCACGCGCTGATTTCCGTTCCATCGCTCGACCAAATTTGACTCCGTCTTCACCGGTATGTTCACGATCTATCCCTCTTCCAATTCTGTGTACTAGTATACTTCGATCAGCGTGTAACCCTAGGTGAAAACCGAGACCATGTTGGAGAAAAACAACTTTTAATCTTAGAAAAACTACTGTAACCACCCATGTTTACAGACTCGTATCTCCAACCACATAGATCCAAACATAGAAATTTCTTTTGCTATGTAAAGACCACCTAACCTAGATTATTTCATGTCAATTATATTATCTTATTTGATGCTGTATGCAGAATTAAACTGAGTTAAAAATCATAAATAACCTGTTTTTGAAACTTTAATTTTTCTGATACGCAGCGCGCCTCGCCAAACGGGACCTTCTCATCGTGTACCAATTGTACCGAAAGGCGCGTATGATATGTCCAGACGTGTGGGCTTTCGCGAAAATTGATTCGGGACGCGTGTGCGCGTCAAAATTAGCCCGTATCCGCAAAAAGTCCTCATATCGAGACTTTTGTAAAATTATGCACCATTTATTGTACGCTCGTCAGAATGTGACGAAACTTGCGCCACTGGACTCATGGTATCGCGCTGGTCCTGTGACCCAATTTTTATGCAATTCTGAGACAGTTGACCAAGCCGCCTATTTATGGGCCCAACGGTTGACTTTTTGGGCAAAATTGTGTTCGGCTCACTGGAATCCAAAATTGGACATACCGTTAAGTTCGTAATGACATTTAGAATTTGTTTGACCTATAATTTGTCCTATTTAGAGACCTTTACCCCTGGCACATTTTTCGGTGAAAAGGGCCACAAGGGACCCTGTTTTGACCCGAAATTACTGTTTTGCCCCTGTGTCCAAATTGGACGAAAGGGTAGTATTTTTTAGCTATCTCACTGATTGCGAAAATATTGGTGATATTTATTTCAGCATCCGGAGACGTTAATTCAGAGGCCTTAGCTTCTGATCCTGTGTACTTGACATCTGGACGCTTACCCTTTACAGATTACTTGCCAGGCAAGTATACCTTGCCATTGTACTGTGAATTATATTCCATATGTTGCATACATCTTATTTATGTTTATTTAGTTTATATATTTTAAATTGTTATATAAACTACGTGTCCAAGGAAACTTGGGTGCAACGACGGTGACGTCGTATTCTGTTTTTATTATGTATATGCATATGGACCTACTCTATGAGACCACCCCATTATCATAAGGCATTCTTATGTTTTATTGGCCATGAAACTGTTCTTACACGAGTATGAGTCCCATGTAGGACACGGACTTGCGTACTCAGCTGGCAGTGGTACGTATAGGTCATGCGACGGATAGGGATAACTGCCGATAGAAACTTTGCATGCTAGTAAACCTGGCAGTTATTTAGAGGTATTATCGTATCATAGATATGACATGCTTAGAGCATTGATTAGGGAGAACAACAAGTAAGGTATTTGGGCTCCTTTTTACTTTTCTTTCTGTAACCCGTACGCTCCGCCGGAGATACGTGGCGGTGATGATCCCTATATATTACTGGCAGCCATGCCGTTCAAAAGACGACATGCTTTGTAGGCCCCTGATTCTCCAAGAGAGTCACGCCAATCCCATTTATGGCCAGATAGTCCACTTATTGGAAAGTTGTTCTCAAACTGTATTCACATAGATGGTTAGGCGACCCCATTGGATGTTTATTTTTCAGTACTTTATTGGCAAGTTTATATGTATCTTGTTATGTCCCTCAGAGGACCTGGTCCCTTTCCAGATATAGACGGGCAGGAGTATCCACAGGACTACGAACCCGGACCTGACGCTTCTTACCAGACTGAGGAGGTCTTATCTTCAGAGTATATTTGATCCATCGCAGCTGATGGATATTCTAGTTGCTATTTCTTTCATGGACATTTATCTTAGTAGTTTTAGTATAGTCAATTTGCAGTGGATTTTTTTCCATCCGACTATCATACTTTGATACTTCATCTTTGAGATTCAGTTATTTATTTCCTATTTACTTTTTTATATGTGCTGTGGATGAGATATAGATTTAGTGTGACTTGTTGGCAGTATATTATCACTGGTGGATATGATATTCATGTACATCATACGTGTGTATATGGTTTTCATATATTGGAGTTCATATACATACGACTTGCGTGTTACATATTCCTAGTCATATGTATTTTGGGACTGGACATGACATATTTTTAGTGGTGGCCCATGCAGGTCGAGAATATATTGTCTTGGTTACGTTACTATAACGAACAAGCCTGCGTATAGGAATAGAGTACAGGATCTCATCCACGCTTGACTAAAACTCATCTTCCCTTTCAACTATCCTATTTAAATGCTTGTATCCTGTTTGATTCCTGTACTCCTTCTAATCGTTTCGTCCACCTCTTGCAGAGAGATGGATATGTGTAGTGGATGTACTGCCGCCAATGGTGACACACCTTCAGGTGTCAATGGCCAAACTCGGGTGGAGACCTCGACGACTCCTAGACTTCTAGGGCCGGATGGACAGACTCACAATCTAGTTCCATCTGACCTTTCAGCTTCACCAAATGGGACCCTTCCAACATCATCGACGCCACAGGATGGCTAGACACAGCTGTTCCAATTCTTCCAAATAATAATGCAGGAACAGAGACAACAGGAAGCAACACTAGCTGCAGAGCAGAGGCAGTAAGCAGCAGAGCAGAGGCAAGAATTTTTGGCAGTACTTGAGAGAATGGCTGCACAGACAACTGTACCAGCTCAGACACTAGTTCCATTACCATGAGCTAGACTTGGTTCAGTCAAGGACTTTATACAGATGGGTCCCAAGCCATATAAAGGCATTGAGAGCCCAGAGGAGACGAAAAACTGGATTACCCACACCCGAAAGTTGTTAAAAGCATCATAGTTGCCTATAGATCTGTAAACCCCCTCATTTATTTCTATAGATAGTATGGTTATGGGTTAGAAAATTTTGGTATTGCAGCAAATGTTTGAGGTTTAGAGTAAGGTTACAGATGTCTGATTTTTAATTAAACCCTTGGCGCGCCCTACCGTTGTTGAAATATTCGGAGCCCAATATCACCCCATAAATTCCAACGGATTGTTGCACTCTGGACTTGACACGCCAATTTAGGCGCTGGACTTTCCCGTCACTAAATTAATTGCTCTAAATCTTGGCCGGGGTGGCAGCAGGCTTGGGTGAGCTCAATATCACCCCACAAATATTCGGAACCCTTGTGCTCTAAATTAATTACACAATCTTCCGTAACAGAAATTTATTATTTAATTCCGTGTCGCGCACCTGTGTCGTTGCCATCAAAATTTAAGACACCAACTTAACCTGTTGAGCTGGACCAATTAAAGGGTCCAAGACTGACACCAAGCCTACACCATTCATGACCTTTGTGTCACTCCCAATTGAGATTCCATGTGCCCCCATTTAATTTAAGAGCACTTGACAATTTATTATAATTAAATTGGGGATACCAACTTTGACTAATTCCAATTTAATCCCAATTTAATTCTAATGCCCCATTAATTAAGCCCATGCAAAACAAACAACACCTTCTCACCCTACAAAACACCAACCACCAATTCCCCCATAATTTTTCTATTATTTTATGTGTTTATGCAAATACCCAAACTTAAGGGGCTTAATTGCAAATATTGTAACATGTGTCCTAACCTCATTGGTCAAGACCAATGAAGAAGCCTCACCCCTCTTCTTTGATCGGTCAAGCCCCTCCTCTCTCTCTCTTCTTTGGATGACAAATTTTCCTCCATGTGAAATCTTCACCACTCATTTGAATTGGGCTCATCCACACCACACAACCCTCACACAACTCCCTATATAATGTCTCCATCACCACACTCTTTTCCATGCCGGCCCTAATCCCCAAAACCTAGAGAACCCTACCCCCTCTCTCTCTCCTCCCTCTACATATTTCAACCGAAATATTCTTCTTCTTTCTTTCTTCTTCTCCTTCTTCCTTCCTTCTTCTTCTTCCTTGAAGGAGCCTCACCCGAGCCTGCTGCCACCCCGACCGAGATCCCCTTAGCCGAGCCACTCTGGCCGACTACCATCGACCGTTGTCCACCGCTCCGGCCAGTTTTGTCACCATCCGGCCATCCACGACCCACCCCTACATTCCTGTACCACCACCACGGCGAGCCCGAGCTCCACCCCGGCGAGCTAGCAACCACCCGCACCACCGTTCATCTTCACCATCACCACCTACTTCCCTCTGATCACCGCACATCCCCGTTCCACCACCGCATGTCACCACCACTTCACCAGACCAGTTCTTCCCCACTTCCCTCCGACCACCGCACATCTCCGATTCACCACCCGCTACCACAGATCCACCACCATTCCCTCCGATCGAGCTTCCCCATGACCACCACACACCACCACGACAACCTTGAACCACCACCACCTAACGACTACCACCGGCTACAACCTTCTCCCCGCGGCTTCGATAGCATCATCCCTGGCTGCTTCCACGAGCAACCCCGCTGTGCCAACTCTGGCCAGTTGCTCTCCCCACCACCGGCGCTGCCACGAGCTTCTCCACATCCGCCACTTCCCACCAGCAACCACCTCAGGCCAAGGTGAACCACTCCCCCTCTATTTATTTTTGTGTAAATTGTTTTGTGTAACCTAGTTTAGTATTAATAATTATGGTTTCTTGTTGTGTTTAGGGTTTATGTTCATAGTATATAATGCAAATTAATGGATATACAATGAGTTAGGGTTTGAGAATAAATGGATCTTTGTTTAGGGTTATATTTGTATTGGGAATTTTGAGGATAAAATGCATGGTTAGTAATTATGGTTTATAAATGCTAGGTTTGAGATGTTAGGGTATTTAATTTAATTTATACCTATTGATTATTGTTGTTGAGCAGATTAAATTGTTGCAAAATAATACTATGATCTATCATCGAGGGATAGGTGATTTATTGTAAAATGATGTATGGTATCAAACTATTAATCGGTGATTGTGGACTGATAATTAATGATGGGTTTAATTGAAGAGTAGTACTTATTGTGAATTGGTAATGAAGATATAAAACGGAAGGTTTAATAAATATTAATTGTTTATTTTATGGATGACAGTAAATATACATGTTAACGTCGGTGCATACCAAGGTAAAATTTGAGGAATAATCATGCATAAAATACCAATGAACACTGTGATGAATATAGTAGAATTAAGGATAGTTTGATGATATTGCACAGATGATTAATTTAATTTAATGCAACGTACCATTAGTCAACCTTGGTCAACCCTCTAGCGTCGTATCCCTATGAGTTGTAGCTGAGTTTAAGCATAGTTTTAGACGTGTGTCACATCCCTGTTTGCTACATGATAGATTATTGATTGAGTTTGTATCTCATCTCTAGGTACTACATGACCTGCGGACTTGGACGTGGTACCGGATCCCCGTTATCAGCAGCCGGATGTAGGCAAGTGTACCTTGCCACCCTGTATTTCAGTTACCAGATATTTATTATTTTATTATGTGCATTGTGTGCGAGTTTGATTAGAATTGTTACTCCATATCTGGGTCAAAACTGGGTGCAGACGATCGTCGATAACGTCTGATAACGAGTGTTAGATGTTCGCAACACCTTGATGTACGTACCTGTGTATATCATAACCCTAGGACACGTCTATACACTGTTATCGTGCCAGATTTTTTGTATCCTGATACTGACATCATGATCAGTGACTGGGACGACCTTAGGGTCGCATTTATTGATAGTTATTTCTGTGTGACGTGACTATTAGATAGAGGATCAGGTTCAACGCACAATCGTTGACCGCTTGGGATAGGAAAGACAGTTACTAGACGTTTGGGCTCCTCTGCACGCGCTTATATATGTATATGTACTATTTTTGTAGTGATCCTGTATCTAGAGTAGTTGTATCACCCGTGTGACTCTTTGCCCGGAGCTGCGGTACATCCCGCGTGTTTCCGTGTCCGGAGCTACGGTTTTATTTTGGATAGCCCACGCTTCGAACATTGTCTTCAAACTGTGTCTCACTTAGTTGGTTATGCTAGACTACACCGTCATTGTACTTGTACTTTCTGTTGTACTTTGGCATGTTGTATTTTGTACCTTGTTATGTCCCTCTGAGGACCTGGTCCCCTGCCAGTTTTCCAGCATAGAGGATTACGAAGCATTTGGAGTTGCTGATGGAGATGCATGTGTTGCGGGCATTGTACCAGGTACTCACATCATATCTACCGGCATTATGATTATTTTATATTGATTATTCATCTGTTGTTGTAGCCTAGTTTTTATAGACTCATATTTTTTCTCGAGTCTATTCGAGTTGGTGTGTTATTGGGCAGCCAACTTTAGCACATGCAGCTCTTTCTTGTATATTTCTGTTCATTGTGGATTGAGACATAGATGTTTACATTTACGGGATTTTAGATAGTGCCCTTTATTATACAGCTTATACGTATTCGGGTCAGACCAGAGTCTGGTCGATTGCGTAGCTGACATATCGCGTATTCCTGGTCCTATGTACAGCAAAAGGTTTCCCTAATGACTGATCAACCCATGGAACTATGGTTTGCTTACTTCTGTATGTTATGTTCTTACCGAGAACCCTTCAGATAGGGTATCTCCATGTGTGACTATATTTGTTTATAATTTCATCATTGACCGGGTTATTATGGGACTGGGGCGTGACATATTTTTGTGGTGGCCCATGCAGGTCCGATTTAAATTATCTTGGTCACCTAACTGTGCCAAACGAGCCTACAAATTAGGAATAAATATTATAATTTATTGATGTATTGGATCTCAATCCATAATCGATTTTAAATACTCACTTTGATTATGATTATCGCCCTTGGACTTCCAAATTATATTGGTTCAATTTTCGTTAATATCGTTATCATTGTTTCTTATCTCCTATTATTTTGGAAAAATGAATGCTCTAGCCTGATGGTTCCCTCCAGAAGAAGATCGTAGTCCAGACGACAGAAGACAGAATTCTTATACTATTCTCTGAGAAGATTGTTACCCTTAGTAAGATAGATTGATAGGTTCTTTTTAGATTCTAGATCTAGTATGGAAGGCTAGCAAGAGAATGGGTCCCAGTAGTACCCTATCCGTACTTGAGATAGCAGTGATCTTGGAAGTACTAGGAGTTGGAAAGATTGATGATCATAACCCTCTAGGATAATTTATGGAAGTGCATAGCCGATGTTAGAAATTAGTTGTTGTATATAATAGCAATACCAGAAACGATGTTATGAGCTAGAGGAGATAGAATTTTAGGTTCTCACCAGGAAGATGATGATCTGATTATGAGCTAGAGGAGATAGAATTTTAGCCTCGCACCAGGAAGATGATGATCTGATGCCAAAAATTCTAGCATGTACTTGGATGATACCATTAATTTGAATTATACTATGTGACCCGGAGCAATAAATAACGGAAAGAAGAAATTTGAGGAATAAAATTTTAGGGAAAACTTTGAGGAGAAGAGAAATTATACATTAGGCAAGGAAGAAGTTTTCTCTTGGAGGATTAGTGTTGTAAACAGAACGGGAGAATTTATTTTGAGGTTAAGTATAGACTATGACATCATCCTAGCATAAGTTGGTTGAGCCAATACCACGCGACGCTAGAATTGTCGACGTGGTTATACTATATTTAGACCACCAGATTACCCTGAGTATGAGTTTCTTCGGGAACCCAGGAGCATGGGGCCCATCTACCTTAGGGGCACACAATGCAAAAGGTGAACCAGTGTACCCCTGCATTATATCGAGTTTGAGGATGTATTTCTAGATAATCTTCCAGGCCTGCCACCTGACAGAAAGATAGAGTTTGCTATAGAGTTGACTCCAAGAGCCGAGCCAGTTATTTTCCCGTCTTCAGACTAGCACCGATAGAGTTGGTTGAGTTGAAGGTCCATAGTAGAGGATCTCTTAGACAAGGGTTTCAGTCGGGCTAGTGTTTCTCTATGGGGAGTACCCATCTTATTGTGTCAAAGAAGGACAGGACGGTACGTTTGTGTATTGATTACAGGAATAGTATGGTTGTGTATCGATTACAGGGCATTTAATGCTGTAACGATAAAGAATAAGTACCCATTATCGCGCATCTATTCATCAGATCAAGGTACGGAGATAGGACATTCCGAAGACGCCTTTCCGGATGAAGTATAGACATTATGAGTTTCTAGTCATGTCGTTTGGTTTAACCAACGAGCCAGCAGTATTTATGAGATTGATGAACAATATTTTCCATCAGTACTTGGATAAGTTTATGGTGGTATTTATTGATGATATCTTGGTATATTCTAAGTAAGAGCCAGAAGGAGCACAAGAGACATCTCAGGATCGTGTTGGAGACGCTGAGGCAGGAGAGGCTATATGCCAAGCTCAGCAAGTGTGAGTTCTTCTTGGATAAAGTACCCTTCCTGGGATACATAATCACCGGAGATGGACTATCAGTTGACCCGGAGAAGATAGCTGCAGTTGAGACATGGCCTACCCCTACATCAGTTACAGAGGTTAGGAGTTTCCTCGGACTTGCCGGATATTATCGGAGGTTCGTAGAAAATTTCTCGAGGATCGCTGCGCCTATGACGGGACTGACGCGTAAAGGCGAGGAGTTTATCTGGACCAACGAGTGTCAGATGACTTTTGATGAGATGAAGAAGCGTCTGACATCAGCACCAATTGACACTACCTTCAAGATCAGGAGGATTTATAGTGTACAGTGATGCGTCTGGGAGAGGATTAGGATGTGTACTGATGCAACACAGCAAAGTGATAGCCTACGCATCGAGACAGCTGAGAGTTCATGAGAAAAACTATCCGACGCACGATCTAGAACTAGCTGCAGTGATATTTGTACTAAAGCTATGGCGACACTACCTTTATGGAGAGCATGTAGAGATTTACACAGATCACAAAAGTCTGAAGTATGTCTATACGCAGAAGGAGCTCAACATGAGACAGAGGCGCTGGCTAGAGTTGATGACAGATTATGATATCGAGTTGCAGTACCACCCTGGCAAGGAGAATGTAGTAGCAGATGCCTTAAGCATGACGTCCATGGCCTACTTTTTGACGACTCAGCGGCACTTGCTAGAGGATCTTCAGGAGCTTGGGATAGAGATTGTATTGCCAGGCATGGATGGACAGATGGCCAATCTCAAGGTTCAGTCTAGATTGGTTAAGAGGATCAAGGCAGCCCTGCCTATAGATGCGAGATTTAGATGACTACCGAGATTTGAGACAACATTACTGGTAGCATGGGATGAAGAGAGAGATTACAAGATTCATGGCGAGATGTTTGGTTTGTCAACAAGTCGAGGCTGAACATCAGGGGACTGCAGGACTATTGCAGCCGCTTCCCATTCCCGAGTAAAAGTGGGAACACATTACCATGGACTTTGTCACAGGAATCTCGCGGAGCCCTAGCGGGAAGGATGCAGTATTGGTTGTCGTAGACAGACTCACAAGTCTGCACATTTCTTGCCCTACATAGTTGGACAGTCCACGGGGGTATTAGCGGACATGTATATGAGGCAGATAGTATAACTACATGGAGTGCCTGTCAGCATTGTATCAGATCGTGATTCCAGATTCATGTCACACTTTTGGCAGAGTATGCAGGAGAGTCTAGGAACTCGTCTCAAGTTCAGCACTGAATATTAACCACAGACCGATGGTCAGTCAGAGCGCACGATACAGATACTAGAGGATATGTTGAGAGCGTGCTTGATCTTTCGGAGATTACAGTCGGGCCCAGTTTATCTTACGTAGAGCAGCCAGTAGAGATACTCGATCACAGTGAGAGAACTTTTAGAGGTTAGACTCGACTGGTCAGAGTTGCATGGAAATATCATTCGCTAGGCGAGTCTACCTGGGAGTACGAGGATTCCATTCGACAGCGTTTCCCATATTTATTTGAGGATCGAGGTACGAATTTACGTACCGTATTTGATTACCAGTTTGTTTTTAAATCCTCATAGTTATTATAGTGCTTTACTTTTAATTTCGGGGATAAAAATTTTCTAAGTTGGGAAGGATGTAAACCCCCTCATTTATTTCTATAGATAGTCTAGTTATGGGTTAGAAAATTTTGGTATTGCAGCAGATTTTTGAGGTTTAGAGTAAGGTTACAGATGTCTAATTTTTAATTAAACCCTTGGCGCGCCCTACCGTTGTTAAAATATTCGGAGCCCAATATCAGTCCATAAATTCCAACAGATTATTGTACACTTGACTTGATACGCCAATTTAGGCGCTGGATTTTTTGGTCACTCAAAATTATATATCCTTGTGCTTTAAATTAATTGCACAATTTTTTGTAACGAAAATCCATTATTTAATCTCGTATCGCACACCTGTGTCGTTGTCATCAAAATTTGAGACACCCTTAACCCGTTGAGCCGGACCAATTAAAGGGTCCAAGACTGACACTAAGCCTACACCATTCATGACCTTTGTGTCACTCCCAATTGAGATCCCATGTACCCCCATTTAATTTAAGAGCACATGATAATTTATTCTAATTAAATTGGGGATACCAACTTTGACTAATCCTATTTTAATCCCAATTTAATTCCAATGCCCCTTTAATTAAGCCCATGCAAAACACACAACACCCCCTCACCCTACAAAACACCAAATACCAATTTCCCCACAATTTTCCCATTATTTCATGTATTTGTGCAAATACCCAAACTTAAGGAGCTTAATTGCAAATGTTGTAACATGTGTCCTAACCTCATTGGTCAAGACCAATGAAGAAGCCTCACCCCTCTTCTTTGACCGGTCAAGCGCCTCCTCTCTCTCTGTCTATCTCTCTTCTTTGGATGACAAATTTTTCTCCATGTGAAATCCTCACCACTCATTTGAATTGGGCTCATCCATACCACACAACCCTCACACAACTCCCTATATATTGTCTCTATCACCACACTCTTCCCCATGCCGGCCCTAATCCCTAAAACATATAGAACCCCACCCCCTATCTCTCTCTCCTCCCTCTACATATTTCAACCGAAATATTCTTCTTCTTCCTTTCTTCTTCTCCTTCTTCCTTCCTTCTTCTTCTTCTTCCTTGAAGGAGCCTCACCCGAGCCTGCTGCCACCCCGGCCAAGATCCCCTTAGCCGAGCCACTCCGGTCGACTACCACCGGCCTCTATCCACTGCTCCGGCCAGCTTTCTCCCGATCCGGCCATCCATGACCCGCCCCTACATTCCTGTACCACCCCATGGCGAGCCCGAGCTCCACCCCGGCGAGCTAGCAACCACCCACACCGCCGTTCATCTTCACCATAACCACCCACTTCCCTCCGACCACCGCACATCCCCGTTCCACCATCGCACGTCACCATCACTTCACCTGGCCTGTTCTTCCACACTTCCCTCCGACCACCGCACATCCCCGATTCACCACCCGCTACCACAGCTCCACGACCATTCCCTCCGGTCGAGCTTCTCCATGACCACCATACACCACCACGACAACCTTGAACCACCACCACCCCATGATTACCACCGGCTACAACCTCCTCCCCGCGGCTTCGACAGCACCATTCCCGGCCGCTGCCACGAGCAACCCCGCTGTGCCAACTCCGGCCAGCTGCACTCCCCACTACCGCCGTTGCCACGAGCTTCTCCATATCCGCCACTTCCCACCAGCAACCACCTCAGGCCGAGGTGAACCACTCCCCCTCTCTTTATTTTTGTGTAAATTGTTTAGTGTAACCTAGTTTAGTGTTAATAATTAGGGTTTCTTATTGTGTTTAGGGTTTATGTTCATATTATATAATGCAAATTAATCGATATACAATGAGTTAGGGTTTAAGAATAAATGGATCTTTGTTTAGGGTTATATTTGTATTTTGAATTTTGATGATAAAATGCATGGTTAGTAATTAGGGTTTGTAAATGCTAGGTTTGAGATGTTTGGGTAATTCATTTAATTTATACCTATTGATTATTGTTGTTGAGCAGATTAAATTATTGCAAAATAATACTATGATCTATCATCGAGGGACAGGTGATTTATTATGAAATGATGTGTGGTATCAAACTATTAATCGGTGATTGGGGACTGATAATTAATGATGGGTTTAATTGAAGAGTAGTACTTATTATGAATTGGTAATAAAGATATAAAATGGAAGGTTTAATAAATATTAATTGTTTATTTTGAGGATGACAGTAAATGTACATGTTAACGTCGGTGCACACCAAGGTAAAATTTGAGGAATAATCATGCATGAAATACCAATGAACACTGTGATGAATATAGTAGAATTAAGGATAGTTTGATGATATTGCACAGATTATTAATTTGATTTAATGTAACGTACCATTAGTCAACCTTGGTCAACCCTCTAGCGTCGTGTCCCTGTGAGTTATAGTTGAGTTTGAGCATATGTTTAGACGTGTGTCACATCCTTGTTTGCCACATGATAGTTTATTGATTGAGTTTGTATCTCGTCTCTAGGTACTACGAGACCTGTGGACTTGGACGTGGTACCGAATCCCCGTCATCAGCAGCCGGACGCAGCCAAGTGTACCTTGCCACCCTGTATTTCAGTTACCAGATATTTATTATTTTATTATATGCATTGTGCGCGAGTTTGATTAGAATCGTTACACCGCGTCCGGGTCAAAACCGGGTGAAGATGTTCGCCAGTAATGTCTGGTAATGAGTGTTAGATGTTCGCAATACCTTGATGTACGTACCTGTGTATATCATAACCCTTGGACACGTCCATACACTGTTATCGTGCCAGATTTCCTGTATCCTGATACTGACATCATGATCAGAGACTGGGACGACCTTAGGGTCGCGTCTGTTGATAGTTATTTCTGTGTGACGTGACTGTTAGATAGAGGATCAGGTTCAACGCACAATTATTGACCGCTTGGGATGGGGAAGACAGATACTAGACGTTTGTGCTCCTCTGCACGCGCTTATATATGTATATGTACTATTTCTGTAGTGATCCGGTATCTAGAGTAGTTGTATCACCCGTGTGACTCTTTGCCCGGAGCTGCGGTATGTCCCGTGTATTTCCGTATCTGAAGCTACGGTTATATTTTGGACAGCCCACGCGTCGAACATTATCTTCAAACTGTGTCTCACTTGGTTGGTTATGATAGACTACACCGTCGTTGCACTTGTACTTTCTGTTGTACTTTGGCATGCTATATTTTGTACCTTGTTACGTCCCTCTTAGGACCTGGTTCCCTGCCAGTTTTACAGTATAGACGATTACGGAGCATTTGGAGTTACTGATGGAGTTACATGTCTTGCGGGCATTGTACCAGGTACTCACATCATATCTACTGGCATTATGGTTATTTTATATTAATTATTCATCTGTTGTTGTAGCCTAGTTTTTATAGACTTATATTTCTTCTCGAGTCTATTCGAGTTGGTATATTATTGGGCAGCCGACTTTAGCACATACAACTCTTTCTTGTATATTTTTGTTCATTGTGGATTGAGACATAGATGTTTACATTTACGGGATTTTAGATAGTGCCCTTTATTATACAGCTTATACGTATTCGAGTCAGACCAGAGTCTGGTCGATTACGTAGCTGGCATATCGCGTATTCCTGGTCCTATGTATTTTGGGACTTGGGTGTGACAAGATCTATGGATGACAGGCATAAGGACGCTGCTAGATGGTAACGCTCATCACTGGTGGGAATCAATGGAGCGCCAGTTGGGTACGTATCAGACTTGGGAACAATTCTTACAGTGCTTTGAGAGGAAGTACTTCCCGGACACTGTAAGGGATGTGTTGTATGATCAGTTCCTTCATTTGGAGCAGAGGAACAAGACAGTTGATGAGTATGATGCAGAGTTTAGTCGCCTTAGTAAATATGGCGCTGCCCTGATACCGAATGACTTGGAGAAGGCTATGAGATTCCACCGCGGGCTGACTCAGGAGCTCCATCATTACACTAGCTCACTGTCCCGGATCTCTTATGCCGAATTATTGACAGAAGTAAGATTTTAAGAGTCCATTAGTAAGGAAAAGGGAGGTCAACTAAAGACACAGCAAGGACCAGCAAGGACACAGCAAGGAGGGCCAATCAGACGTCCTTTGGCACAACAGCAGAAGCAGCACAGAGCAGGACCTTACCAGATTCCGGAGAAGCCCCAATATAATTATTGTGGGAGACACGGACATATTATGGGAGACTGTCGGAACCGCTTAGGACAATATATGAGGTATGGTTCCGGACTGCATAGGGTGAGAGACTGTCCAATATAGCAGACATTGGTGCCTCTACCGCTAACACATAGGCTAGCACTTCCAGTGCCGAAGCCAGTTCAGCTGATGACTAGACCAGGAGCACCTCGACCTCTAGCAGCCGGAGGATTTCAGCGAGGATTACCGCTACCTACTTAGGAGGATTAATTCACGAGGGCCAGTCAGGGACTACCACAGAGGAATGGGCAAGCTTTTGCAATAAAAGTGGATGACATAAAACAGAAGATTGATGTTATAGCAGGTATTACTCTTGCTTTTACTTTTCCTGCTGTGACATTATTTTATACGGGAGCCACCCACTCGTTCATATCTTCTAGTTTTATTGCCAAACACAAGATTGCCACTACACCTTTACCTAGTTGTGTTAGAATTCTCACCGGAGGAGAAGTTGTACTTGTTAGTCGGATTTATAGATCGTGTCCTGTAGTGATTCATGGCAGAGAGATGAGTGCCCGACTCTTAGTCCTTCCTATGCCAACTTTTGATATTGTGCTTGGAATGGACTGGCTAAGCAAGTATCACTCTTTCTTCGACTATTTTGGAGGAAGCATTCTTTTTAAAGTACCAGGCCAGCCTAAACTTGAGTTTACATGAGGATCCACAGAAGCCATTGATGGTGTTTAGCTTGCAATGAACGACGTTATCTATCACCCCATTATTTCAGAATTTTAAGACGTATTTCCAGAAGAACTGCAAGGACTACCATCAGACAGAGACGTAGAATTCTTAATTAAATTGACACCAGAAGCAACACCCATAGCGTCGCATGTTTATAGATTGGCGAAGAAGGAGATGGATGAGCTGAAGACACAGTTGAAAGAACTAGAAGAGAAAGGTTTATCCGATTGAGTGCATCACCCTGGGGAGCACCAGTATTGTTTGTACTAAAGAAGGATGGATCAGTACGTATGTACATTGACTGCAGATCCTTGAATGCAGTGACCGTGAAGAATAAATATCCATTGCCATGCATTGATGACTTATTTGATCAGCTTAGTGGAGCTAAGGTGTTCTTGAAGATATACTTAAGATCGAGATATCACCAGGTGACGGTACGAAAGTAGGACATCCCGAAGATCGCATTCAGGACAAGATATGGACACTACGAGTTTTTGGACATGCCATTTGGGTTGACCAATGCTCCAGCTATCTTTATGGACTTAATGAATTGAGTATTCCATCAGTATTTGGACCAGTTCGTGGTCATCTCCATAAATGACATACTTGTCTATTCGAAGAGCCATGAGGAGCACGAGAAGCACCTGCGAATTATTCTAGAGACCTTAAGGAGAGAGCAGTTATATGCGAAGCTCAGTAAATATGAGTTCTTCTTGGATAGAGTCTTATTTCTTGGGTATGTCGTTATGGGAGATGGTATTTCTGTTGATCAAGAGAAAATATCGGCAGTTGAGACATGGCCCGTTCCTAAATCAGCATCAGAGGTGAGGAGTTTCCTTAGACTTGTAGGAGATTATCGACAATTTGTGGAGAACTTCTCAAGGATAGCAGCACCTACGACTCGGTTGACGTGCAAGGATCAAGAGTTCGTATGGACCGACGAGTGTCAAGCCGCTTTTGAGGGGTTGAAGAAGCGCCTGACCACAGCACCAGTATTGACTATTCCATCAGGATTAGGAGGTTATGTGATTTACAGTAACGCATCAGAAAAAGGCTTGGGATGCATGTTGATGCAGCATGGCAAGGTGATTGCATATGTATCTAGGCAGTTACGAGTACATGAAAAAAATTATCTGACTCATGACTTGGAACTTGCAGCCGTTGTTTTTATTCTAAAGCTATGGAGACATTACTTATATAGGGAATGAGTGGAGATCTATATAGACCACAAAAGCCTCAAGTATGTCTTCACGCAAAAGGAGTTAAATATGAGGCAACGTCGGTAGCTTAAGTTGATGAAGGATTTTGAGATAGAGCTACATTATCACCCAGGCAAGGATAACGTTGTAGTAGACTCGTTAAGGCAGAAACCAGCAGCTTAATTCCTGACAACACAGAGGAAATTATTGGAGGACTTGCAAGAACTTGGCAGAGAAATGGTATTACCCGGAGCAGATGGGACATTAGCCAACTTGCAAGTACAATCATCACTAGTAGAGAGGATCAAGGCAGCTTTGCCTACGGATGCTAGATTCCGGAGATTGAAAGAAAGGACAGAGGCCGGAGAGCGGACGAGATTGCGCATTCATAATGACGGGACATTACGATGTGGTAATCGTCTTTATGTTCCCAATGGAGAGATTCGACAAGAGCTGTTGGCAGAAGCTCATAGCTCGATATATTCTATTCATCCTGGAGGCACGAAGATGTACTGTAACTTACGACAGCACTTTGGTGGCATAGGATGAATATAGAGATAGCTCACTTTGTAGCCAAATGTCTAGTATGTCAGCAAGTAAAGGCGGAGCATCAGAGAATAGAAGGATTATTGCAACTACTTTCGATGCTTGAGTGGAAGTGGAAGGACATCACTATGGACTTCGTCACGGGTTTTTCCAAGAGTCCAAGTGGGAGAGATACAGTATGGGTAATAGTAGATCGACTCACCAAGTCAGCCCATTTCTTGCCTTTTAGAGTTGGCCAGTCTACAGAAGCTTTGGCTGACTTATACATGAGTTAAATCGTGAGATTGCACGGCATACCAGTCAGCATTATATCAGACAGGGATTCACATTTTATAACACACTTTTGGAGAAGCATGCAAGAGAGTCTTGGGACTCGTCTAAAGTTTAGTACATCTTATCACTCGCAGATAGATAGACAGTCCGAACGTACTATTCATACACTGGAGGATATGTTGAGGGCTTGTATGTTAGACATTGGAGGATCATGGATGAACCACCTACATCTTTTGAAGTTCTCTTACAACCATAGCTATCAAGCGAGCATCCAGATGGCTCCGTTTGAAGCGTTGTATGAAAGAAAGTGTAGGTCTTCCGTGTGTTGGAGTGACGTGGGAAAACGTCAGATTCTGGGACCAGAGTTGGTAGTCAACACCGTTGAGACAGTAAAAAAGATACAAGGGCACTTGCGAGCAGCACAAGACAGGCAGAAGCAGTAGGCAGACCTTCATCGTCGTCCCTTGGAGTTTAAAGAGGGCGATCATGTCTTCTTGAGGATATCACCTACTAGAGGCACTATTCGATTCGGAGGGCGAGGCAAGTTGAGTCCAAGGTATATTGGACCATTTGACGCGCTAGGGAGAGTGGGAGAAGTAGCATATCGACTTGCGCTACCACCTTCACTCGAGGGAGTATATGATGTATTACATGTGTCACAACTTAGGCGATATATGGCAGATAGCAGTCATGTTCTCGACCATTCCGAGATCACCATTGGGCCAAACTTGTCATACCAAGAGCAACCCGTGGAAATCATTGATCGTCGGGAGAAAGTGTTGAGGAACCAGTCTATTCCCTTGGTCCGCGTAGCATGGAAGCATGGCGCGCCACGAGAATCCACTTGGGAGAGCGAGGACGACATGCGCAAGCATTTTCTATATCTATTCGTAGACCAAGATATGAATTTACTTTATTATTTTCTATCTTATACCATCCTTGATTTTCTATCGTGGCTTAGTTTTAGTTTTGAGGTCAAAATTTTATAAGTTGGGTAGAATATAAAACCTCTAATTTTAAAACCATATTAACTATTTAATTAATTATTTAATTTATTTATAGTATTTATTAGTTAATTAGAAGATATATAATTTGTTGAATTTTTATTTCTAGGTAAATATGCATTTAGAGATTTATGGAGCAATTATTATTTTACCTTAATTTATTTCATGTAGGAGACCTTGTGGACGGTTGATAGATTAATTGTATGTACTAATATAACTTTCTGGAATTTTATGTATATATATGTGTATATATATATATATACTAGTAATTTATTTAAAGAATAAAAGAAATAAAAGAATAGAAAACAAAAAGGAATCAAAGAAAGGAAAAGAAAAAAGAAAAAGAAATGAAAAATAAAACTAACCTAAATCCTAACACATAGTACCTAAAACCCAAAGACCCTAAACCCTACCCGCTAACCTACCCGGCCCGCTAGAGGATACACAGCAGTTGCTAACCCCGCACGGAAGTCCCCCCCCCCGCTTCCTCTCTCTCTCTCTCTCTCTCTATATATATATATATATATATATATATATATTATAAAACCCTAACCCTAAACCCTTACAATGTCCACGTCAACCCTGAGAGCCGCCGCCGGCAGGAGATCCACCGCCACCATTCGCCGGAGCCACCACGCAGCACCGCAAACCGTCGTCCGCGTCAACGCCAGCGCGCGCCGCGACAGCAGATTCACAGCAGCGAAACCCTGTTCACGCGCTGATCCCGTTCCATCGCTCGACCAAATTCGACCCCGTCTTTACTGGTATGTTCACGAACTATCCCTCTTCCAACTCTTTGTATTAGTTTACTTCGATCAGCGTGTAACCCTAGATGAAAACCGAGATCAAGTTGGAGGAAAACGACAACTTTTAATCTCAGAAAAACTGTTGTAACCACCCATCTTTACGGACTCGTATCTCCCACCACAGAGATCCAAACTTAGAAATTCCTTTTGTTATGTGAAGAACACCTAACTTAGATTATTTCCTGTTAATTATATTATTTTATTTGATACTGTATGCAGAAATAAACTGAGTTAAAATTACAAAAAACCTGTTTTTGAAACTTCAAAATTTGTAATACGGAGTGCGCCCTGCCAAACGAGACCGCCCCGTCGCATACCAATTGCACCAAAAGGCACGTATGGTATGTCCAGACATGTGGGCTTTCGTAGAAACTGATTCGGACGCGTGTGCGCGTCGGAATCAGCCCATATCTGAGAAAAGTCCCCATATCATAACTTTTGGAAAACCCTGCACCATTTATTGAATGCTCGTTAGAATGTGACAAAACTTGTGCTACTGGACTCGTGGTATCGTACTGGTCATGTGACCTAATTTTTACGCAATTATGAGATAGTTGACCAAGCCGCCTATTTGTGAGCCCCACGGTTGACTTTTTGGGCAAAATTGTGTTTGGCTCACCGAAATCCAAAATTGGACATACCGTTGAGTTTATAATGACATTTAGAATTGGTTTGACCTATAATTTATCCTATTTTGAGACCTTTACCCCTGGCATACTTTTCGGTGCAAAGTGGGCCACATATGGACCCCGCTTTGACCCGAAATTATCGTTTTGCCCCTGTGCCCAAATTAGATGAAAGGGTAGTGTTTTCTAGCTATCTCGCTGATTCTGGAAATGTTGGTAATGTTTATTTCAGCATCCAGAGATGTTTATTCAGAGGCCTTAGCTTCTGATCCAGTGTACCTGACATCTGGACGCTTATACTTTACAGATTACTTGCCAGGCAAGTATACCTTGCCATTGTACTGTGATTTATATTTCATATGTTGCATGCATCTTATTTCTGTTTTTTAGTTCATATATTTTAAACTGTTATATAAACTGCGCGTCCAAGAAAACTTGGGTGCAACGACGGTGACGTCGTATTCTGTTTTTATTATATATATGCATATGGACCTACTCTATGAGACCACCCCATTATCATGAGGCATTCTTATGTTTCATTGGCCATGATACTATTCTTACATGAGTGTGAGTCATATGTAGGACACGCACTTGCGTACTCGGCTGGCCACTGGTACGTATAGGTCGTACGACGGATATGGATAACTACCGATAGAAACTTTGCATGCTAGTAGACCTGGCAGTGATTTAGAGGTATTATCGTGTCATGGATGTGACATGCTTAGAGCATGGGGTGGGGAGAATAACAAGTAAGGCATTTGGGCTCCTTTGTACTTTTCTTTCTGTAACCCGTACGCTCCACCGGAGATACGTGGCGGTGATGACCCCTATATATTACTAGCGGGCTCTGTCATTCAAAAGACGATATGCTTTATAGGCCCATGATTCTCCGAGAGAGTCATGCCAATCCCATTTATGGCCAGATAGCCTACTTGTTGGAAAGTTGTTCTCAAACTGCATTCACATAGATGGTTAGGCAACCCCATTGGATGTTTATTTTTCAGTACTTTATTGGCATATTTATATGTATCTTGTTATTTCCCTCTAAGGACTTGGTCCCTTTCCAGATATAGACGGGTAAGAGTATCCACAGGAGTACGGACCCGGACCTGACGCTTCTTACCAGACTGAGGAGGTCTTATCTTCAGAGTATATTTGATCCATCGTAGCTGATGGATATTCTAGTAGCTATTTATTTTATGGACATTTATCTTATATTAGAGTTAAATCTCTTCTCTCTTTTAGTAGTTTTAGTATAGTCGATTTGCAGTGGATTTGTTTCCATCCGACTATCATACTTTGATACTTCATCTTTGAGATTCAGTTATTTATTTCCTATTTACTTCTTTATTTGTGCTGTAGATGAGATATAGATTGTATGTGACTTGTTGACAGTATTTTACCACTGGTGGATGTGATATTCATGTACAACGTACGTGTGTATATGGTTTCCATATATTAGAGTTCATATATATACGGCTGGCGTGTTACGTATTTCTAGTCCTACGTATTTTGGGACTGGGACGTGACACGATGTCATCTCAGGTTCAGCTTATCTTGATTTCTTTCCAGCTCATACTTTATTCAATTCTGGTGCTTCTCATAGTTTTGTATCTGTATCTTTTTCTCTTATGCATAGTCTTGAGTCTGAACCGTTAGTGAGGACTTATAATATCACTATCGGGGGTGGCATTATCCTGGTCAGTGATGTTTGCAAGAACCAGAGAGTTTATTTGGGAGGCCGATAGTTGAGCATATGTTTACTTATAATGCTACTTTCGAGTTACGATATATTACTCGGGATGGATTGGTTGAGTATACATCATGCTAGTATCAATTTTTGTGGAGACAGAGTTTTATTTCAGACGCTAGAAGAGCCAGAGTTCGAGTTCGTCAGGGGAGTAGCAGGGTAGAGCTAAGGCGATTTCTGTAGAGCTTTGGTAGAAGAGCAGGAGCCGCCACATCCGTTGATTACAGAGTTCATGGATGTCGTTTCGGAGGAGTTGTCGGGGTTGACGCCGGACAGAGATGTAGAATTCTCTATAGATTTAGTGCCAAGTGTAGAGCCGACATCTCAGCACGTTTATAGAGTAAACAATAGCGAACTGGTGGAGTTGAAGAAGAAAAAGGTGGATGAGTTGCAAGACAAGGGCTTTATCTATTCCAGTTCATCACCATGGGGTACTCTGGTACTTTTTATACCAAAGAAAGATGGGTCGGTACGCATGTGTATCGACTACCGGGCACTTAACAACCTCACTATCAAGAACAAATAACTATTACCGCGGATTGATGACTTGTTTGACCAGTTTAGCGAAGCAAAGGTATTCTCAAAGATAGACTTGAGGTCAGGGTACCACCAGGTGAAAGTGAAGAAGGAAGACATCCCGAAGACAGCTTTCAGGACTCATTTTGGGCAGTTCGAGTTCTTGGTGATGCCATTTTGGTTGACCAATGACCCAGCAGTATTCATGTCAGTACCTGGATCAGTTTGTTGTAGTCTTCATTGATGATATTCTGATATATTCAAAGACCCCAGAGGAGCATGAGCAGCACTTGAGGATAGTTCTAGAGACCCTCAAGAAGGAGAAGTTGTATGGCAAGCTATAAAAGTGTGAGTTCTTCCTTGATAAGGTTGAATTCCTCGGGCATGTTATTACAGGAGATAGAATCTCAGTGGATCCGAAGAATATTTTAGTAGTTGAATCGTGGTCTACCCCTAGTTTAGTAGCAAAGATCAGGAGTTTCCTTGGATTGACGGGCTACTATTGGAGGTTTGTTTAAGACTTTTCCAGACTTGCAGAGCCGATGACTAGACTAATCAGGAAGGACATAGAGTTCGTCTGGACTGAGGATTATCGGTCATCATTTGAGGAGCTGAAGAAAAGGTTGACTATAGCTCTAATCTTGACATTGCCATCAGGAGCAGGAGGATTTTCCATTAACATTAATGCATCGGGAAAGGGTTTGGGTTATGTGTTACAGCAGCACGGGAAGGTGATTGTCTATGCTTCTAGTCAATTACGCCCGCATGAGAAGAACTATCCTACCCATGACTTGGAGTTGGCAGCAGTTAGCTTTGCTCTCAAATTATGAAAATACTACTTGTATGGAGGGAGAGTGGAGATCTTCACAGACCATAAGAGCTTAAAGTATGTGTTTACACAAAAGAGCTCAATATGAGGCAGCGGTGATGGTTGGAGTTGATGAAAGACTTCGATATTTTTTTACAGTACCATCCAGGGAAGGCCAACATAGTCGCGGATGCCTTGAGCAGGTATCTTATGGCTATGTACTTGACGAGAGACAGACATTTATTGGCCAATCTTGACAGTTTGGGCATTGAGGTACTAGTTTCTTGAGTCACAGCACAGATTTGGGGACTTAAGGTACAATCAGAGCTGATGGACCAGCTCAGAGCCGAACAGTATGAGGATGAGTCTCTGTAGAGCATCAGAGCACAAGTCCAGATCGGGTTGGCAGAAGACTTCAGTATCGTCGATGATGGATCATTGCGGCTCGGTACTAGATTGTGTGTACCGAGAGGAGCATTGCGCAAGAAGATTCTGCAGGAGGTGCATCGATCAGTACTCTATGCATCCAGGTGCCAACAAGATGTATAGAGACATGAGAGAGCATGTATGGTAGTATGGTTTGAAGCGGGAGGTAGCTAGCTTCGTATCCAGATACTTAGTTTGCCAGCAGGTAAAGACAGAGAGACAGAGAGCCTTTATCCATTCCGTAGTAGAAATGGGAGCATGTGACCATGGATTTTGTTTCAGGACTTCCGCGTTCTCCAGGAGGTAAAGATGCGATTTGGGTCATAGTGGACAGGTTGACCAAATCAGCCCATTTTCTGCCATTCAAAGTGGGTACATCTACGGATAAGCTCGCAAAGATGTATATGCACCTGATTGTTAGATTGCACAGTGTTCTAGTAAATATAGTCTCGGATCGGGATAGTCGCTTCACATCCCATTTCTAGAGGAGTTTGCAGGCTAGCTTGGGCACTCAGCTCAAGTTCAGTACCGTATATCACTCTCAGAATGACGGACAGTCGGAGAGGAATATTCAGACTCCCGAGGACATGTTACGCACCTATATTTTGGATCTTGGAGGTTCTTTGGAGGATCACCTTCACTTGGTAGAGTTTTTAAACAACAACAGCTACGAAGCCAGTATCAAGATGTCACCATTTGAGGTATTGTATGGACATAGATGCCGCACTCTGTTATCATGGGATGATGTTGGTGAGAGAGCTTTATTGGGACCAGAGATGGCAGTGGATGCAGCCAATAAGGTAAAGCTTATCAGGGATAGACTTCGAGTAGCGCAGGACAGGCAGCAGCATTGGGCCGATAACCACCGGAGACCTTTGGAGTTTGAGGTATAGATTTTTTATTTTCCATTGCTTGTGATTAATTGTTGTTTTGTTAGAATGCTAAGGTTGTGTTTTATGCTAGGTTGGCGGTCTGGTTTTCTTGAGGATTTCTCCGACACATGACACAATTTGTTTCGGTGGTGGCGAAAAACTTAGTCCGCAAATCATCGGACCTTTCAGTATTCTTGAGAGGGTCGGTGCAGTTGCATATAGACTCGACTTACCACCTGCAATGGAGGTAGTGCACAACGTGTTTCATGTGTCACAACTGAGACGGTACATGGCAGATCCTAATCATATGTTGGATCACTCAAAGATAGAGGGGGGCCCTATTCTTAGCTATCCAGAACAGCTAGTTGAGATTCTGGATCGGAGAGAGAAGGTGCTGAGGAACCAGACAATTTGTTTGGTGCTCATCACGCGGAGGCATCACTCGCCAGTAGAGAGTACCTGGGAGCGAAAGGCCGAGATGTGCGAGCGATATCCATATCTGTTCTAGACGTGGGGTATAATTCCTTCGTGTATTGTATTGTTCGAGCCCGTGGTGCTTGTCTATAGTTTTGTTAGTATTTATGTGGGAAAGGATACTAATTTTCTATTCGCCTTGGCAGTCATGTGCTATGTGGTCCACGTGACAACACTTGAAGCATTTTCCTTTGTCATACCCCAGTCCTAAATACGTAGGACCAAGTATACGCAACCATGCCAGCATATATGTATACGGGGCTACTCTAATATATGGAACCTACAAATACACACGTACACTATAATATGATTATATCTCATAGCAGATATATCAAAGTCAAGGGTACACTATATTTCATCCAAAGATATAAAGAAAATAATAATCAAAAGGATCAAGTATGAAATAGTCAAAGAATTAATAGTCCAGTGGAGACAAATACACTACCAAACGACTATATCAAAACTAAAATGAAGCTGGAGTCCGACCTCCAAAATAAATAAAATAGTAAAAACAAAGTATCACTAAAGGATCCATCAACTAGAAAAAATAAAATGAGCTAAGAGTACAAGACCTCATCGATAAGTGAATGAAGAGTCAGGTCATAGTCCGTACTCTCGAGGATAGATCTGATCGTCTACACCTAGGAAGGAACCAGGTTCATAGAGGAACGTAGCAAGATATATAATAATATGCCAAAATCATATTGCAGTAAACAAATATAACGTCTCCTAACCGTCTATGTGAATGTAGTTGAGGACAACATTCTATGCGGGGGCTCCCCTAACAATAATAATTCACTATGCACTAGAGGAAAGTAAATAAATAGTAGCCCCTACGCTAATAGTTATCCTTCCCACCCTATGAGATTATCTAAGTTGTACCCACCACTCGTCCAACTTGTAACTTCTATGGCCTCTAATATGATATAGTAATAGTAGTTACATCCTAACTGTCGCACGTCCCATACGTACCGTTGGCCAGTCAAATATGTAAGTTCATATCCTATATGAAAATCATAAATTATGTCAAGGAAGTGTCATGGCTAAAGGAGATATAAGTATACCACTAATTATGGTATGGTCTCGTAACTCTAGGTCAATATACATAGTAAAAGAAAAGATAATGGATGATGCATTCAACCATTGCACCCAAGTCTATCTTCGACAAGCAATTTAAGAGCACAAATCAATAAAGAAATAAATGACATAAATGTAACATTCTAAAATAATTGTAAATAAACAGTAATCATGGCAAGGTATTCTTACTTGGAAGTGGTTTGGTCATGAAATAATGTTCAGATGACAAAAAGAGAAAAGCAGAAGATGTAAAAGTGGACCATATGCCTCCATTTGTTGAAATAAACATCACCAGCATTTTCAGAATGGGTGAGATAGTTAAAAAAAGCCTACCCATATCTCCAATTTGGACACATGAGCAAAAATGGTTATTTTTGGTCAAAGTGGGGTATATATTTGGCCTACTATGTATCAATAATTGTGACAGAACTAAAGGTCTCGAAGTTTACCATATTATAGGACAAATTTGCCTGTCGAACCAAATTGTGGGGCCCGCAAAATGGTTATTCTCCGACTATCTCTGAATCAAAAGAAACTTGAGTCATAGGACAAGTCAAACACTGCTAGTACAATAATGCAAGTTTCATCACGATACGATGAACGAATACAAAGTAATTGGATAATTTGCAAAAGCATCGATACAAGAACTTTCGATGGATACAAATCATATTTGTCGTGCACAAGCTACCAATTTTAATCTCGTTAAAGCCCACACGTCAAAAAATATTGTACGCGCCTTTTGGTACAATTTGTAACCCGACGAGGTGGTCCGATTTGTCGAGAACAACTCCGTATCAAAGTTTTTTTCTAGTTTGAAATAATTATTTTTCTTAGTTTTTATACTAGAATTTATAATAGATTTAATAGGAATTATTTCAACTAATTACATAGTTTTTTAATCCTGGTTATTGTCATGCCCAAAACCAGAATACTGCTGAGCGGGGGCAAACAAAGCCAGCGATGTATACCAGAGTACTCCAGTACCCCGAGATAAGGCCATAATTGTAAATATATATGAAGGGTTAATACTACAAGCCATTAGTCAACCTAGGTCAAGCAATCCTAGTATCTCAATCACAAGCAGGAACCCACAATATACAAGATATATGATCATCAGAAGAAAGATAGTAAAGTATCGCAAACCAAATATACATAGATGATCATGAAGCTAGCAATACAAAATAAAGAACTAACAAGAGTAATAGTCATATATGATCAGCTCTAGCCATGGTCTAGAATATGCTAGTCATATATGTCCTGTGGGCGATATATCAAGTATGAAATATGATCTAAACAAGTGCTCATGCTAAACGACACAAAAGAATATGTACAAAAAGTGGAAGAACAAAATAGAAACTTACTCAATCGGTCTGGTGCTTATGGTGATTATCATCAACGGGAAGGCACAGAAGATCCTCTTACTCTGCTACAGGATCTGGCCAAGCAAAACAGTGGGGTAAGACCCCAAATAGCAAGTACCACAAAGGAGGCCAAAAACTATGAACTAAAGCCAGTATACAATACAACTACAACATACTAAGCAATATATAACCACCAGAATATAAGAGCACCGTGAAACATAAAAATAAACTGCTAATATAAAGGCACTATGAAATATGGAAGTAAACTACTATTGTAAAGTAAAACTGAGCACGTGAACATATACACGTCATGTCCAGTAAAGGTGGCATGCACAGGATCACGAAAAGGTAAAAGCAAAAAGCATAAAAATGGTAATAACCAGTTAAAAGAGTAAACACGTAGGTGACAACAATCATAAAAAGAAAAAGATAAGTTGGCAAGCAACAAGAAGATATGGAAACTTCTCAAAATAGAAACCGTAACCCTTAAACCAAACAAGGACTAAGATTATGATTATTTTTTGAGTCGAATCTAGTCTCTCGTTACTTACCGGAACGTAACCATGCGAGAAAAGAAAAGACACTAGACAAGCAATAGTAGCAATCAATAAAGCACGACTAAGCAATGTGTCATGCCCCAATCCCAAAATATGTAGGACTAGGAATACGTAACATGCCAACTACACATTCGACCAGACTTTGTTCTGACTCGAATATGTATAAGCTGTATAATAAGGGTAACTATGTAAGAATACTGAAAATATCTATGTCACAATTCACATAAAGAACAAAATATCAAGAATGAACTACATATGCTAAAGTCGGTCGCCTAGTAACACATAAGCTTGAATAGACTACATCAGCAGATGAATGAACAATATGAATAAATAACCATAACTCCGTTATAAATGATATAAGTACCAGGCAACAATGCCAGTATGTCACCCTCATATTTTTATTTAAGGGTAGTTTGGTAATTGACATGGGTATTTTAAATTTAGGATTTATTTGTATTTAAATATTGTGCATGTGTGAATATTTAATTATTATATTATTTATTGATTTTTAGTTATAGATTTATTTTAAACTTGTGTATTGGACCTAACCAATTTATTAGTTGCATGAACCCAATATTTCATATTAGTTCAGATTAAGTCCAAGAATTAGACCTATGGATTAGGAGGTTGGATTAATTACTGAAACCATTAGACTAGAACCTTCCCTACTTAACTAATTTCTTCATGAGAGGCCTCAAGGGGTAAATAGGATATTTCATATTGCTTGAGGGAGAGGACTAGGGCCGGCCATTAGGGGAAGAGAGAGAGTGTCTCTCTTATTTCATTTTCTATTGCATTTAGATCTAGTTTCCCTCTTTCAAATTTTCTTGATTCTCTCATCAATTCTCCATCAATTTCTTTACAATTTTCTTCCCTAATTCTCAATTGAGGCTACTACAATAAGGATCTACATGAAGCAAGCAAGGAGCAACAAGGAGGAGACCAAGATCTACAAGGAGAGGAGCTACATTTTAATTTGAGGATTTTTATTGGGAATCCATCTCCCAATAGGTATATTTCAGTTTTTCCTCTTCTAGTAGACTCTAAATCTGAGATTTAACCATGAGAAACTAACCCACATGCATAGGCTACCAATAGGAATTGGTTTTAGGTTCATAGGAGACCTATAGTGAAAGTTATGTGCATTTTGGTGTCAATTTTAGAAGAATTCCGAGATTGACATATGTGGTGTTTGTCATTTGGTCAAATAGATTAATATGACACATGATTGATTGTTTGTGGCTAGTGACGTATCCCCAATTGGGTACGTGTAGGTTGTATCTCGTCAATTTGATGATACGGGTTAATTTTGGAGGTTATCCTCCGACACAGGGACTTGTGCATATCATATCTTGGCACTGATATTTGTTGATCTAATTATTATACATATTATTCATATTTAGTGTATTAGACTTGCTTGTGTCCTCCGGGATGCGTTTGGTTGTGTGGTGGAGCTGTATCGCAAGCGTATCATAGAATAAGTGTGATACGGGTGCAGTGCACTCCATGTGTTTGGTTTTTGGTCCTCATTTCTATATGTGCTTGTGTATATATATAAATGATATATTAGTTGGTATATATATACATATAAGTATGTTTTATGATATTAGATTGTCACGACCCGCACCCGGCTTAGGGGCACGAGAGCGTGGGTACGTCCAGCCTACGCCGCAGCATCGGCGGTAGAACGCTGTCTAGGCCAAGTACTATCTAACAATCTCACGCTAGTATCCAACTCCATAAGGAGATTCGGATAATACTATAAAATTATTCACAACATACTCAATCACAACTACAGCACGATAGGAAATGAAGAAATAAAAGAATACAGCACAAGTCTAAAGACAACAAAATCATACCTGCAATCATTAACTTCCGATCCCCAAGTGTGTCGGAACCAGTCTACTAATGTCACAGTCTGGAAAATATTTTCCAGTCAGGAAGGAGCAAAGTACATCTCTAAATAGCAGTTCTATATAAATGACATAAACTATGTAGCAGTTCTAGATGGAAACATACCAGATGCATGTATAAGTACGAGAAATGTACAATGAGAGAAATACTGAAAATACTGTAAGTAAATGCAGGAAAAGAAACATATGTCAAAGAGCAAGAGATACTATGACTAAGTGTGTGAGTACTAGCTTTAACATGTGATCGGCTTGGGATCTTGATCAGGCTGGTTACATGTGATTAGCTATGATTCATGGAAGGTCAGGCTAACCGTTGGTTAGCTATGATGCAGGGAGAGGTCAGGCTAATCACACGTAACAGCTATGAGGCATGGAGATGGTCAGGCCGCACCCGACGTGAGATGTGGGGTGAGCTATGATGCATGGATAGTTGGGTATGATCACATATCTACACTAAAATACTCCCCAAACCCCCGACTGGTATAGTAGATCCAATCATGGTACGCTATGGCACGGGATTCCCTAGGAAGGTAGCAAATCTCCCCGGGAATCAGTGTCTGTACACGCACAAGATAACAAGGAAAACAAGTCTTGTACAAGCTACACCATGAATGAGGAATAACATCTCATGACGAGATCCGCGTATACCAATCCGTGTAACCGACGTGTCGAGAACATGTATATTTACACTAGATACAGTGAACATAGGAGATATCATAAATTAGAAACTAATCAGAGAATGTACTTGCCTTGGGTCCTTAGCTGGTAAAACTAATGTCCTGTTCCAGAGTATCCCCTGGGTAAACCAACAGTCCTATAAACATAACACAAGCAAACCACATTCGCATCAGATGCTATACTAACACAGTCAAAAATACTGGTCTCAGGGCCATGTCAGGCAGGGCACTAGTCAACTAGGGTCATCTAGTAGGGACACGTATATAATATACATTACACTTATATACTTACAATATTTATACATGCACCAATTTAAATGTATTTACAATATATATATATATATATCTCTTAAATACATATTTGACTTACACTAGTTGAACATTATATATGTATACTCATACATATGCTAAAATACCTTTTTAAAATATATATACATATAAATACTAAATTGATTACATATACTAGAAATACGTATTTACGTATATAAATCACTTCGAACTTATTTTGAACAATAATTTCAAATAAAAGTTTATTTATAAAAACTAGAATTTATGTAAAAGCCAATATTTTTCATTTATGGTAAAATCGGTCACCGATCCAATAAACTAATTTTTGAACTCATTTTATTATCGAAACTATATTTTTAATAATAATATAAAACCCAAGATTTATTATATTTAACATAATCAAAAACCTTTTAATTTAATACGTAAAAGTGAACTAATTACATGAAATTTCTATACTAATTACATTAATTTACTAGACTAATTATAATTTCAATTAACTAATTATATAAAATAAACTAATTATATAAATAAATAATTATATAAAATAACTAATGAATTAATTAACTACTAATTATGTAATTAGTTAATTAACTAAACTAATATATATATTACTAAACTAAATTTAAACTAAACAAATTAAATGTTATTAAACTAATTACATAAATTATAACTAATTAAGAAATAATTAATTAACTAACTATATAATTTAACTACTAATTAAGAATTAATTCTGATTAATGATAATTAAGTGATTAGTAGGAATATTAACTAATCTAATTATAAGTAAAACTAATAATACATTAGCTAAACTAATTTGTAGATTAATTAAACTAATTACTAATTAATTAAACTAATCATTAATTAACTAAACTAATTAAATAAAAATAACAAATTCCAAAAATTACTTTAACTAACCCCAATTCGATTTCTCAGAACCGAAGGAAGAAGGGAAAGAGGGAAAAAGGGCTTACGGCTGGGGTTTTCCGGCGAGATCGGCCGGCCAGGGCGTCGGCGTCGTGCTCGGCGGATCTGCTCGAGGTGCAGCGGCGGCTTCGAGGCGGCGCTCGGCTCGAGAATGGCTGCGTCTGGTCGAGGAGCGGCGGCTTCGACTCTGCGAGGCGGTGGCGGTGCTCGACTTCCAGCGGCGGCGGCTTCGGTGGTCAGCGGTGGACGGCGCGGAGCTCGAGGGCAGCGGCTCGGCGCTCGAGGATCTGGCGGCTGTTCGAGGGCAGCGGCGGGCTGAGTTCGACGACGCGGCGGCGGGATCTCGACGACGGCGGGTGTGCGTCTCGGGCGACGGCGTTCTGTCCGAGGAGGCGGCTTCGTCCCAGCGGCCACGGCGAGGCTCGGCTTCAGCGGCGGGCTCGACGATGTCGGCTCCGGCGGCTAGATCTAGGGTTAGGGTTCGGTGGGTCGGGGTCGATCGTGTCCGAGGCTGGACACGACGGGGGTGTACTGTAGACGTGTCCGGTGTTGGACACGGGTGATGCTGTGTACAGTGGTGGTTGTGGAGGTGGTGTCCGGGTGTGTCGGACACGGAAAAGCTGGTTGTAAAATGTAAATCTGGACAACGGAAAAGAAATGGATATGGTGGGACACCCGGGGTCGGACCCGAGGCCATCACGGCTGACACGGTGATGCTGGACACACGGACACGAGCACACAAAAATGATGTGATGGCTTGTTGGCTTGGGAATTGTGGAGGCTAGCTAATAATTAGGAGATTAGGGTTTTTGGGAATGGTGAGAAGGAGAACTTAAATAGGGAGAAGGGTGTGGGATAAAGGGTTGCGGGTTGGCCCAATGATGAATGGCCCAGAATTAAATATAAAGGGCTTTTCATGTGGGAAGAATGGGGCGTGAATGGGAGACGGAAAACGATAAATTAAATAGAAAAGAAATTTAAGAAAAATGTTTTTAAGAAGCTTTTGATTAGCTACTAATTAACTAATTTTTCAAAATATTAGGAAGTATGTAATTCATTTGTTTACTATCCCAATAAAATCTATTTTATTTTATCAACTAGTCTTTTAAATAACTATTTAGTCAAAACAATAATTTTATGACTCAAGCCAATAAATATTTGAAACTAGAAATATATATATTATTATTTATTTATTTATTTATTTTGTAATACATCGTCATTTAGGAAAATGATTTTTATAAAGATTTTTAAATTACCTTCTAAAATCAGACTTCGTTCAAAATCAAATAAAAATTTTCAAGGAGAAATATTTTATAAAACTTGATATTTTAAAATAAATTAAAATCTAATTATTTTGGAAATTGGAAATCGGAGGTTACAAGTCTATCCACCTTAGAAAAATTTCGTCCTCGAAATTTTAGGGATGACTAGGATAGAAAAAAAATTGTTGTTCATAATGACGAATATATCATTGAAGAAAATATTTTTATAAGGAGAATATTTACCAAACAGCAGAAAACATGAAGAAGAGAAAATATGGTTTAAGATAGGAGTAACTTGAAGGAATCATGGCTCGGCCTTGAATCCTCTAGAAAGTTTAGGTTTTGGGAAGTAGACATGATCACAAAACAGATAATTGGAATAATGCACGTTACCTTTTCAAAGTAACTCAACCAAGGAAGACCCAGTATAAAGAATGATATAGACATGAAAGTTATAGCTAATTCGAAAGATATGATCGACAATTTGATTTAAGAAACTTAAATACATCTTCCAGAATGTAATCAAGAGACATCTAATCGCCTTTCTTGATTTCTAGGAAAAAGAGTAGTCTCTACTACCTTCTGAAAATAATCCTTCATTTTCCTCGTTCATTTTACTTTTCTCAATCTTGTGATTCATCATTAACTAATATTTATAAAAGCTCAAATTCCACAAACTTTATTAGATTAGATCTTAGAATTTCTGAATCAAAATTTATTACATGTCCGAAAATCCTTATCATCAAATTCGAGTTTGTTTATCTTAGCATCAACTATACCTCGATTATTTTCTTCGGTTCAAATGTTACTGTCATGGTCAAGATTTTAATTTAGATCACAACCTCAATATACCATGATCTAACCTTACGACCTTCAATTATACGATCCCATAATCAATTATATTAAAATCTTCTTTACCATGAGCTTTATTTCATTCCATATTTCTTTATTCGTATGTATAATGTTTCCGAATTTTGAACTATATATATTTTTTTTTTTTCTGAATTTATTATCTCAATGTAAAAATTTTTACTACTCCAATCCTCAATATTTTAATTGAATTCCAGTCGTATCATAATCTCCTCAAATTTTTTGAGTCAATAACTAAATACAAAATTTACTATCCGATCCTTTTAATTGAAATCCAATCAATGCATATTTATAAAAATCATATCCCAAAAATTTAAATTTTAAACACAATCCATCAATCACCTTACTCCTCTAACTCAATTTCAATTGATGCTTATTCCAATCTAACTCCTCATCCCAAGAATTTAATTTGACACTATTCCATTTTACGATTTTATTTCCTGCTTTTCTTTTTCCTCAATACTCAACGATGCGATGCTTCCAGTATCTTCAATGCAACATTCATACTATATAAAATTTCTATCTTGCAATCAAATAGATAAAAATGATAATCTCTCAAATTTCTCAAATTTTTAATAATCAATTCCATCAGATCAAGACCTCCTTAAAATTAATAAATCCTCAAATTTTTGGCTCTGTGAATTTATTAATTCTCCTTTCAAGTCAATATTTATCCTCGAGTTTCAATCATCCCCAATCTTCGTAGAATTAATGATCTGTCAATTCTTTTATTAACGCCTTAACTCTTTATTTAAATTAATGCTTATCCACAAATTTAATCTTCTTGTCTCTTTTGGTCAGTCATAACCTCGTCATAGATCTCTGCTATGGTCAAAACCCAATGATCAAGGTTTAAGAAAACTCTACCTACAGACATGCAATTTAAGAAAATATAGGTCATGTGTCTTTTGTCATGGTATTTCAGTCTCTGTTAGGGGGTACTACTAGTTATATTCTAACAAGAAAATCATGCATGTGAACCACAGTACTAGGAAAATCAATCAATCCATCGAAAGGCGAAAGAAAAGGAACATTAGGAAGGAAGAAGGATCATGTTAACATATTACTTGTAGTGTCTACTATCTCTAACAAACACTTAACTCTAGCACACTAACAATTTCCTATTCATGTACACTGGTACCCATACCAACTAATCATATTTTAATATTCATATCTACCAAAAATTAATCCTCCAAATAATCGTCAAGGTTTAACTTCCCGATCAACTTAAAATAAAATGCATATACCTCCTCAATATTAGATACTTCACATCGAAATAAAATTTAATCACTTCTAAAAATTTTGTAGCCTTAACTATGTTTAGTGAATCAATTTTAAATCCTCAATAATTTAACAACATAAAATCTCAACTCCTTAAAATTCTGAAAATTTAAAAATTCATTTCCACTTTTTAATTTATAACTCCTCAATGTAAATATGAGTGCTCACGGTCTCTAATACTCAAGGTGCACTCTATACCTCTATTGTCTAGAACTGTGTACTAAATTTGTACTGCCCGAATCACTTGCACTATTACCTCCAATGATCAAAGTTATCATCAACTGTGTTTTCTTTCATGATTTCAATTTATGTCAATTGGTATATCATCTAATTATCAACACACAGAGTGCTTACTGTTATTAACGTCATCCTTGACTAATCCTTGATATAGAATCGTTAGCACTCTTGGTATTATATCACTAGCTGCATTAATGGATTATCTCATCAAGCTCATTAGACTCATGATCACCTGTATCCTCTATAACACTCATGTTTCTTTACTCTCATGGGTATGTGTATGGTTCCTCATCTCGATGGTTGTATATGTATTTCCTTCAATCCTTTAAAGCCTATTAAACTAATCCGTGATACGCTTCACAACTTCCATTACTAATCCTGATATTTCTCTACTTATGACATCTCATTAAACCCTTTATACATATACATTTCTTTACCTTTAACATTTCCGATATCAATCATCAAATTGGACATCATGCTCCATAAATCCTTAACACAATTCCCCGGATACTTAATCGTTTACATAGATCACTCAATTACATAATCATGATTATCCAGGACGGGTAATTGGCTCTGATACTAACTCTGAGAACTATCACTGATACTCTATACTCTCCTTAACTCTTAGTCTCTAATGACCTTATCCTAGAACCATTGTTACAAGGTATATGCTATGGGTTAATTCTAGGTTAAAGCCTACTGCTCACATGCCCAACTAAGAAACACTTACAAATCACTAGCAACACAGTCAATACTAATACAAGACACAACAAAATCACAAGCCACTAATTGCCATGCTTAACAAGAAATCCTCAAGGAATAGGAGCTCAAAGACTGAATTGAGGACAGAAGGTATCTTTACTGTTAGTAAAGAAAGAAGTGGTGGAACAAAGTCCTGGAATAACAGAAATAGATAAGTCTTGAGATGATATTTTAAGAACCAATTTAGGATACAACCTGATAATCATACACGTCTGTCTGAAATCATGACACTCAGAATCCTCGCCACGCCAGTAAGCATAGATGCGATAAACGATAGGCTTCGTAACTAGGGTATGCACTCTATAATCATGTCGTCTAGAATCTTCGCCACGCCAACCGGTATGGCTGCGAAAGAATCTAAGCTTCATAACTATAGTATGTACATCCAAGTCAGGTCCCTACGTTCTCGTCACCACAGCTAATATGGCTGCGATAAATTCTAGGTTCCATAACCAAAGTAGACGTTTTACCTTTCTCACTGTCCTCATCAATATATGTCATCAGATGATACCATAAATCCTAGTCCGTAAAAATTCATCTCAATTTGAAATCAACCCAACAACGATACCAGGAATTAAAGTTAACAACTGGTCAACAAGAATCAAACTCAACAATGATACCAAGATTTTTAATTTAAAAAACTGCTCAACAAGAATCAAGTTCAGTAACAACAAGCGAGAGCGGACGGAAACAAGGAAAGATTTAAATTGAAAATAAGATTCTCATGGGGTCATCCCAGGAAATCTTTCAAGAATTTGTGATTGAGTATCCTCTCTCATCCTAGTATCCTATGTCCTATATTTAATAGCAGGTACGCAGTAGTATAACAAGGATGCCACACTACTACGACATCGCACATCTCGCGAAGTCAGACCTGCATGGGCCACCACTAAAACGTGTCACGACCCGCACCCGGCTTAGGGGCACGAGAGCATGGGTACGTCCAGCCTACGCCGCAGCATCGGCGGTAGAACGCTGTCTAGGCCAAGTACTATCTAACAATCTCACGCTAGTATCCAACTCCATAAGGAGATTCGGATAATACTATAAAATTATTCACAACATACTCAATCACAACTACAGCACGATAGGAAATGAAGAAATAAAAGAATACAGCACAAGTCTAAAGACAACAAAATCATACCTGCAATCATTAACTTCCGATCCCCAAGTGTGTCGGAACCAGTCTACTAATGTCACAGTCTGGAAAATATTTTCCAGTCAGGAAGGAGCAAAGTACATCTCTAAATAGCAGTTCTATATAAATGACATAAACTATGTAGCAGTTCTAGATGGAAACATACCAGATGCATGTATAAGTACGAGAAATGTACAATGAGAGAAATACTGAAAATACTGTAAGTAAATGCAGGAAAAGAAACATATGTCAAAGAGCAAGAGATACTATGACTAAGTGTGTGAGTACTAGCTTTAACATGTGATCGGCTTGGGATCTTGATCAGGCTGGTTACATGTGATTAGCTATGATTCATGGAAGGTCAGGCTAACCGTTGGTTAGCTATGATGCAGGGAGAGGTCAGGCTAATCACACGTAACAGCTATGAGGCATGGAGATGGTCAGGCCGCACCCGACGTGAGATGTGGGGTGAGCTATGATGCATGGATAGTTGGGTATGATCACATATCTACACTAAAATACTCCCCAAACCCCCGACTGGTATAGTAGATCCAATCATGGTACGCTATGGCACGGGATTCCCTAGGAAGGTAGCAAATCTCCCCGGGAATCAGTGTCTGTACACGCACAAGATAACAAGGAAAACAAGTCTTGTACAAGCTACACCATGAATGAGGAATAACATCTCATGACGAGATCCGCGTATACCAATCCGTGTAACCGACGTGTCGAGAACATGTATATTTACACTAGATACAGTGAACATAGGAGATATCATAAATTAGAAACTAATCAGAGAATGTACTTGCCTTGGGTCCTTAGCTGGTAAAACCAATGTCCTGTTCCAGAGTATCCCCTGGGTAAACCAACAGTCCTATAAACATAACACAAGCAAACCACATTCGCATCAGATGCTATACTAACACAGTCAAAAATACTGGTCTCAGGGCCATGTCAGGCAGGGCACTAGTCAACTAGGGTCATCTAGTAGGGACACGTATATAATATACATTACACTTATATACTTACAATATTTATACATGCACCAATTTAAATGTATTTACAATATATATATATATATATCTCTTAAATACATATTTGACTTACACTAGTTGAACATTATATATGTATACTCATACATATGCTAAAATACCTTTTTAAAATATATATACATATAAATACTAAATTGATTACATATACTAGAAATATGTATTTACGTATATAAATCACTTCGAACTTATTTTGAACAATAATTTCAAATAAAAGTTTATTTATAAAAACTAGAATTTATGTAAAAGCCAATATTTTTCATTTATGGTAAAATCGGTCACCGATCCAATAAACTAATTTTTGAACTCATTTTATTATCGAAACTATATTTTTAATAATAATATAAAACCCAAGATTTATTATATTTAACATAATCAAAAACCTTTTAATTTAATACGTAAAAGTGAACTAATTACATGAAATTTCTATACTAATTACATTAATTTACTAGACTAATTATAATTTCAATTAACTAATTATATAAAATAAACTAATTATATAAATAACTAATTATATAAAATAACTAATGAATTAATTAACTACTAATTATGTAATTAGTTAATTAACTAAACTAATATATATATTACTAAACTAAATTTAAACTAAACAAATTAAATGTTATTAAACTAATTACATAAATTATAACTAATTAAGAAATAATTAATTAACTAACTATATAATTTAACTACTAATTAAGAATTAATTCTGATTAATGATAATTAAGTGATTAGTAGGAATATTAACTAATCTAATTATAAGTAAAACTAATAATACATTAGCTAAACTAATTTGTAGATTAATTAAACTAATTACTAATTAATTAAACTAATCATTAATTAACTAAACTAATTAAATAAAAATAACAAATTCCAAAAATTACTTTAACTAACCCCAATTCGATTTCTCAGAACCGAAGGAAGAAGGGAAAGAGGGAAAAAGGGCTTACGGCTGGGGTTTTCCGGCGAGATCGGCCGGCCAGGGCGTCGGCGTCGTGCTCGGCGGATCTGCTCGAGGCGCAGCGGCGGCTTCGAGGCGGCGCTCGGCTCGAGAATGGCTGCGTCTGGTCGAGGAGCGGCGGCTTCGACTCTGCGAGGCGGTGGCGGTGCTCGACTTCCAGCGGCGGCGGCTTCGGTGGTCAGCGGTGGACGGCGCGGAGCTCGAGGGCAGCGGCTCGGCGCTCGAGGATCTGGCGGCTGTTCGAGGGCAGCGGCGGGCTGAGTTCGACGACGCGGCGGCGGGATCTCGACGACGGCGGGTGTGCGTCTCGGGCGACGGCGTTCTGTCCGAGGAGGCGGCTTCGTCCCAGCGGCCACGGCGAGGCTCGGCTTCAGCGGCGGGCTCGACGATGTCGGCTCCGGCGGCTAGATCTAGGGTTAGGGTTCGGTGGGTCGGGGTCGATCGTGTCCGAGGCTGGACACGACGGGGGTGTACTGTAGACGTGTCCGGTGTTGGACACGGGTGATGCTGTGTACAGTGGTGGTTGTGGAGGTGGTGTCCGGGTGTGTCGGACACGGAAAAGCTGGTTGTAAAATGTAAATCTGGACACAGGAAAAGAAATGGATATGGTGGGACACCCGGGGTCGGACCCGAGGCCATCACGGCTGACACGGTGATGCTGGACACACGGACACGAGCACACAAAAATGATGTGATGGCTTGTTGGCTTGGGAATTGTGGAGGCTAGCTAATAATTAGGAGATTAGGGTTTTTGGGAATGGTGAGAAGGAGAACTTAAATAGGGAGAAGGGTGTGGGATAAAGGGTTGCGGGTTGGCCCAATGATGAATGGCCCAGAATTAAATATAAAGGGCTTTTCATGTGGGAAGAATGGGGCGTGAATGGGAGACGGAAAACGATAAATTAAATAGAAAAGAAATTTAAGAAAAATGTTTTTAAGAAGCTTTTGATTAGCTACTAATTAACTAATTTTTCAAAATATTAGGAAGTATGTAATTCATTTGTTTACTATCCCAATAAAATCTATTTTATTTTATCAACTAGTCTTTTAAATAACTATTTAGTCAAAACAATAATTTTATGACTCAAGCCAATAAATATTTGAAACTAGAAATATATATATTATTATTTATTTATTTATTTATTTTGTAATACATCGTCATTTAGGAAAATGATTTTTATAAAGATTTTTAAATTACCTTCTAAAATCAGACTTCGTTCAAAATCAAATAAAAATTTTCAAGGAGAAATATTTTATAAAACTTGATATTTTAAAATAAATTAAAATCTAATTATTTTGGAAATTGGAAATCGGAGGTTACATAGATATATGTGCTAGCTAAGTGTACATAGATATATATATATATATATCTATATGTATTTATGTGTGAGTATTTATATGTGTAAGTGTATATATATATATATATATATATGTATATGTGTGAAAGTTTATATATATATATATATATATATATATAGTAGAGAGGGTGTATTTATATATATAGAGAGAGATGGATATATACATAGAGGTATGTATATGTGTTTTTGTGTTTGTGTGAACTATGTGTGTTCATTGTGTTATGTGTGAGTGAGTGTGTGCCAGTGAGTGAAGGAGAGCAGATGTATCACTGCACAGTGCAATACCTAAATATCAGCAACAGTCAGTTCAGTGCAGCTCCTGCACAGAAAGTTGGCAGTTAGTGTGCACTCAATGCACAACATCATTTCAGCACAATGAACAGCTCTTGCACAGTCAACTAATGGCAATTTCAACTAGAGGTGAGAGCAGTCAGTGCTAGTACAGCCAACGCAGAGGAGTCATCGAGCATACAGGCCTAGTGGCAGTGAGCAGGATACTCATTAAAGTTGCAGCCAACTGCATTGATGTAGTCGGGCACTACAGTCACTACAAAGCACACCAGCAGGGAGGAGTTTCAATTCTGCACATAATAAGGTGTGTACTGAGACTGCAAGCAGTGACAGTAAGGGCTCGAGCCAACTGTAGGAGCTTAGGCATCGTGCAGCACCATCTGCAGTTCAGTCAACTGGAGACCATTGTTGTGCACAGCCAACTACACAGCCAAAGTGCAGCAGTATGCACGAGATCGTGCACACTAGGACAGTAGCAGTGAGCAGCAAAGAGCTTCAGCTGCAGTTCAATGTACATCTCGAGCACAGTACCTACAAGGTGTCAGTTTCAGTATCAGTAACATGCAGGTAACAGTATCAGCAAGGTTGGGTAGTGTTTGGGTTAGCTTTGTGTTGAGTAGTTGGTTTAGTTAGTTGGTTAGTGTATTGATTAGTTTATAGTTAACTGTATACATATCTATGTATGTAAGTTAGCTAAGTAACTATGTACTAGTAGATGTATTTTAATAGTTAGCTATATTAACTATATGTAGATAGGTATGTATTATGTTATAGTTAGTTTCTATAATGGTATTGATATATATTATAGTGTTAGCATATACTAGCATATAGAGTATTGGGGGTTTTACATATGTATTAACTATAATGTTGAGGTTTGGATTTACCTTGGGATACAAATATAATACCAAGGTTTTGGGTCGATACTCAAGGTATTGGGTTTGAGTATCGGGATAGGTGTGAGGTAGCATGATACGCATTGGTGCAAGGCCAAGGTATTATATTTTCATTTGATTAGTTAAGTATTATGTATATTGACTTGTATATATATATATATCTAAACTATTATTTTTATATATTGAAACTTGAGTCTCTACGGATAAGGTTTTTTGAGTGTTTCATAGTATCATAGATTAGCTAGTATAGCTTAGTATCATAGTGTATTGACCTAGTATCTTAGTGTTAGACTCTTGCAATCTAGATTTAGTCAGTTTGACATAGAAATGGCTTGTTGACCTAGAATTGCTTCCACTAACTTATTTTCATTCTTGAACCTTGTATTGATGTAACATACCATATATAGGTTGTGTGACACCAGCTTGGGCATCGAGAAACACACCTTGCTCAGGACTTCAGGCGAGTACATTTCTCTGATAGTTTTTAATTCATAATAGTGTATTATACATGTTCTAGAATTGTGTACTTGATTCCGATACAGTAATTTCACGGACTCGTACTACTTGGATCCCGTCAGGAGATGTTATCCCCTACCATGTTTAGCGGGTACTCGTGTACATGTATTTCATCATGTATATTGGGTATTAATTTATATTTCATATTCACACACTGCTTGTGTTTAGTGTGCTTATTCATGTACACCCACTGCTCGTGTTCAGTGGTCATATTCGTGTTCGTAGCATGTCGTGATTGGATCCATTGGTATTAGTTGGGGATGGGAGAGTAGAAGTTGATTATGTGATCAAAGCCCCATTGTTCATCGTGTATATTCTGATTACATACCATACTTGTAATCGTCTTACCTTATTGATTATGTTCACCCAAACCGATCACATAATGAACTTGTATTCTGAGGCACATTAGTTAGATTGCAGTTATTTCGTCATATTGCTGATATTCATATTGTTGTTCTATATTCTCGTACATTACTTGTATACCTATTGTTCAATCATTCATATGTTTAGTGATCTTGTATTTTATTTCTATTATCTATTTTATATGCTCGATTATGTTATTGAAACTGCTTTCAGAGGTATGTACTTCGCTCCAATCCTGACAGGATATATTTTTCCAAATGATTGGCTTATAGAGCAGTGTCCCATATTCTACGAGCAGCAGGACGATGTACCTTTAGGGGATACTCCTATAGACCAGTAGGACTTAGTTGTAGAGCCCGAGGAGGTCTAGTTATTTATGTTGGCATATATTAGACTATTTTTGTTGAGATTCACAGTTTGTATATTATTTTAGATTGTGGATTGTATCTTGTATATTTTCTTCGCTATTCTATTCGTGCTTTATCTTCCTTAGTTTGTTTTGTGATTGAGATTAGTTATACTTGTGAGATACCATATTGTTCCTCCATTTGGAGTTGAGATGATTGACAGGTACCATATTGTATTATTTGAGATATTAGATAGTAAAAAATGACCCAGACAGCGTTCTACCGCCGATGTTGCGGCGTAGGCTAGGCGTAACCATGTACTCGTTTCCGAATATCCGGGTGTTGGTCGTGACACCGCATAAGAAATAATTCACATCAGCAACTCCAAAGGCTCCATAATCGTCTATGCTGCAAAAACTGGCAGGGGACTAGGTCCTCAGAGAGACATAACAAAGTAAAATAAAATAACAAGCCAGAAGTAAATAGCATAGTGAAACCATAATCCTAGTTAAACTACTGTAACCAAGTATGCGACATACAAATGAGAGTATAGACTCATACCCCGAGCTGGTACTCACGAACTCATCTGTATACTAGACAGTACCCTAGAGGCTAGTATATATATATATATATATATATATATATATATATATATATATATATATATATATATATATATATATATATATATATATATATATATATATACTTCAGGTTCTATAAAGGGAACCCAAAGTCTAATAAACGAATAGATAAGTAATAAGTAGAATATGCCCAGAGCACGATGAAGACTCTCCCCTTCCAATGTAACCTCACGTTTCAATCAAGACACGCAAGATCCTGACCTCTAACTATCAGCACAAGTCATGGTCACTATATATAATGCTATAATATACTCTATGTCATGTATCATCTAAACCTATTTAGAGTTCAATTACCACAAAAATATCGAGAAAGACTCTGTCACATGAATAACGTGTCAAGTGTCCTATGGTCGGATATGCAAAGAATATATGCACAAATCATGGGTTCGAAAGAATGACTCTCTACTACGACACTCGACTCCGGAGAGGAGGTCGGTACCCGAATCTGGTTCAGACACAGAGTATCATATGTCGGCCCTAGGATAAACAGATACATCAACCAAGCCATATAAATATAATATCTATTATATAATAAATAATTAAGAACCGTAAACATCTTGACAATGTACACTTGTCTGGATCCAGAAGAATGGTATGGCGAAGTCCAAGTAGCGAGCTCGATACGCCACTGCTCCTGAAAAGATAGAATCTGTATGAACGCCTTTGGATACTGAAAATGATATCACTATCATTTCTAGATAATCAGAAATAGCTAGGATTGACTATCCAAATTCTATTTTGGACACAGGGACAAAATTAAAAGTTTCAGGTGAAAGCGGTGTCCAATTGTGGCCCACTTTGCACCATAAAACTTGTCGGAGATAAAGTTCTCCAAATTTGGTAAACTTAGTAGTATCTAGAAGACCAGAACGATGATACAAACCCAACAGAATGTCGAAAATAGAATTACGATGAGCCGATCACGAAATCGTCTATCAAGTGGGACCAAGGGGCCCACGAAACGATATTTCGGTCAACATTCTCAAAATCGAACCAAACTTGGGACACAGGACCAGCGTAATGCTGCAAATCCGATGGCATAATTTTTGTTGTGAAATGACGAGCACACACGAAGTAATAGTACAAATTTAGGAAAGGTCGATACGATATTTTTTATGGATATGCATTGATTCCGGTGTGCACGCACGTCCAAATCATGTTCCGCGAAAGCCCACACGTCCGCGTTTACGATACGCGTCTTTCGGTACAATTTACACACTATGAAGTTGCCTCATTTAGCAGGACGTACCTCATTTGGTGAAGTTTTAGGTTTTAGAAAAATAAGTTTTTCTTGGATTTGGAATTTGATTTTATAGAGATTGAAAGCAAATAAAAATAAACTAAAAGATGAGATTTAAACTTGGATATGTTATCGATTAGTCTGTTTAAGTGGATTTTTAATATACTAAATATTTTAGGAGAAAAAAGGGTACAAAGTCAGTGATTTGGAAAGGTTTTTCTACGGTTTTGAAACCAGTCTTTCGTCTTAATTTCGAGTCGATTTACATGCAATTTAAAACAGTAAAAAGAAATCTAATTAAAAGGACTTACAGAGGGTTATGTTGTGAATCAATTGGAAAAAGCGGTTCAAAAATGATATAAGGGTGGAGAAGAAAGCTCGGCGCGAAGAAGGTTGGTCGAGCACCCTTTTCAAGCGTGGTTGGGCGCACGTGCGGCGTTGCGATAGTCGGCGGGTCGTCGATGGCGGCGAGGTTGGGCAGGGGCGGCTAGGGGTCGGTGGGGTGTTGTTGGAGTTTAGGTTAGGGTTAGGATTTCTTATATATATATATATATATATATATATATATATATATATATATATATATATATATATATATATAGTGTAGAGAGGGATGGGAGAGTCGCACAGGTCCTAGGCCGCGGGATGGGTTCTGCACGCCGGGGAAGGGGAAAGGGTAGTTGTAGGTTAGATAGGTTTTTGGTTATTTGTTGTTATTTTATTTTATTTTCTTTCTTTATATTTATAAGTAATTATATATATACATATATCTATGTATCCCTAAAATCCTAAAATTTTAGATAAAATCAGGAAAAATATATTTGTTCATATAATAAATTCTAGAAAATTTTATAATATTTTAAAAACCAATAAAAATACTTTTGTGAAAAATATCTAATTACTAAACAATAAAACGATAATCAAATATTCTTAAAAGCTGATTAATTAAAGACTTTTATTTTCTAATTAACTACGTAAGATCCAAAAATCCAATTATTAAATAATTACAATAATTAAATTATAAATTTTAAAATTAGGGGATTTACAATCTATCCAACTTATAAAAATTTTGTCCTCAAACTTTAAAATAGGCATGACAGCAAAAGGCTAAAATAATTTGCTGCAGAAGAAGGATAATACCACTTGTCGTATCGAATTTCTTGATATAAAATCAAACACGATATAAAGTTAAGGAATAAAAAATTATAGAAAAGAATTTAAGCACGCAAAGTACTTCCTTGATTCTTGAAGGATGGGGAATACCGTTACTAATGGGATCTAGTTTGACGTCATGTTCTAATAGAAATGGCACTTAGTTCTATGCGCTACCCAACTTATAAAAAATAAGTTAGTAGCAAAAAAATTGGTCAAGTTCCTATTTACAAGGGTTATAGAAGGTCAAACTTCAAGAAAGGATATGAGATGATGAGGCTTTTATGACTGTAGTCACGGACTAGTAAAGGAAATCTAGGTACTGCCATAGTGTTATTGAGTCAACAACTCTATAAAGGGAGTTTACCAGTTTTCATTGCTCCTAATTAGGTCATGAGTTTACAAGACAATAGAAAATGTCTTAGTTAAATACCACTAGGGTGAGATGGTACAGGGGAATACGTTCATCACATATCATGGATGTCGACGAACAGTTCATCAATAAGTAACAAAAGGTAATATAATTTGTCAGGGTGATTAATATTGTATAGAGAGTACAAGGGGGCTCAATTTAATGCAATATGGTAGTTGGGTTGCTGATGTATAATTTAATTTAATTTCAATAGGATTGAATATTTAGGTATAGATTTTTAGGAGGTATGTCACGAATATTGTGGGTCTATATGGAGCATTGGAGTGTACATTTGGTGGTTATTGCTGGGTCATGAATGAAGTAGATCCAGTTAGGCTCATGAATGTCAAAGTTGTCGGAAAAATTGATTCGATGTTGCGTATTAAAATTGCCCGCAACGGAAAAGAATATTTATGTGTCATTCGTGCGTACAAATGCGTCGTGACTATTGTGTGACTAAACGAAGCATTAAAGTGGTAAGTTTGTGAGTGACAGTCATATTATGGGTGTAGAGTGGCTAGTCTAGGTCATAAGGGTGGAAGTCATTGGATAGGAAATGATAGTGTTGTGCTCCAAATATCTGAGCCACAACAAGGGTATCAAAAATACAAAATTAAAGTGGTATTTAATTCGTTCGACATTAAACCTAATTAATACCGAATAAATTCAAATTTATCCTAAAATTCCAAAAATAACCCTATACTAAAACCAGGGATTTTTGATCTACCCAACTTATAAAAATTAAGTTGGTATCAAAACTAAAATCATGGTCCTGCTAACAAGATTTTTGGAAGGGCCTATTTCCTAAACGAGGATGCAAGGATTCTAAGGTTTACAGGCCGTGATCAAGATTCTCTAAGGGAACCTAGGTGCCATCATGATGCCTTTGGTCAACAACTCTATTAAAGGAGATCATTACCACTTCAACTCTACTCCTATATAGGTCAGGCTTTCATCAAGTCAGAAGAAATAACTTGGTCGGGTATAACTAGGGTTAGGGGTACAATTGCTTCGATCGTCGAAATAACTTTGTGGCGAAGAGAAAAAGTTGAAAGAATCATGGAAGGAAGTAATTTCAGGCTAAGATATAAAGAATTTTATGATAAGTCAAAGGACCATGATCACAGGGTTGAATAAGGCACGATCAGAAATTATCTAGAGAATCAAGTCATAGCGACTAGATCAAGGGGATTGGATTAGGAAAGAACTGATACCTATGGTGGGATGGACGTTAACACAAAGTAGTGGTACCAATAAAGGGATTGATTGTGTAATTAGGGCACGACTAGGAAGGAAGTAGGATCTACTCAATTAGCTAATTAGAAAGCTTGTTACTGCAAAAAGTAAGAGTCTTACGAATGTAAAACAAGATAGAAATTGTTAATAGGAAAGATAGTAATACAATCAATGAAGTAATACAACAATCCTTAATCTCAATACTATATTCCTATAAAGTATATTCTATGTACCTCACTCATACTTTTGCAACTACTTCTAGCTATCGGTAATCACTATACAATCCTTACAACTTCGCCTGATTCATATATTCCTAACTTAGTAGGTAAGGATTAAGGCTAAACTAAGCAGGTGCTTACATCTATAACTCATGTCGTACTATTTACTAAGGACACTCTTCAAGCCACAATTTGGGTTTGCTCATTCCAATACCATTCTAGCCTTCAATTGGAATATCTATTTATCCTCATACAACTTATCCCCTTCTATTACCTATCCCTCTGTACTGTTTATTCATCTAGTTTCTGTCATCTAATATCTATCCTGCTCATGGAAGTCCTCTTGGCTAGGCTACTACCCTATAACACAAGCATAAAGTCATGGTCGTCTCCTCTAAGTGATAAATTCTCCACTTCTATGAAATGGTAAGATTTCTTGTACAAGCTTACGTCTAGTCTTAATTCAAGGCTTATCAAACTATTCTATTTCTAATAAGAATATTAACTCATATCTTCTAAAGTCTTCCTTAAGGTTGGTTATATTGGTTTAAGGACCTATAACTAATTCTAAGGTTGAAATAATATTCTCTCAAATAGTAACCTTAATCGTCACAGTCATTACGAAAATTCTATATCTAACATGACCGATATTTATGAATAGTGATATTTTGAGTCCAATACTAACTGCTGGTGGGAGTTCAAATATCAAGTTGATAAGAGAAAGTTCTCTGCTATGGCTGATACTATGTATAATTCCAAGCTATCCTCTCGTTCTAGTAGTCTACCTAGTACATGCATATAATTACCCATTTTTAACTTAAACAACCCTTCCTATAAATTAGTCATCCACCTTGCTTATATCCTATAATAAATACGTAACTTAAAGTCAATCACGATTGTTCGTTCTTTCGAATAGGAAAGAACAAGAATCAATGATAGGGAGTTCAAGGAAGGTATCATCAAGTACGAGTTTCGAGGTTCAAAGGCGATAAAAGAAATCAAAAGATGGTTCAAATAAATTGTGGATTAAGATCCTAACAAACATATCCTAACACCGGCTCGCTCGGTACAATAGCGAAATCAAGATAATTTAATCAGGACCTGCATAGGGTACCACAAAAATATGTCATGCCCTAGTCCCAAAATGCGTAGGACTAGGGATACGTAACATGCCAGTTATACATTCGACCAGACTCTGGTCCGACTCATATACGTATAAGCTGTATAATAAGGGTAATTATCTAAGAATATTGAAAATATCTATGTCATAATCCACATAAAAAAATATTAAGAATGAACTACATGTGCTAAAGTCGGCCGCCCAGTAACACATAAGCTCGATTAGACTTGAGAAAGAACTATGTGTCTATAAAAACTAGGATACATCAGCAGATGAATAAATAATATGAATAAATAATCCTAACTTCGGTATAAATGATATAAGTACCTGGCACCAATGCCCGCATGACAAGCAACACACATTAGCAACTCCAATGGCTCCATAACCGTCGATGTTGCAAAAACTGGCAGGGTACCAAGTCCTCAGAGGGACGTAACAAGGTATAAGAAAATAACAAGCCATAAGTAAACAGTGTAATAAAACAATATTCCAGGGTAAACTACTGTAACCAATTACGTGACATGTAAATGAGCGTATAGACTTGTACCCCGGACTGGTACTCACGGACTCATCCGTATGGTAACAGTAACTACGAGGCTCCGTATGGGTGAACCCAGAGAAGGCTAGTATATATATATATATATATATATAATCACTTCATGTTCTGTATTGGATAACCAAAGCCTAATAAACGAATAGATAAGTACTAAGTAGAATATGCCCAGAGCACGATGAAGACTCTTCACTCCCAATGTAACATCATGTCTCAATCAAGACACGCAAGATTCGGACCTCTAACCATTAGCACAAGTCATGGTCACTATACATAATGCTAGAATATACTCTATGTCATGTATCATGTACACCTATCCAGAGTTCAATTATCACAAACATGTCAAGAAAGACTCTGTCACATGAATAATGTGTCAAGTGTCCTACGGTCGATGTACAAAGAATATATGCACAAATCATCGGTTCAAAAAAATAACTCTCTACTATGACACTCGACTGTGGAGTGGAGGTCAGTGCCCGAATCTGGTTCGAAAATAAAGTATCATATGTTGGACCTAGGATAAACAGATACATCAACCAAGCCATATAAATATAATATCTATTGCTAAAAATAATATCACCACCATTTTCAGAACAACAAAATTATCTAGGATTGCTATCCATAAGTCCATTTTGGACACAGGAACAAAATTGACAGTTTTAGGTCAAAGCGGTGTCCAACCGGGTCCCACTTTGCACCAAAAAGCGTATAGATAAAGTTCTCCAATTTTGGCAAACTTAGTATCTAATAGTCCAGAATGACGATACGAACCCAACAAAATATCGAAAATGGGATTCCGGTGAGCCGATCACGAAATCGCCCATCAAGTAGGATAATAGGCCCACGAAACGACGTTTCGGTCAACGTTCTCAGAATCGAACCAAAGTTGGGCCACAGGACCAGCGTAATGTTGTGAATCCGATGGTACAAGTTTCATTGCGAAACGACGAGGACACACGAAGTAATAGCATAAATTCGGAAAAGGCCAATACGGAATTTTTTGACGGATACGCGTTGATTCCGGGGTGCACGCACGTCCAAATCAAGTTCTTCAAAAGCCCACCCATACGCGTTTACTATACATATCTTTTGGTGCAATTTGCAGGCGACGAAGTTGCCTCTTTTGGCGGGACGTACCCGTATCGAAAAGTTTTAGATTTTTAGAAAAATAAGTTTTTCTTGGATTTGGAATTTGATTTTACAGAGATTGAAAGAAAATAAAAATAAACTAAATGATAAGATTTAAACTTGGAAATGTTGTTAATAAGTCTGTCAAAGTGGATTTTTTATATACTAAATATTTTAGGAGAAAAATGGGTACAAAGTCAGGGATTTGGAAAGGTTTTTCTACAGTTTGAAATCCAATCTTTCGTCTGACTTTTGAATCGATTTACATGCGATTTAAAACAGTAATATGAAATCTAATCAAAATTTTTTATAGAGGGTTATGTTGTGAATCAATTGGAACAAGCGGTTCGAAAAATGATTGAACGCAAAGAAGGGTGGTCGAGCAGCCTTTTCCTGCATAGTTGGGCGCGTGTGCAGTGTTGCGATGGCCAACGCGTCATCGGCAGCGGCGAGGATGGGCGGGGGCGGCCAGAGGTCAGTAGGGTGGTGTTGGGGTTTAGGTTAGGGTTAGGGTTTTTTATATATATATATATATATATATATAGTGTAGAGCAGGATGGAAAAGTCGCACGGGTCCTGGGCCGTTGGATGGGTTATGCACGCTGGGGAAGCGGAAAGGGTAGGTATAGGTTACATTGGTTTTTGAATTTTTTTTCTTTATTTATATTTATAAGTAATTATATATATACATATATCTATGTTCCGTAAAATCCAAAACTTTTAGATAAAATCAAGAAAAATATATTTGTTCATATAATAAAATCAAGAAAATTTTATAATATTTTAACAAACATTAAAAATACTTTCGTAGAAAATATCTAATTACTAAACAATAAAAAATAATAAAAATATTCTTAAAAGCTAACTAATTAAAGACTTTTATTTTCTAATTAACTACTTAAGATCCAAAAATTTAATTATTAAATAACTAAATTTTAAATTTTAAAATTAGGGGGGTTTACATAATGTCTATGGTTTGATATCATTAGCTAACTAGGGTTATTACAAAACCTAATTATTAACAAATACAATCTTGAGAATCTCTTTATTGGTCACATGTCCTGTAATCTATCCATGTTAACTCCAGCCATAACTAAGCTAATAAATATAGTCGACTATCCGGCCTCAAAGCCTGCATCCAAGAAAGTAGCACCACATGACGTTAAGCCTAATACGTCCCGCACGACGGCAAAATAATAATCGTCTACAAAGACATAATGCCCCACAAGGCAGCGAGCTGGAAAAGTGCCACGCACGACGACTAGCAACAAGTCCACAAAGCAAGGTGTCTGGACAACTGGACTGCATGCAACCTAGAGATTCTCCCCTTCCAATTATCTAGTTATTCACGCAAGTTAATCCTTAATTTTTTTTGGATTCTGGGTGTGACATTTTGGAGAATCCATCCTAGACATGATGCTCCCCGTAGAGATATGCTAGACCAGACTTTGTTTTAACAAACACACGCACAAGGTAAGACAATAGTACAACCAAACGGTTATAGACACTACTTGCATGCGCTATAACAAGGCATACTAGATAATATACTGCTAAAGTATCATGAGTAAACTACTATGAGTCATTGTCACGCATGTAAGGGACAATGAACACGAGTTCAGTACTACGAGTTACTATCATGTATGTCATGTACAATGACCACGAGTGAACTGCTACGAGTCACTATCAAACATGTCATATACAATGAATACGGGTGAACTGCTATGAGTCACTATCACAAGTATAAAGGGTGTAAATCGTCCCCTAACATACGAAATAACCTAGTCAAATGCATCTAGGGTGTAAGTCATCCCCTAGCTATACAAGAGACGGGTCACAAAAATTATGATCAAATGCATCTAGGGTGTAAATCTTCCTTAGCTATACAAGAGACGGGTCCCGAAACATGGTATAACAAGGTCAAGTCTAGGCATTAGTAGTCATAAGTAAACATACTAAAAGTATATGCACCAAGGTGCCATGCAAGAAAACCAAAGATAACACGATAAAAAATAAAGCACATAAAACAGAGTATAACATTGGTATACCGTCGGTATATACCAGTATACCGTCAGTATGTCGGTCCAGAGATAGCAAAAATACAGCAAGTTTCTGATTCCAATAAATAGGTATACTGTCGGTATACACCAGTATATTATCATGAAATTCTAAGCATAAACTACCAAGGAAACTGAAAACTGCAGTAAAGAAAAGTTGTTCAAGATTTTGACAAGATGTATTTGCCTCAAGCCAAGCTCCAAGCTCCCACGGAAAATGGAGAGATAATGAAGAAGTAAAGAAAGAAATAAAAGAGAGAGAAGAGAGAAAAATAATATATATATATATATATTAGAGATGATTTAATCGTGACCGTCCGATCTGCCTCATCAGCAATACATGTCACGAGATTAAACCAATCTTGACCACTGAAAACAAAACCAAGAAACTAATGGATAATAGAAAGTATCAAATATTATTCAAGAAAATATCTAACAAAAATATCTCAAAAATATCTCGAAAATATCTTAAAAGTAAAACAAATATATGTTGAATGGTATGCCGCCAGTATGCCGGAGTATACCGCTGATATGCCGGTCAGGTAGCAAAGTTTCAGTTTTAAAAAATTTCTAAGATTCCACGAGATTTAATAAAACACAACATATATATAACACTACTAGAAAAAGCGGTATTAGCGACATATTTTAGTGACGTCAAAAGAAACGTCGCTAATAATATATAAATTAGCGACTCCTTATAAAAACGTCGCTAGACGTCGCTAAATGGCGACATTTAGCGATGTTTAGCGACTTTTATTAAGATTTTAAAAGATAAGTCGCTATAAGTTCAATTAAGGTCGCTAAACGTCGCTAATATGTCTAATTTAGCGACGTTTAGCGATGTATGTAGCGACCTTTATATTAAAAATATTTAGCAACGTGTTTAGCGACGTCATTGACGTCGCTAAAATTTAATTTAGCGACGTTTTTATTAGACGTCGCTAAACATCGCTAAAATATGGTTAATTAGGGCTCGGTTTCATTTTTCCCCATCTGTTGAAATTTTGAAAAGAAAAAAAATTCCCCCCCCGCTCCGTCGACCGGCTCTCCACCGCGACTACTCCGGTAAACCCTACTCTCTCTCTCTCTCTCACAGGACACATGTGACATTGACACAAACACGACACACACACAGACACTGACACAGACACGACACACACACATACTGACACAGACACTGATCAGGACCTAGGGTTAGGGTTAGGGTTAGGTTTTTTGACATGGGGTTAGGGTTAGGGTTAGGGTTAGGGACGACTGGCCCAAGTCGACGAGAGAGGTAACAACAGCAGTGAGCACTGCTTACTAGCAGTGAGCAGGGGGAGACTTGAGGCACATCAGCCCAATGTGCAACAGGCAACTTGGGGAGGCACTGCACAGCTGAACATAGTGTGCATTAAGGTTTAGGTGCATTGTAGTTGGTTGTTAGCTTCTGCAGGCAGGTGTAAGGGGGTCCTAATACAGTGTAAATACTGTATCCTTGTGCAGCAACTTACTGAGCCAGTCAGCAACTAGTGCAAGACAGGATGTGGATGTGTTTGAGATGGGGTTTGAACTCGTATGATTTGAAGGACATAAGGGCAAGTGTCAGATATAACACCAACATCTGAGAGAAGATTGGGTATTCATAGTGATACTATAGTGCACACATGAGTGTATGGCTCGGAATAAGGGGTAATCAAATATTGAGGAAGAAGGTAAGCAGTAGCAGTGGGTGACTGATTTAAAGAGGTGTATTAGTCAGGTGTTTGAGTGAATATATGTGTTGAAGAGAATAAGTAATAGGTGTGAAGGTTGAGCATTCATATAGGTGTATCCCAGATCTGGGAGTATAGATGGAGTGTTTATATGAGTATAGATGGAGTGTTTATATGAAGTATAGAATTTAGAGTACTTAATAGGTGTTGTTGGTACCAGGTGAGTTTTGATTACAGAATTCTTAAGAGTGTATGTGTGTATCAGTGTGCCAGTTTGGGGGGTTAGGTTTTTTTACTAAAGGGAGTGCAGTAATATGCCGGTAATTGTGAGTGAGTACAGCCATAATGCATGGGATTATCCATTTCATAGAGCAATAGCCCGTATACTTGGGAAACTTTTGATGCAAAAATTATTCAAGCACCAGGTGCCTTAGTGCAATGCCATGATTGCTTTTCCCATAACGGACACTGACCTAGGAGTGTGGTTGGGGGCAGCTGCAGTTCTATAGTATGACACACTATTTGTAGTGTATTGACTGCACACTTATAGTACAGTTCATAGTACTATGGGGTTGGGGGCAGCTGCAGTTTTGATGAATGAAAATATGTATTATATCAGTTATGATTTTTATAGTACGGTTAATTTTGCATGTTATGATTTATATGATACATACTGTCAATTTTGCAGAAGTTTCTAGAAATGGATATGAATTACTATCTGCGTTATCGTTCATGGATGTACAACCGTCATCCTGATGACATGTGCGGTGTGCGGGATGAATTCATTGAGGGTGTACAGCAGTTCCTGCAGTTCGCCAAGGCGTTCCCTCAGTACATGGATAGTACCAAAATTAAGTGTCCGTGTGTGAGATGTCGCAACAGGAAATATCATCCAGAAGTGGAAGTTATATATCATTTATACTCGAAGGGCTTTACGCCGAATTACTATCAGTGGACCGCACACGGAGAACTTGTATCTCTAGCATCGGAGTCGGAGCCCTATGTGGAGCCGTATATGGATGTCCAAGACCACGATGCTTACGACGATGGGTTGGTGAACATGGTTTATGATGCGGCGGGGCCTAGTTTCAATCCTGACAATTATGATGCGACGGGACCTAGTTTCAATCCGGATAATTATGATGCAGCTGAGGAGGCACCGAATGCCGATGCTGCAAAGTTTATAGAGTTGCTTGAGAATGCAAGGACTCCACTATATCCTGGAGACAGATGAGCATGTAGAGGAGGTCATGCCGACGTTGTCCCAGCATCAGCAAGATCCTCCATGCGCACCACCAGAGGAGACTAGGACAGAGATTTGGGCCGACGGTACAAAGTAAGTCAATTAAATGGTTTAGTATATATTTGTGTTTCTCTTTATTCATCGTATATTGACTTTTTCAGTAATCTAAATTATTATCTCTGTATAGATATCGTCCATCGTTGGTTCAGAGACGCCTGGGCCAATTTCTGAGGAACAACTACGGTGGCCCTTGGATCAATTACTTTGAGGCTCCGGAGGAGAGGAAGGCGTTCTGGTTTGCGCACTTCCAGGTAAAAGTATATTAAATAAATCCTCTAATTTATGTATATTCGTGATGCTAACTTAATGAATTATTTATTGTAGCAAACGTATTTTTATCCTTCGCACCGGGCCGAGTTGATCGAGCGGCTCTTTCCTACCGTTGCCGCCAAGCTTATCCGAGATGCTCTAGATGACCAGAAGGCTCGTGATCGTGCTGGAAAACTGATCCAAGGTTGGATCACGCCTGAGCAGTGGACTGCAATGAGGGCTAGATTCGATGATCCGAGCTACAAAGAAAGGTCTAAGAAGGCCAAGGCGGCTAGGCAGAATGCTGCCAAGTGGTGTGGTGGCTCGATTCCGATGACAGAATATTTTCGTCGTTTGGTATATTTTTTCTTTTAAAATATATTATTTTAATATAAGTACCATAAAATGGTACTTGGAAAAAATATTTAAGTTTAGTAATAAATAATATATTTTTAACAGGTACAGAGGGGTGAGGATGCAAACATGGTGACCGTCTTCTTGGCCACCCATCGCAAGGACGAAAATCTCATTGATGAGAGGGCCTCACAGACCTATGAAAGTATTACTTTACTTTGTGTTTATTTTAATATAACTTAGGCAAATATTGAGTTTCCAAACCTTTTCTAGGCCGAGTATCTTAGGCTTCGTGAGCGGGCGACTGCTAGTGCACCTACACCTAGAGAGGCTGGTGCTTCGTCGCAGCCCGGTCCATCTCCGTCGGCGGACGACCTGTGGGTGACCGCAGCTGGTGGTCTCCAGAGGGGTACGTACTACGGTACGGGCTCCTATGGCGCCCTGGTTACGACGCAGTCATCTAGGGCCTCCCCGACAGCTGCACATTCTACACACCCCTCGCAGTCGCAGCCCTCGCAGTCATCGGCCAGAGTCCAGGAGGCCATCCAGGAGGCCGTTGACCATCAGATTGCGTCTCTCCGTGACGACTTGCTGCGAAGTATGGAGGACCAGTCCCGGTCCCAGCCGTAGGCGGACTATCTGATGCTCATTGTACGATTGGATATGCTCGACCGCAGCATGACGGAGCTACGGGAATTGATAAATGATATTAGAGCCTCTAATGATCGCAACATCATGGAGCTGCAGGCGTCACAGCTATCGATGGGCGAGAAGCTGACGAGGATGCAGGATTCAATGGGTGATAGCAGTACGAGGCTGTTATCTACCCTAGATTCTTACAACCAGCGACTCGCAGACTTGGAGCGGGCACGACCTCCACCGACGTTACTGTCTTCTCCATCGACATCGGTGTCGATTCCACGGGACGAGTATGAGGAGTTCTTATCCTTCAAGCGCGCCGGTGGTCAGCCTCCTGCAGATCCGTAGTAGTATAGTTATTTTTATTATTATTTAGGATGCGATTGTATATTATGAATTATTGATACTTCAACAATAGACATGATGTATGATGCTTCTTGTGGTCTTTAATTTTTTAGTTAATTTAATTGGATTATATAGTTATCCACATTTAATAGGATTGATACTTCTTGTGGTCTTTAATTTAATTGGATTATATAGTTAACTAGATTGAATCATGTTGGTGTGTATGATGAAGATGATGTAAAACTGCAGGGAATCACCAATGTTTGCTTCTGGACACTATTTTTTTTTTAAATTAGCGACGTTATTAGCGACGTTTAGCGACGTTTAGCAATGTTTAGCGATGTTAAGTTACGTCGCTAAATACGTCGCTAATTAGCGATGCTGTAAAAAGTTGCTAATGACGTCGCTAATGACGTCGCTAATGACGTTAATATACGTCGCCAATTGCTGACATGGCAGTATAGCCAGGTCATTAAAGACGTCGATGTAACGTCGCGATAGACGTCGCTAATCAGCGACGTTTAGCGACTTTATTATACGTCGCTATTTAGTGACTTGGCGTCGCAAAACGTCGCTAAATTTAGCGACACATTAAAGTCGCTAAAAAATGTCGGCATAGCGATGTTTAGCGACATTTTTTGTTTTAGCGACTTGGTTTTTTCCGACTGCTTTAAAACGTCGCTAATTACGTCGCTAAACCAAATTAGCGACGATTTTTGGTTATTTAGCGAAGTTTTTAGACGTCGCTAATTTGACTTTTTCTGGTAGTGTAATACAAAATATGTATCTATATATCAATATAGATATTATGAGACAAGTCTCACATTTATATAGTCTTTAAACTAGAGAAATAAAAAATAAATTTGATTGAACATATTGTGAGAAAACTGCCTTCCAAATCAGAGTTTTAAGTTATTTTAAGTTAAAAAAACTGCACAGTTATAAATATATAAAATTGTGGTTTTCATAATTTTCAAGGGGATTTATGGTATAGGTTTAAATCAGCTTTACTTAATGATTTATAGAAACATAAATTAGATTATATAGTCACTACATAGGATCAATTATATCAGAAATTAATCAAGAAGATTGGAAGAAAAGCATGGATGAATATGTGTACCTCGCGATGCTATCAGAACATAAGATCTCTATTCTCGGTAATCGCCGACGGGTTCTCGACGGTTAGGGTGGTTCATTAGAGTATTGGGGAAAAGTTTGAGATCGCCTCGGCATTCATGAGCCCTCGAGGGCTATGATTATCTATGAAATTTGGAAGAATAGGGATAGGTTTTCATCTGCGTATTTATAGGAAAATATTTGATTTCTCATTAGGATTTAATTTTGATTTAGTTTAGAATTAGAGATTAGCAAGAGGATGATTTTGGGAGTTTTATTTTGGATATTACTTAGTTTAAATTTGGTTTGTCATTATCGTGGTTTAAACAGAGGTTTAGGCCTCTATATACTAGGCTCGGGTTTTGGGTTATGTAGGGATGATAAATAGTGCCACGGGTACTGTTCACCCGTGTATTAATTTTTTCTTTCAATTATCTCTTTATCTTTTCATATATATATATATATATATATATATATATATATATATATATATATATATATATATATATAAAATTTCTAATTCTTATTTTCCAATTATACTAATTTATTTTGTTTAATCTAATTAACTATACTTAAACTATAATACTTTTACATATATTTTTATCTCTATTTTCTTTCTTATTTGTTCTATTATTATTATTTTTGTTGTTTTGGTTTTTATTATTATTATTTAAATTTTTTTATTTACACATAAAAATATATATACATATATTATTTATTTATTTTTTATAAAAAATTTATTTATTTCTTTTGTACACCTTTAGTAATACATGGCTATAATTTACATATACTATTATGTATATAAATACTTATTTTATTAAAATTTCTATTATTATGGATATTTAATTTAATGAAACAAAACTTTTAAATTTGAGAGGTTTTATATTTTATCCAACTTATAAGAATTTTGTCCTAGAATTTTAAAACTAAACCACGATCTAAGAACAAGAGAATGCGATGCGATATAAAAGTGTCAAGTATGAAGATTGTACTTCAATTCTAGCAAGGATTGAAAAATAGTTTTGAACAAGAGAATGCGATACAAAATCTTAAGGACAATATGATGACATACTACCCAACTTAGAATTTAGTTAATAGTGTAGTTGTCTTATTAAATTTCTATAAAATTATTTCTCAAAATAATTCTTATTAAGGTTTTTAATAGTTTATTTTTCTAAGGAGGTTAGCATTATTATTTTCTTAATCTAAGAAAAATATTTTTATTCTATACTAAACATGACAGGAGAAATAACTTGGTCTAAATTCAAAGGAGGTAAAGTGGCTAGCTGTAACTTCTATTGCACGAAGTGCATGATTATAGAACAAGGTTACAAGAATCATAGGGAACAATAATGAGTAAACCTCAATGAAGGAGGCAATACAATTAGAAGAAGAAAAATATCTACATACTACTAGATTCAGAGGTCATAGCACGATTTGGAAGACAAAGGAAAATTTAATTATCTCATGTCAGCCCCCTTTTCCGACGTACTTTGGTGCATATTGTCCTTGACGCACTTTGACGCATATTGTTTGCTAGCCCGGCCATTGTTTAGACCAAACCCGAGAGTCGTGGAGAGAGTGAGTTTGGTTGGGATGGTGGCATGTGTGGGATGGGTTTGAGTGATTCAATGGTCCATATCTAAAACAAAAACTCTCTCCCTCCATAGGAAAGTATATCTTGCACAAGTGAAGAACCATGGATTTATGAATGCTTTTAGTTCTTGATATTTTATGTTTATTTCTAGCTCATATTGTTGGGACCGAGCACCCCTTCATCTTTAATACTTGTTGTTCTTGATTTTCTTGGTTGGAATTGCATGGACCTGAGTTTGAGGCTATGGGTTCACTTTTGTTTTTCTGGGGTTTGATCTCCCAAAACTTTGTATTTTATAAAACTAATTAGCTCAGAGTATAGAGCACCATATTTTATATAAATTTGCTTTTAACCGTGCTTGATTTTGAGTCCAGTTAAGTTTAGTGCTGAAACTTGATACAATACGTATTATAAAATGGCTGACTGGAGAAGAAGAAAAGTGCTTTGTGATGAGTATGCAAGAGAACGTCTTTGGCGAAGAAATACGTATATTTTACTTTGGACGCATTGGTGTGTTGTCCCAACTCTTCGTGCGTACTAATAATACTGCACTCAGTCTCCTAGCAAAAGTGCGTCAGTCACACTCCTTGAGTCAGTGGCATACTTTCGAGAGAAAACCTAGTTGGCACACTTTGGTACATATTCAATCGAATTTCTTTCTGGAAAACCAAGAGAAATTGTGCCACAGTCAGTCAGTACACTTTCTTCGTATTTGACAATATGGTGCACTTTTCCAATATTTCGTTAGCCGACATAATTTTTTTATGTTTGCTCTGCTTGCGCACTTTATTCCCTCTTTGTTTCCTTAGGGACGAAGTTTTAGATGGTTTCTCGATTTCTGTGTTATTGATTTGTGTGCTTCTCGACTGACGAGTTTCTCGACTGTCGAGCTTTGACCTCAGATTATGTATTTTATCTTTTTGCTAGCGTGCACGCACACTTTATTTGAAAGCACATCTTATTCTTTCCCGTACACTTTTATCAAGTGAACCGTGTTGGTTAACTTGACAAAACCACCCATTTGTAGCTCATGCACTTTCTTGCAAAAGTGTGCCCACCTTGTTTTCTGTGAGTTTGTGTGCCAGCCTTACTTCTGTGTGTTTATGTTCCAAATTGCTTTGTGAGCCTACCATTTCTTGTGCACGTTGGTCCGTTTGCTTCGTTTAACATTTACGTTGGTTGAATGATTGTGATGATATGGATGACTTATATTTCGATCTTGAATGTATATGGACCTAATAACCTAGTTATGACTATATACAAAATTGACTAAGTACCTGACATGAGCCTTATAGATGTGGCCCTATATGCACTTGCTATTTTACTTGCTAATTAGATTATTTTTCTTTGTCACCATATTATACGTTGGATAGAATAATAGGCATAGTTCAACTCAGGTGATATTCTGCAACCACAGTCCTTATTTGGTTTAAGGGTTGTGGATCTGATCTAGAGTTGTTCTCGCACTACTCTTATCCTCATTTATTGATATAATAAAGTGATAAATTAATGTGACCAGTATTAGACTATCATGTCCTGAATAACTTGCTACCTGATAACTTTTCCATGATCTTGATACTAGAACTTGTTCTTGCCCTGACTATTGTATCCGTACTGATACACTTGATCGCACTGAGAGTGCTACTTGATATATAGTGAGTCATCATGCCACATACTCCTGCTACGTGATATATGTAATTATTTTCATGCACGGATCTAGTAGTTGGACAGTGACTTTAGCCATGGCAAGAGAGTATCGATTGTTGCATCACACTTGTGTGAATTCAGATTTAACTTTCGAGTGATAATATGGGTTTGTATCAAGAGTACCCATACATAAGATACGACATCAAAAAGGAATATTCATGTGACCACGGTATGAGATTCTAATTAACCTAGGATTAACTAAGCAACTTAATTGGTATAGCATTGAGAGGGAACGTTATCTTGAGATCGTGCATGTCGAGCCACCCTAAATTAGCTGGGAGTAAAGGCTCGCCACCAGGGATACTGTATATCATCCGTACTAGTGGAGCGCAGTATTTGATCTAAATATAAGACTGAGCCAGTATACTTTCTCTAGAAAGCCAGGAACTGTTACTGATCATTAATTAGCTCATGGCCCTTGCAAGGGACTGGTTCAAATTTTACATATATTCTTGCTCATATATTATTGGTTCAGCCATCCCTGCTCGATTAATGCATGGTATGTGATACTCATATATTACATTACTGGGATAACATAGAGATCACATACCAATATGTATTGTATGATTGGCGGTTTAAATTGCTTGTAATATGTGCCTAGCCAGGAAAGTAGAATTTTGTGGCGTGATGATTCAACCCATGTCCTTGTTTGGTTGTTGGGTTACGTCGTTGTGTTATGATATTTCATGGACAAAATTGATATTATTTCTTTTATATTGTATCTACGTTTGTGTATTGTGCCTTTTGTTAACTGGAATTGGGACATAGACTATTGTGGCATCATGGTTCAACTCATATCCTCATTTCATTATTGGGTTGCGCTGTTGTGTTACGATAGGCTATGGACTAAAACTACAACGTAGAGTTAGTTTAGCTTGACCATAATCAAGGTACATATTCTATCTTGATGCGATAGAGAACTTCTTGTCCTTGTTTGGCAAAAGGGTATCGTATCATGTCAATGATGGGACATATGCCATTGATTGTTGGCTCATGCATCTCATGCTATAAATCTGGCTTTATTTTTTCTTTTTGTTCTTCCTTTGTGGTACTTGCTATTTGGGGTCTGACCCTATTGGTTTTGCATGGCCAGGTTTAGATCAAGCACTTGAGGATCAAGCTTATCCCACCCTCACTAATGGCACGCACCAGAAGGATGATTGATGAGGATCACGAGTGGGTTCCTTTATTCGCTGATCGCCCTTTGTAAACTATATTATTTTGTGCATTTTGCCAACCGGCACCTTTTAGCTGTCAAATCTAGACACTAGTTCCTTACATGACTGTATATATTCAGACTACAACTGACTCACTATTATTTATTCTTTGATCTTGTATCTTGCACATCATTCTGTACCGCTAGATCTTAAAGAATATTCTGATGTGGAGTTTGGGATGCCTTATTACTTATTCTGAAATATTCTATATTATTGCTACTTGTTTGAATGATTGAAACATAAAAGTTCTTGACCCTAGGAGATTTGATTGTAGTATCCACCCCGTTGTCTCTCGACAACCATAACACATTGTGGGTTGCTTCAGTATTTCACAAGGTATGGTTGGATGAGTCATTATCCCGCTCTATAGTATTCTGGATCTGGGGCGTGACTTCTCATGACATAAGAAATATCAAAAACTAAGGTTGAGAAAAATCAAGATAAAAATAATTAGATACTCATGATGATAACACGATTTCTTAATAGGAGATTATATGCTAGTCTCCGAGGTCAGGGATGATGAAGGAAAAGATTCTAATCATTCGCTAGGTTCAAATGATTAGAGAGAAATGACCATGGATCTATGATTGAGGAAATGGGTAAGTTAGTCAAGATAAGAGGACATGGCTATATTGATGACGAACTACTCATACTAGGGTGATGGTTTGTCCCACTAGTTTCCTACTATACTGCTTTACTACTATCAAGTCAAGTTCCTAAATTCTAGTTTATCTTTTTTCCTAAATAATATCACTTCTTTCCTTACTAAATCAAATCTTTATCCTAAAAATTTGAATACAATATTTTAGTCATATAATTATAATGCTCATCTCCTCGAGTCCTATCAATAATGATTATCCTTGATAAATTTTATATCATATCCAATACCATATTGCTTCAATCAAAATTTCTTTATATACAAGCAACCCCAAATTCTTATGATTTCTATCCACTTTTGATCCAACCAATCAATTATAAAAATAAGATTATATTATCAAATAAAACATTCTTAAATTTATCAAATATTATCTGTCCTTAAAAAATTTATGTGTTCATAACTTAAATTATATACCTCTAATGCATCCTTAATTTCAAAAGTAATCCACCTAATAATATAATTTATCTATGGGGTATATAACTAATATTATCTATCTTCTTAACCTCTATCAAGCACGAGAAAATAAGATTTACGTTAGAAAAGGATCAAGAAAGATGTAAGTCAAGCAGTCAAATGAGAGTTCAAAAATGGAATCAAGGGAGGTGATCAAATAAGTGGATGAGATCCTATAATCTAAACCTATATACAGGTTTGTTCGATACAATAACGTAAATAAAATAATATTCTCTCGACCTGCATGGGCCACCACAAAAATACTTTATCCCCTAGTCCCAAATACGTAGGAATCCAATATATGGAACCACCCACAAATATATACGTACGTGTAATATGATTATATCTCATAACAGATTTATCACAATTAAGGGTACACTATATCTCATCAACAGAAATAAAGAAAATACTAATCAAATAGATCAAAATGATCAAGTACGAAATAGTTCAAGAACTAATAGTTGAGTGGAGACAAATCCATCACCAAATGACTATATCAAAACTAAAATAAAACTGGAGTCCGACCTCTAAAATAAATGAAATAGTAAAAATAAAGTATCAATAAAGGATCCATCAACTAGAAGAAATCAAATAATCTCGATGGATAAGACCTCATCGATAGTAACGAAGAGTCAGGTCCTGGTCCATAATCCCGAGGATAGTCCTGATCGTCTATACCTAGAAAGGAAACGGGTCCCAGAGGGACATAACAAGATACATAATAATATGCCATAATAATACTGCAGTAAAAAATCATAAGGTCTCCTAACTATCTACGTGAATGCATTTGAGCACAACGTTCTACGCAGGGGCGCTCCTAACAAAAATAATGTACTACGCATTAGAGCTCATTCGAGTCAAAAGTGGCATTTAGAGGAAAGTAAATAAATAATAGCCCCTACGCTAATAGTTTTTCTTTCCACCCTATAAGACTGTCCAAATCGTATCCACCACTCGTCCAGCTTGTAACTGCTATAGCCTATAACACAATATACTAATAGTAGTTCCATCCTAACCGTCGCATATTCCGCACGTACCGACGACCAATTGAATAAACAAGTCCATTTCCTATATAAAAATTACTACTTGTGTCAAGCAAGTGTCATGGACATATGAGATATAAGGATACCTAACAATCATGGGATGGTCTCATAATTCTAGGTCAATATACATATAAAAAGAAAAGATAATGGATGACGTATTCCGTCACCCAAGTCTATCTTGGACGCACAGTTTAAGAGCATAAATCAATAAAAAAATAAATGACATAAATGTAAAATGCTAAATAATTGTAAATAAACAGTAATCATGACAAGGTATTGTCACGCCCCAGTCCCAAAATACATAGGACTAGGAATACGTAACACGTCCAGCCATATGTATATAAACCCCAATATATGAAAATCATATACACACGTACGCTGTATATGAATATGCAATCCACAGTGGTAATATACTGTCACAACAAGTCATACAAAATCTATATCTCATCCACAGCACAAATAATAAGTAGGAATAAAGAGCTGAATAATAACTGGATATCCAAGATAAGTATCAAGTCTGATAGTCGGGTGGAAATAATCCACTACAAAACGACTATATTAAAGTAGTAACAAAATCTATAAACAGTGGAAATAATCACAGCTACTCTGAGGGTAAGACCTCCTCCGTCTGGTAAGTAGAGTCAGGTTCAGGTCCGTACTCCTGTGGATACTTCTGCTCGTCCATATCTGGAAAGGGACCAGGTCTTCAAAGGATGTAAAAAGATACATAATAACATGCCAATAAGTACTGAAATATAAACATCCAATGGGTCGCCTAACCGTCTAAGTGAATGCAATTTGAGAACAACTTTCCAACACGTGGGCTATCTGGCCATAAATGGGATTGGCATGATTTTCTCGGAGAATTAGGGGCCTACAAGCATACTATCCTTTGAACTGCAGAGGCCGCCCGCAATATATAGGGTCACAACCACCCGTTTCTCCAGCGGAGAATCCGTGCGAACTAGGAAAAGTATAAAGGAGCCCAAACGCCTTACTTGTTGTTCTCCCCACCCTATGCTCTAAGCATGCCACAACCATGACATGATAAAACCTCTAAACAACTGCCAGGTCTACTAGCATAAAAAATTTCTGTCAGCAGTTATCCCTAACATACGGCTCATACGTACAGGAGGCCAGACCTGTCACGCAGTCCGTGATCTATATGAGACTCACAACTCGTGTAACAACTGTGTCACAGCTAATGAATCTAATGATGCTCCACCATACTGGGGTGGTCTCATAAAATAGGTCCAAAATATACATAAATAAATATCTATATAAGCAGAATTAAACATGCATGCATCAGTTGGAATATAAATAATAGTACGATGGAGAGGTATACTTGCCGAGCAAAAGTCTGTATAGTGTACGTCCAATATTGTGTTTAAGTTTGTGAAGGAAGAATTATAGTTAGGGTTTGGAAGAGTTATAATAACATATATATATATATAGTGATAAGAGGCGGTGGGGGTTACTTACTGGTTAAGAAATTATTGCCGCTGCTGTTTCTTCCTATCATTGGTTTTGATTGCGGTTGGGGAGAGTTTAGTAATAACAGGTAAAGAGGCAGTGGAAATAAGGCGATGGTGTTTGTTTTACGCGCGGTGTAGGAATTTAAGCAGTGGAGTTCTACTTTATGTGCGGAGTTGTTTTACGCGTGGGGTTTAAACTTTACGCGCGGGTGAAAGAAAATTAAATTGTGGAATTGGTTTACGCGCGGAGGAGAAAAGTTGGTTTGCTACTGCTGTTGTTGATTTCTTATTTTACGCGGGTTTGGGTTTCGGGTAGAGATCCAAATAGGAATTTCTTTCTAATTTAAGTATATATACACATATATACATAGAAAATTTTTAAAGATTATATTGGTGCATACGGTTAAGCTAGCAACTGTCCAAAGGGTCTCTTACATGGAATAATTTAGGAAAAATTTATAATGGCCCCATAAATCCTCTAGATGCATAAATATCTCGAATAAAAATTAAATAAAAATCTATTTCCTCTATTTAACTCACAACTATTATAAATAATAAATTATATAATTAATAATAGAGAAATATGATTTTCAGAATTACGGTTCTTACATTCTATCCAACTTATAAAAAAAATTGTCCTCGAAATTAAACTAAGTCATGGTAGAAAATCAATAATGGTAGGAGATATAAATTACCAGAGTAAATTTATACCTTGGTTTGCGAATAGGTTCGGAAAACGTTGGCGCATGTCGTCCTCTCGCTCCCAAGTAGATTTTTCTGGCGCGCCATGCTTCCATGCCACGCGGACTAAGGGAATAGACTGGTTCCTCAATACTTTCTCTCGATGATCAAGGATTCCCACGGGTTGCTCTTGATATGACAAGCTCGGCCCAATGGTGATCTCCAAATGGTCGAGAATATGACTGCTGTCTGCCATATATCGCCTGAGCTGCGACACATGGAATACGTTATATACTCCTTCTAGTGAAGGTAGTAGTGCAAGTCGATATGCCACTTCTGCCACCCTTTCTAGCATGTCAAAGGGTCCAATATACCTTGGACTCAACTTGCCACGTCCTCCGAATCGAATGGTGCCTCTAGTAGGTGATATCCTTAAGAAGACATGGTCGCCCTCTTTAAACTCCAAGGGACGACGATGAAGGTCTATCCATTGTTTCTGCCTGTCTTGTACTGCCCGCAAGTGTCTTTGTATCTTCTTAACTGTCTCAACTGTGTTGACCACTAACTCTGGTCCCAGAATCTGACGTTCTCCCACGTCACTCCAACATACAGGAGATCTACACTTTCTTCTATATAATGCTTCAAACGGAGCCATCTGGATGCTCGCCTGATAACTATTGTTGTAAGAAAACTCCATAAGGTGTAGGTGGTCCTCCCATGATCCTCCAAAGTCTAATATACAAGCCCTTAACATATCCTCCAATGTCTGAATAGTACGTTCAGACTGCCCATCTATCTGTGGGTGATAAGATATATTGAACTTTAGACGAGTTCCAAGACTTTCTTGCATGCTCCTCCAAAAATGCGACGTAAAGCGCTAATCCCTGTCTAATACAATGCTGACGGTACGCCGTACAACCTTACGATGTACCTCATATATAAGTCAGCCAAAGCTTCTATAGATTGGCCAACTCTAAAAGGCAAGAAATGGGCTAACTTGGTGAGTCGGTCCACTATTACCCATACTGCATCTCTACCACTTGGATTCCTAGAAAAACCTGTGACAAAGTCCATAGTGATGTTTTTCTACTTCTACTCTGGAATCGGGAGTGGTTGCAATAATCTTGCTGTTCTCGGGTGCGCTGCCTTTACTTGCTGGCATACCAAACATTTAGCTACAAAGCGAGCTATCCCTATTTTCATTCTATGCCACCAAAAATGTTGTCTTAAGTCACGATACATTTTGGTGCCTCCAGGATAAATAGAATATATCAAACTATGAGCTTCTGTCATCAGTTCCTGTCGAATCTCTCCATTGGGAACATATAGTCAATCATCATATCGTAATGTCCCATCATCATGAATTCGTAGTCCTGTCTGCTCTCCGGCCTTTGTTCTTTCCTTTAATCTTCGAAATCTGGCGTCTGTAGGCAATGCTGCCTTGATTCTTTCTACTAGTGATGATTGTACTTGCAGGTTGGCTAGTGTCCCATCTATTCCGGGTAATATTACTTCAATGCCAAGACTTTGCAAGTCCTTCAATAATTCCCTCTGTGTTGTTAGGAAATAAGCTGTTGGCTTCCAGCTTAACACATCTGCTACAACGTTAGCCTTGCCTGGGTGATAATGTAGCTCTATCTCAAAATCTTTCATTAATTCAAGCCATCGACGTTGCCTTATATTTAACTCCTTCTGCGTGAAGACATACTTGAGGCTTTTATGGTCTGTATATATTTCTACTCGTACTCCATATAAGTAATGTCTTTATAGCTTCAGAGCAAATAAAACGGCTACAAGTTTCAAGTCATGAGTTGGATAATTCTTCTCATGTACTCGTAACTGTCTAGACACGTATGCAATTACTTTGCCATGCTGCATTAATACGCATCCCAAGCCTTTCCCTGATGCGTCACTGTAGATTACATAGCCTCCTAATCCTGATGGAATAGTCAATACGGGTGCTGTGGTCAGTCGCTTCTTCAATTCCTCGAAAGCGGTTTGGCACTCGTTGGTCCATATGAACTCTTGATCTTTGCAAGTCAATCGGGTCATAGGTGTTGCTATCTTTGAGAAGTTCTTTACGAACCGTCGGTAATATCCCATAAGTCCAAGGAAACTTCTCACCTCTGCTGTTGATTTAGGAACAGGCCATGTCTCGACTGCCGAGATCTTTTCTAGATCAACAAAAATTCCATCTCCTGTAATAACATGTCCAAGAAATGAGACTCTGTCCAAGAAGAACTCATATTTACTGAGTTTTGCATATAACTGCTCTTTCCTCAAGGTATCTAGAACAATCCGTAGGTGCTTCTCATGTTTTTCGTGGCTCTTTGAATAGACAAGTATATCATCTATGAAGACGACCACAAACTGGTCCAAATACTGGTGGAAGACTCGATGCATTAAGTTCATAAAGATAGCTGGAGCATTGGTCAATCCAAATAGCATGACCAAGAACTCGTAGTGCCCATAGCTTGTTCAAAATGTGGTCTTTGGGATGTCCTCCTTTCGTACCTTCACTTGGTGATATCCTGATCTCAAATCTATCTTTGAGAACACCTTGGCTCCACTAAGTTGATTAAATATGTCATCAATGCGTGGCAATGGATATTTATTCTTTACTGTCACTGCATTCAAGGCTCTATAGTCAATGCACATACGCGCTGACCCATCTTTCTTTAGTACAAACAATACTGGTACTCCCCAGGGTAATGCACTTGGTCGGATGATACCTTTCTCTTTTAGTTCTTTCAATTGTGTCTTCAGTTCATCCATCTTCTTCTTCGCCAGTCTATAAACATGTGATGCTATGGGTGCTGCTCCTACTGTTAATTCAATTAAGAATTCTACGTCTCTATCTGGGGGTAGTTCTGGTAATTCTTCTGGAAAGATGTCTTGGAATTCTGAAATAATGGGATGATAGACAACATCACCCATTGTGACCTGCATACCATCAAGGATTTCTGTGGATCCTCGTGCAAACTCAAGTTTAGGCTGGCCGGGTACCTTAAAATGAATGTTTCCTCCAAAGCAATCAAAGAAAGCGTGGTACTTGCTTAGCCAGTCCATTCCAAGCACAATATCAAAAGTTGGCATAGGAAGGACTAAGAGTCGGGCATTCATCCCTCTGCCATGTATCACTATAGGACATGATCTATAAATTCTACTAATAGGTACAACTCCTCCTCCGGTGAGAATTCTAATATAAGTAGGTAAAGGTGTAGAGGTAATATTGTATTTGGCAATAAAGATAGATGATATGAATGAGTGGGTGGCTCCCGTATCAAACAATATCATAGCAGAAAAAGTAAAAGCAAGAGTGATACCTGCTATGACATCAATCTCCTGATCCATGTCATCCACTTTCAATGTAAAAGCTTATCCGTTCCTCTGGGGTTGTCCCTGTCTGGCCCTCGCGAATTGATCCTCCTATGTAGGTAGTGATGGTCCTCGTTGAAATCCTGCTGCTGCTGGAGGTCGAGGTGTTGGAAGCTCTAGTCTCTGTACTGGCGGTGGAAGTGTCTGCTGCTTTGGACAATTTCTTGTCTGGTGCTGTCCAGAACCACATCTCATAGTCTATCCTAAATGGGCCCGACAGTCTCTTGAGATGTGCCCTCGTCTTACACAATAGTTACATTAGAGCTTATCTGGAACCTGGTATTGTCCTGCTTTATGCTGATACTGTTGTTACTGAGCTAAAAGACATCTGATAGGTCCTCCTAGTTGTGTTCTTGTTGGTCCTTGCTGTGTCCTCAGCTAACCTTCCTTTCCTCTACTGATGGTTTCTTGTAATCTGGCTTCTGTCAGTAACTTGGCATAAGAGATTCGAGACTGGAAGCTAGTGTAGTGTTGTAGCTCCTGAGTTAGTCCATGATGAAATCTCTTAGCCTTGGCCAAGTCATCTGGTATCAAGGCAGCGCCATATTTACTGAGGCGACTAAACTAAGAATCATACTCGTCTACCGTTCTGTTCTCCTGCTGTCATGCCCCAGTCCCAAAATACCAAGGGACCGGATATGTGGCAATGGCCAGCAGCACGCACCGATGGACAAACCCAATCTAATGGATCCATCAGGGCATACTTAAGCTGTAAAATCAAGTAAATAACAATCATGGCACAACTAATCTCATCCACACAAGATGTAAAATAGGATCCATAGAATAAATACGAAATATAAATCATCAGCTAGTCTCACAAAGTGCTTCGGGGATCAACCCGATAAATAATCTGATACACTGGTTCAACAGACCAGAAAATAAATGACTGAAATAAGTAAATAAATACTGAGCATGAACATGGATGCTCCGGAGAAATCCTCAGCTAACACCTCGTCATCGGATGGCGGTACAGCTCCTGGATCAGCTCCTGCTCCGGTCCCGTATACCTCGGGATAGATCTCGTCCTCAAATCCTAGGGACATAATCCGGATCCAGGTCCTCAGGGGACATAGCAAGTTACAATAAAGCTCATGCCAAAATAAATGCAGTACAGAAAATAAATGGAATAAATAGGGCAAGTAAGTAACCATCTAAGTGAAAATGCAAGTGAGAGCAGCACGAGTACTCAGGCTGAGCCACTACAAGCTCTGTGTCGGGGAGCCGGTAGTGGTAATAACCGGTAGTGGGTCTAGCTCTGCTCCGAGAGTCTACGACCTCTCAATAATAGTGGATATATATATATATATGGAACAGCCTGTAGCCTGTGTGTCTCTCCCCACCCAATGTAACCACGCATATCATAACCATAACGTCTCATGTCCATGTCAAGCGGGATCATAGCTAATGCAACCAGTCATACTATATCTAAAAATATAATGTCCATGTCCTGTATCCTATACAGAATCACCACAAATATCTCAGGAAAATCCTGTCTCATAAATAGTGTCAAGTGTCCTGGGTCATAGTGTACTTGGTAAGACAAGTACGAGAATATAAAGTGTCACGAATGTCCATCTCTAGATAACAGTACCCAACATCGCGTACAGTGTTGGCACCCGACTATTAATCGGACGCTAAGTACGTCACACGGTCCTAGGTTAAGCATGCACAGCAATATAATAAAACAAGGAAAATATGTAATAATACTGCAGAGTTTGGCAAGGTACACTTGCCTGACGTTTGAATATCCACAATCGTCCCGGTATCAGTGGATCCTGTGGGTACTCCTCCAAAAGCTGTAATAAACATCACCAACTGTCTCAGAAGATGTCAAATAGCTAGAAACTCCTGTCCTTACGTCTAATTTGGACACAGGGGCAAAAAGGGCATATTCGGGCCAAAACGGGTTCCACCTGTGGGCCACTTTGCACCAAAAAGCGGGTCAGGGTCAAAGGTCTCCAAATTCCTCAAACTCAGTGTCTACAAGTCAGGAATGATGATACAAACCCAACGGAACATCCAAAATTGGATTCCGATGAGCCGATCACAAAATCGCCCGTCAAGTGGAGCCTATAGGGCCCACAATACGCGATTTTGTCAATGTTCTCAGAATCGGACCAAACTTGGGTCACAGGACCAGCGTATCGCTATGAGTCCGATGGCGCAAGTTTCGTCTCGATCCGACGTGTGTACACAAAGTTACAATGTGTTCTAGAATGGACGGATACGGGGCGTTGTCGAAGGATACGCGTTGATTCCGGGGTGCACGCACATCCGAATCGACTTCTACGAAATCCCACACGACTGTATCAACGTCGCGTATGTTTTGGTAAAGACCGCGTGCGACCAAGTCGTCCCGTTTGGCTGGGCGCACTCAGTTCTGGGGTGAAACATGGAGTTATTTTTCATGTTTTTGGATCGCGGTGTACGATCACCACAGGACGCGATGCACCGAGCGAGTTGCACGGACACTAAGAGGGTTATACAGTCTACGCGTAACAACTGACGGAAACTAAAACGGAGTTACAAGGCGAGAGAAAATGATACCTGAACAGGACTCCATGAACGCTGAATTCCACGTGTCCGAGAGTCAACTTTGTGTCCTGGTCGTGTCCTGCGTCTGCTGCTCGCGTCCGAATCGAGATCTCTCGTGTCCGCTGAGACGCTGTGTCGAGTCTAGTGTTCTGACTCGGGTCAGCGGGGCAACGCTAGGGAGGCATCGGGTTCGGGTCTACGAGGGGAGGACTGGGCGGAGGAGTCGTCGGTTTGGCGAGGATTGAGGGCAGCGGGTCGTCGAACTCGCTCGGGGAGGGTCATCTCGGTGGAGATCAAGGGCAGCAGGGTCGTCGAACTCGCTCAGGGAGGGTCGGCTCGGTGGAGATCGAGGGCAGCGGGGTCGTCGAACTCGCTCGGGGAGTCGAGCGGCGGTGCTTGCGGGGAGAAGTCGCCGGCGACCTAGGGTTCAGACGGGGTAGGTCATCGGGATGGGAGGAGCACGGCGGAGGGATAGTGCTGATGGGGGATGTCGATTGCGGTGATGATCTAGGGTTTCCGTGGCTGGGCACGGAAGCCAAGGAGAGGTTTAAATACCCTGCTACAGTATTTTCGGCGGTGTCTAGGGTTCTCCCCTGCATTTCGGGTCCGGGTAGGGTTTGGCTCGGATCCGACCAGACCCAATAAGTCGATTTGGGTCCGGTTCTCGTAGTAGTTGGTTCAAGCTTGGGTTTGGGTGGGTTTAATTTGGTTCGGCTTGGGTTTATAATTCCAATAGTTTTTATGGCTTTAAACGCGTTCCCGGAGTCCAATAAATTTACCGAAAAATACCCTGCGTCCGGTTTTCTATTTTGCACCATATAATATTATTTCCAAAATATTCTAACACTAATTAACCGTATCTAAAAATTTTCAACTCAATTACCTTGTTTCTTCTCCCAGAAAATACTAAAAAATTCGGGAAGAATTTTATTCAAAAAAAAATTTATTCTGAAGATTAGGGTGTTTACAATCTCCCCTCCTTAAAAGGATTGCGTCCTCGCAATCAAGAATAAGCTACTAAAGTAAGAATTATGGAAATACAAGGTTGCTTAGTTTATAACTGCCTCCTCGAATAAGTGGGGGTAACGCTGGCGCATACTATCTTCTCGTTCCCAAGTCGATTCGCCAGGAGAATGGTGTTTCCATGCTACACGAACCAGTCTGATTATCTGTCCCCGCAATATCTTCTCACTAACGTCGAGGATGCCAACTGGTTTTTCTTTATATCTCAAGCTTGGGCCTACTACGATCTCTGAATGATCAACTACGTGACTTGGGTCGGTCACGTACCTTCGCAACTGTGAGACGTGAAATACGTCATGCACTTCCTCTAAGGATGGAGGTAATGCAAGACGATAAGACACCTCACCAATGCGCTCTAGAATATCAAATGGCCCAATATACCTTGGGCTCAACTTGCCTCTGCTCCCGAATCTAATAGTACCCCGAGTGGGTAAAATCCTCAAGAACACATGCTCTCCTTCTTTACCTTTTTCACTGTCTGCGTTACCAATTCTAGACACAGTATTTGACGTTCACCAACGTCACCCCAACATATAGGCGATCTGCACTTCCTTCCGTATAATGTCTCGAACGGTGCCATCTAAATACTGGCCTGATAACTGTTGTTGTAGGAGAACTCTACTAAATGCAAATGATCTTCCCACGATCCTCCAAAGTCTAGCATACATGATCGTAATATATCCTCCAAGATCTGAATGGTGCGCTCCGATTGGCCATCTGTCTGTGGGTGGTAAGCCGTGCTGAATTTGAGTCTGGTGCCCAGACTCTCTTGCATGCTTCTCCAGAAATGAGATATAAATCTCGAATCTCGATCCGATACAATACTAACCGACACTCCATGTAATTTAATGATTTGTCGCATATACATGTCGGCTAGTACCTCTGTGGACTGTCCAACTCTAAATGGCAAGAAGTGTGCCGATTTAGTGAGTCTGTCCACGATAACCCATACCGTATCTCTTCCGCTGGGGCTCCTTGGAAATCCTGTGACAAAATCCATCATAATATGTTCCCACTTCTATTCTGGTATAGGAAGCGGCTGTAACATACCTGCAATCCTCTGATGCTCGGCCTTTTCCTGCTGGCAGACTAAGCATTTGGCCACAAACCTTGCAATCTCCCTTTTTATTCTATGCCACCAGTAATACTGTCTCAAGTCTCGGTACATCTTGGTTCCTCCTGGGTGAACCGAGTACATAGAGCGATGTGCTTCAGTCATTAACTCCTGTCTCAATTCTCTATTTGGAACATACATGCGATTTCCAAACCTCAATGTCCCGTCTTTGTGTATGCGAAGTCCTGTCTGCATGCCTGCTTCTGTCCTCTCTTTGAGTCTTCTAAATCTAGCATCGGTGGACAATGCCCCTTTAATTCTTTCCACAAGTGACGACTTAATTTCAAGATTAGCCAGCAATCCACTCTGTCCTGGTAGAACAACCTCTATCTGAAGCTCCTGTAGATCTCTCAATATCTCGGGCTGCAACGTCAAGAAATAAGCCGTAGGCTTCCTGCTGAGTGCGTCTGCCACGACATTCGCCTTTCCCGGATGGTACTGCAGATCTATGTCAAAATCTACCATCAGTTCAAGCCAACGTCTCTACCTCATGTTAAGCTCCTTCTGAGTATATACATACTTCAGACTTTTGTGATCTGTAAAGATGTCTACTTTCTCCCCATAAAGGTAGTGCCTCCAAATCTTCAATGTAAATATAACTGCTGCTAACTCCAGATCGTGTGTTGGATAGTTCTTCTCGTGGACCTTCAACTGTCTCGACGCATAAGCAATGACTTTGCCATGTTGCATCAAAATACATCCCAGTCCACTACCCGATGCATCACTGTAAATGACAAAACTTCCTGACCCTGAAGGAAGAGTCAAGACAGGTGCTGATGTTAATCTTCTTTTTAATTCTTCGAAGGCCTTCTGACAGTCTTCTGTCCATATAAACTCCTGGTCTTTATGTGTCAGCTTCGTCATCGGTTCCGCGATCCTTGAGAAATTTTCTACGAACCTTCGGTAATATCCCGCAAGTCCGAGAAAACTTCTCACCTCTGCAACTGATGTGGGTGTAGGCCAAGTCTCTATTGCCGTAACTTTCTCTCGATCCACTGAAAGTCCTTCTTCTGAGATGATATATCCCAAGAAAGGCACTTTGTCCATACATAACTCACACTTACTGAGTTTGGCGTATAACTTCTCATGTCTCAAGGTCTCTAACACGATTCTGAGATGCTCCTCGTGCTCTTCATGGCTCTTGGAATATATGAGAATGTCGTCAATGAAAACAACCAAAAATTTATCTAAGAACTGATGGAAAACTCTGTACATTAAACTCATAAACACTGCTAGCACGTTGGTTAAACCAAACGGCATCACCAAGAATTTATAATGTCCATACTTGGTCCTAAAAGCTATCTTCGGTATGTCTTCCTTCCTTACTTTGATCTGATGGTAGCCGAATCGAAGGTCAATCTTCGAGAATACCCTTGCACCACTCAATTGATCGAATAGATCATCAATATGTGGTAAGGGATACCTGTTCTTGATGGTCACAGCATTCAGTGTCCTGTAATCAATGCACAACCGTACTGTTCCATCCTTCTTCGGCACAAATAATATGGGTGCTCCCCAAGGTGAAATACTGGACCGAATGAAACCCTTCTCCAGAAGATCATCAACCTGTTCTTTCAACTCCACTAACTCCTTAGGTGCTAGCCGATATACTGATGAAGTGATAGGCTCTGCTCCTAGAGTTAAGTCTATTGTGAATTCTATTTCCAGATCAGGTGGTAAACCTGGAAGATCATCAGGAAATACATCCACAAATTCTGATATGACTGTATCCCCTTCTACAGATAGTACCCTAAGAGTTGGCTGAACTCCTTGATCTACTACTCCTCGAAGAAACTCAAATTTTGGATGTCCAGGCGGTCTAAATATAACCCGTCCAAGTCGGCAATCAAGAGTCGCATGATACTGACTTAACCAGTCCATACCAAGTACGATATCATAATCCGGCATGAAAAATATCAGAAATTGAGCTCGTATTTCCCTGCCACAAACTACTACAGAACATGATCTACAGACGTCACTAACCGGAATAATTCCACCTCCCGTAAGAATCCTCTTCTTCTTCGGAAGGGGTGCGGTAACTACTCTATGGTGGCTATAAAGCTAGCTGCTATAAATAAATGCGATGCTCCAGAATCAAATAATGCTACAGCTGGTAATGAAGCTACTAAGATAGTACCTGCGATGACCTCGCCTGCAGTAGCTTCCTGCTCAACAGCTAATGTGAATGCCTAGCCTCTTCCCTGAGCTGGACCTCTCTGCTGCTGCTGCTGCTGAAATAGGGCTGCCTGTGGTGCCAGTGGTGGTCTCTGCTGGTAACCCCCCGTAGCTGGTGGTCTAACTCCTCCAGCTCCTGTCTACTGTGCTCCTACTGTTGGATAAGCTGGTCATGGTGCATGCAAGGCTAGTCTCGGTGCTCCGTCTCTGCGTTCAGAACAGTCCCTAGATAAATGTTGGTTGGATTCGCAGCTCAGACATAGTCCCAACTTACGCCTGCATTCTTTCTCAATGTGTCCTACCTTGCCGCAGTGGTGACAAGTAGGAAGAGGTCTGTCCCTATATGTTGTTCTCTCTGGTATACTCCTTTGGAATCATTTTGCAGAATCTCCAGGTACTGTCTTGGATAGTGCTGATGTATTTGGCCTCTTCATATTCGACTCCCTTCTAGTGACGCGCTCCATGCGTCGTGCTGCTGCAAGGACGTCGGTATAAGATATAGGTGCGACCGAGCCAATCAATCTCTGGAGCTCAAACTTTAGTCCGTCAAAGAATTTCTTAGCTTTCTCTTCCTCTGTCGAGATCAATGTTGGAGCGAAGCGACTTAGGCAAATAAATTCTGTGTTGTATTCTTCCACTGTCATACTGCCTTGGATGAGGCGGTTGAACTTGTCTCTGAGCTCTGACCGTGCAACTGCTAGAATGTATATCTCTTGGAAGAGTCTGGAGAACTCTTCCCATGTGACCCGGTCCTGTCCGAGCCTCCTTTCCTCTGCTAACCACCAGTGATGTGCATTTTCAGTTAACTGCATTCTGACTGTAGTCATCCACTTCTCTCTTAGAAGTTCAGCGGCTTCCAACTGATGCTGTATGTTTGTGAGCCATTCATGAACTTCCGTTGGCCCCTCTTTGCCAGAAAATGTACGAGGCTTGAGATGACAAAAATTGGTGATAGATCCCGTGCTGTTCGCCTCGTTGGTGGATTTGCCTGCTCCAATACGGATACCAGGCTGGTCCTCAGATACTCTGCCTCCTGGCGATGGGCCTCTTGCTGAATCTGCTGTTGGGCCTGCATCATGGCATACATCATCTGGAACATCTGTTGCCCGTCCATGGCATGTCCGGGCGGGAAAACTGGTATCTGGGGAGTGAACTGTGGTGGAGGTGGGATGTCATCTCTCTGGAACCTTGGATTAGGCTGACCGGTTTAATTTCTCTGCGATGCTTGTCCTCCATTCTCTGGGGTTACTCCGTCTGTATAAGTAACCACAGCGTCGTGTGGCGTGTCCAATAGAATATCATCTCCGTTCCTGGGATCCATTACTCTGCAACCAGAAGATAAACTGTAAGAACGCTCAGAGGAATCAAACAGGATGCAAATCAAGAAACAATTTCGAGTTCGATATAGAGTTCAATAATGGTTTTAAGTAATGGATGAGATCCTATAACTTATCTAATCCTTAGGGCAGGCTGGTTCGGTCCCTAAGTTGAAACCGAACAATTTAGTCATAGACCTGCATGAGCCACCACAAAAACCATGTCACGCCCCAGTCCCAAAATACCGAGGGACCGGATACGTGGCAATGGCCAGCAGCACGCACCGATGGACAAACCCAATCTAATGGATCCATCAGGGCATACTTAAGTTGTAAAATCAAGTAAATGACAATCATGGCACAACTAATCTCATCCACACAAGATATAAAATAGGATCCACAGAATAAATACGAAATATAAATTATCAGCTAGTCTCACAAAGTGCTTCGGGGAACAACCCGATAAATAATCTGATACACTGGTTCAACAGACCAGAAAATAAATGACTGAAATAAGTAAATAAATACTGAGCATGAACACGAATGCTCAGGAGAAATCCTCGGCGAACACCTCATCCTCGGATGGCGGTACAGCTCCTGGATCAGCTCCTGCTCTGGTCCCGTATACCTCGGGATAGATCTTGTCCTCAAATCCTGGGGACATAATCCGGATCCAGGTCCTCAGGGGACATAGCAAGGTACAAGAAAGCTCATGCCAAAATAAATGTAGTGCAAAAAATAAATGGAATAAATAGGGCAAGTAACCATCTAAGTGAAAATGCAAGTGAGAGCAGCACGAGTACTCAGGCTGAGCCACTACAAGCTCTGTGTCGTGGAGCCAGTAGTGGTAATAACCGGTAGTGGGTCTAGCTCTGCTCCGAGAGTCTACGACCTCTCAATAATAGTGGATGTATATATATATATGGAACAGCCTGTAGCCTGTGTGTCTCTCCCCATCCAATGTAACCACGCATATCATGACCATAACGTCTCATGTCCATGTCAAGCGGGATCATAGCTAATGCAACCAGTCATACTATATCTAAAAATATAATGTCCATGTCCTGTATCCTATACAGAATTACCACGAATATCTTAGGAAAATCCTGTCTCATGAATAGTGTCAAGTGTCCTGGGTCATAGTGTACCTTATTAGACAAGTACGAGAATATAAAGTGTCACGAATGTCCATCTCTAGATGACAGTACCCAACACCGCGTACAGTGTTGGCACCCGACTATTAATCGGACACTAAGTATGTCACACGGTCCTAGGTTAAGCATGCACAGCAATATAATAAAACAAGGAAAATATGTATCAATACTGCAGAGTTTGGCAAGGTACACTTGCCTGACGTTTGAATATCCACAATCGTCCCGGTATCAGTGGATCCTGTGGGTACTCCTCCAAAAGCTGTAATAAACATCACCAACCATCTCAGAAGATGTCAAATAGCTAGAAATGCCTGTCCTTACGTCCAATTTGGACACAGGGGCAAAAAAGGCATTTTTGGGCCAAAGCGGGTTCCACCTGTGGGCCACTTTGCACCGAAAAGCGGGTCATGGTCAAAGGTCTCCAAATTCCTTAAAATCAGTGTCTACAAGTCAAGAATAATGATATGAACCCAACGGAACTTCCAGAATTGGATTCCGATGAGCCGATCACAAAATCGCCCGTCAAGTAGAGCCTGTGGGGCCCACGATACGCGATTTTGTCAACGTTCTCAGAATTGGACCAAACTTGGGTCACAGGACCAGCGTATCGCTATGAGTCCGATGGCGCAAATTTTGTCTCGATCCGACGTGTGTACACAAAGTTACAGTGTGTTCCCGAATGGACGGATACGGGGCGTTGTCGACGGATACGCGTTGATTCCGGGGTGCACGCACATCCGAATCGACTTCTGTGAAATCCCACACGACCGTATCAACGTCGCACACACTTTGGTAAAGACCGCGTGCGACCGAGTCGTCCCGTTTGGCAGGACGCACTCAGTTTCGGGGTAAAACAGGGCGTTATTTTTTCTGTTTTTGGATCGCGGTGTGCGATCACCACAGGACGCGATGCACCGAGCGAGTTGCACGGGCACCGAGAGGGTTATACAGTCTACGCGTAGCAACTGACGGAAACTAAAACGAGTTATGAGGCGAGAGGAAACGATACCTGAACAGGGCTCCGTGAACTCTGAATTCCACGTGTCCGAGAGTCAACTTTGTGTCCTGGTCGTGTCCTGCGTCTGCTGCTCGCATCCGAATCAAGATCTCTCGTGTCCGCTGAGACACTGTGTCGAGTCTATGGTTCTGACTCGGGTCAGTGGGGCAGCGCTAGGGAGGCGTCGGGTTTGGGTCGACGAGGGGAGGACTGGGCGGAGGAGTCGTCGGTTCGGCGGGGATTGAGCGCAGCGGGTCGTCGAACTCGCTCGGGGAGGGTCAGCTCGGTGGAGATCAAGGGTAGCGGGGTCGTCAAACTCGCTCGGGGAGGGTCAGCTTGGTGGATATCGAGGGCAGCGGGGTCGTCGAACTCGCTCGGGGAGTCGAGCAGCGGTGCTCGCGGGGAGAAGTCGCCGGCGACCTAGGGTTCATACGGGGTAGGTCATCGGGATGGGAGGAACACGACGGAGGGATGGTGCTGATGGGGGATGTCAGCTGCGGTGATGATCTAGGGTTTCCGTGGCTGGGCACGGAAGCCAAGGAGAGATTTAAATAATATGCTACAGTGTTTCCGGCGGTGGCTAGGGTTCTCCCCTGCATTTCGGGTCCGGGTCAGGTTTGGCTCGGATCCGACCCGACCCGACCCAATAAGTCGGTTTAGGTCTGGTTCTCGCAGCAGTTGGTTCAAGCTTGGGTTTGGGTGGGTTTAATTTGGTTCGGCTTGGGTTTATAATTCTAATAGTTTTTAAGGCTTTAAACGTGTTCCCGGAGTCCAATAAATTCACAGAAAAATACCTTGCGTCCGGTTTTCCATTTTGCACCATAAAATATTATTTCCAAAATATTCTAACACTAATTAACCGCATCTAAAAATCTTCAACTCAATTACCTTGTTTCTTCGCCTAGAAAATACTAAAAAAATTTGGGAAGAATTTTATTCAAAAAAAAAAATTATTCTGAAGATTAGGGTGTTTACACCTGCTCCAGGTAGAGAAACTGATCGTATAATGCATCTCTGACGGTGTCCGTGAAGTACTTCCTCTCAAAGCACTCCAAGAACTACTCCCAAGTCTGGTCCGTACCCAATTGGCACTCCATGGATTCCCACCAGTGATGAGCATTACCATATAGAAGCGTTCTTACACCTGTCATCCATAGCTCTGCAGGTGGCTGCAATGCCTGTAACAATTTTTGAGTGTGAGTGATCCAGTTGGTAGTTTTCTCTGGGCTCTCTATGCCTTTGTATGGCCTTGGACCCATCTGTATAAAGTCTTCTACTGAACCAACTTTAGCTCGAGGTACTGGAGGTGGTGCTTGAGCTGGTACAGTAGTCCTTGCATCCATCCTTTTAAGTGCTACTAGGAACTCTTATCTCTATTCTGCTGCTTGCTGCCTCTGCTCCGTAGCTAGTGTGGCAGCCTGGTGTCTATGTTCTTGCATTATCATCTGGAAGAATTAGAACAGTTGAGCCTGGCCATCCTGCGGTGTTGATGAGACTGGAAGGTTCCTATTAGGTGGAACGGGAAGATCAGATGGAACTGGATTGTGAATCTGTCCATCTGGTCCTAAAAATCTAGGAGTTGTTGAGGTCTCTCCTTGAGTCTTACAATTGACTCCAGGAGTTGTGTCACCATCAGTATATCCCTTCTGTATATCCATCTCTCTGCAGGTGATGTACACAATAATTTAGAAGAAGTACAGGAATCAAACAGGATGCAAGCATTATATAGAATGTAGAAGCATAAATTATGATGGGGAATAGTCTGCGTATTTTATAGCCAAACCCCCCCAACCTACATGAAGTCTCTCCTGCGTAAAACAGGGCTTCAAGGTGGTTGGCCTAAACAAGTTGATAAGCTTCCTGCGTAAAGCAGAGCTTCAAGGTAGTCTGGCGTAGAGTAAGACTTCAGAGCTGTTCGCGTAAAGCAGAGAATCGAGGTAATTTGGCATAAAACAGAGATTCAAAATTGTCGGCGTACAACAAAGTTTCAAAACTGTTGGGCGTAAAGTCTGTCGGTGTAAAGTTGGAGTAGAAAATATGTGCGTAAAATATATGTTGCGTATAGCATATGCTGCGTAAAGTCTGCGCGTAAAAGATCTCTATACTTCCTACTTAAAGTTTTCGTAAAAGGTCTGCGTAAAATCTATCTGTGTAAGAGTCTGCGTAAAAGGTTTCCTGCGTAAAGAGATCTGTAAAATCTGAAACACATTGCAGCGTAAAGTCGTACGAGAAACTCTTTGTATTCCTCGGATGAATTTGTCTGATAATTCAGTGAACCTGACATCTGACAAAAGTACTGCATGATAATCGAGAGGACGACTGTGATGATGAATTTGCACAGAGACCCAGGTTATCGTTTAGTGACATATTTGTTACAAGTCAGTTTTTACGTATCCAAAAGAAAGAAAGGGAGTCTTCTGAATACCCTGCCTCTTCCATATTGAAAGAAAATGAGTTTTTACGCTCAAGATAAGACAAATCAGACGCTACGTAAAAAGCTATTGTTTGCACAGGGCTCGAGGCATATCTCTATATTTAATGCACGAGATTTGGTCATGGCTGAGGAAAGCTAAGGCTGTAACAATTACACTCACATCACCATCCTTATATTTTACGCCTAATCAGCTACTCTATGCTGGTTATCTATTTCTTCAGGAATCATCAAATTTACGCTGGGGTAGTTTCCTACATGGCTTGTATGACATAGATTTAGAAGACTACGGAAATGTAGTTAGTAGTTGTCATAACCGCAGCGTAAAGTAGACAATATTCTGCATAGTTTGGCTTTTACGCCAACAAGCTGGTCATTTGGCTTTTACGCCAACAAGGGTAAATAAAGGGTCTTTGGCGTAAAACTTAAGAAAGAATGAGGTTTCAGTCAAGTATGGATAGGATCCTTATACTCTATTCCTATACGCAGGCTTGCTTGGTACAGTTACGTAACCAAGACAATATATTCTGACCTGCATGGGCCACCACCAAAAATATGCCACGCGCCAGTCCCAAAATACGTAGGACTAGGAATACGTAATACTCCCAGCCGTATGTATATGAACCCCAATATATGGAAATCATATACACACGTACGTTGTATATGAATATACAATCCACCAGTGGTAATATACTGTCACAAAAAGTCATACAGAATCTATATCTCATCCACAGCACAAATATTAAGTAGGAATAAAGAGCTGAATAATAACTGGATATCCAAGATAAGTATCAAGTCTGATAGTCGGGTGGAAACAATCCACTACAAAATGACTATACTGAAGTAGTAACAAAATCTCTAAATAGTAGAATTAATCACAGCTACTCTGAGGGTAAGACCACCTCCGTCTGGTAAGTAGAGTCAGGTCCTGGTCCGTACTCCTATGGATACTCCTGCTCGTTCATATCTGGAAAGGGACCAGGTCCTCAGAGGGACTTAACAAGATACATAATAATATGCCAATAAGTACTGAAATATAAACATCCAATGGGTCGCCTAACCGTCTAAGTGAATGCAATTTGAGAACAACTTTCCAACACGTGGGCTATCTGGCCATAAATTGGATTGGCATGATTCTCTCGGAGAATCAGGGGCCTACAAGCGTACCATCCTTTGAACTACAGAGGCCGCCCGCAATATATAGGGTCACAACCACCCGTTTCTCCAACGGAGAATCCGTGCGAACGAGGAAAATTGTAAAGGAGCCCAAACGCCTTACTTGTTATTCTCCCCACCCCATGCTCTAAGCATGCCACATCCATGACATGATAAAATCTCTAAATAACTGCCAGGTCTACTATCATACCAAATTTCTATCAGCAGTTATCCCTAACGCACGGCTCATACGTACAAGAGGCCATACCTGTCATGCAGTCTGTGATCTATATGAGACTCACAACTCGTGTAACAACTGTGTCATAGCCAATGAATCTAATGATGCTCCACAATACTGGGTTGGTCTTATAAAATAGGTCCAAAATCTACATAAATAAATATCTATATAAGCAGAATTACACATGCATGCATCAGCTGGAAAGTAAATAATAGTACAATGGCAAGGTATACTTGCCGAGCAAAAGTTCTGTATAGTGTACGTCCAATATTGTGTTTAAGTTTGTGAATGAAGAATTATAGTTAGGGTTTGGAAGAGTTGTAATAACACATATATATATATAGTGATAAGAGGCGGTGGGGGTTACTTACTGGTTAAGAATTTACTGCCGCTGATGTTTCTTCCTATTATTGGTTTTGATTGCGGTTGGGGAGAGTTTAGTAATAACAGGTAAAGAGGCGGTAGAAATGAGGCGATGGTGTTTGTTTTATGCGCGGTGTAGGAATTTAAGCAGTGGAGTTCTACTTTACGCGCGAAGTTGTTTTACGTGTGGGGTTTAAACTTTACGCGCGGGTGAAAGAAAATTAAACGGTGGAATTGGTTTACGCACGGAGGAGAAAAGTTGGTTTGCTAATGCTGCTGTTGATTTCTTATTTTACGCGGGTTTGGGTTTCGGGTTGAGATCCAAATAGGAATTTCTTTCTAATTTAAGTATATATACAAATATATACATAGAAAATTTTAAAGATTATATTGGGGCATACGGTTAAGCTAGCAACTGTCCAAAGGGTCTCCTACATGGAATAATTTAAAAAAAATTTATAATGGTCCCATAAATCCCCTAGATGCATAAACATCTCTAATAAAATTAAATAAAAATTTATGTCATCAATTTAGCTCATAACTATTATAAATAATAAATTACATAATTAATAATAGAGAAATACGGTTTTCATAATTAGGGTTCTTACAAGTATACTTGTTTGGAAGTGGTTTGGTGGTAAAACAACGTCTAGACGACAACATTAGAAAACAGAAGATGTTAAAGTGGAACAGATACCTCTAGATGCTAAAATAAACATCACCAGCATTTTCAGAACATTTAGGATAGTTAGAAAAGTCTATCCATATGTCCAATTTGGACACATGGACAAAAATGATAATTTTGGGTCAAAGCGTGGTCAAAATGCGGCCAATTTTGTACCAAAAAGCATGCCAGAACTAAAGGTCTCTAATTTCAACATATTATAGGTCAGATGAACTATAAACGATGATACAAACTCAACTATATGCCTATATTTAGATTCGGATGAGCCAATCATAAACTTTTCCATTAAAGCAAATTGTGGGCCCGTGAAACAGTTATCCGTCGACTGTCTCCGAATTGGACGAAACTTGGGTCGAAGGACAAATGCTAAAATAAATACTATGAGTCCAGCGTCAAATGTTTTATCATGATACGATGAGCGAACACAAAGTTATTTGGTAATTTGCAAAAGCACCGATATGGGACTTTCAACGAATACGGATCAAAATCGCACACATCGTAAAATATCGAACATGTCTTTCGGTACAACTGGTACATTACAGGTGGTCCAGTTTGTCGGAACCAACTCCGTATCAAAGTTTTTTTAGTTTGAAACCATTATTTTTTTCTTAGTTTATAAACTAGAATTTATAACAGCTTTAATAAGAATTATTTGAAACTAATTACATGGTTTTTATCCTGGTTATATATTCTTTAAAATAAAGAAATAAATACTATATTTGGTTTGACATATTGGGACAAAACTGCCTTCCAAGTCATGGTTTTAAGTAAAAAAAACTGCTTAGTTGTAAATATATAAAACTATGGTTTTCATGATTTTTAAGGAAATTTATCGTATAGGTTTAAACCAAATTTTACCTAATGATTTACAGAAACATAAACTAGATTATCTAGTTACTAGATAGGATCAATTAGATCAAAAATCGATTAAGAAGATTGGAAGAAAAATATGGATGAATATAGGTACCTCGCGGTGCTGTCAGAAGATAGGATCTCTGTTCTCTATGATCGTCGACGGGTTCTTGGTGGTTCGTTCGGTGGTGCTCGATTGCAGGAGGTTAGGGTGGTTTGGCAGAGGATTGGGGAAGAGTGAAATCGCCTCGGCGTACACGACTCTCGAAGGCTAGAATTTTTTATAAAATTTGGAAGAATAGGGATAGATTTTCATCTTGCATATTTATAGAAAATATTTAATTCCTTATAGGATTTAATTCAAATTAGTGAAGTATTTAGAGATTAGCAAGAGGATGATTTTGAGAGATTTATTTGGGAATTTATGGGTTTAAATTTGGTTTGTCATTATTGGGTTTTAAACAGAGGTTTAAGCCTCTGTATAGTAGGCTCAGGTTTTTGGCTGTGTAGGGATGATGAATAGTGCCACGGGCAGCGTTCACCCGTGTATTAATTTTTTTCAATTCCCTCTTTCTCTTTATATATATATATATATATATATATATATATATATATATATATATATATATATATATCATTGCTTATTCCAAATTCTAATAATTTATTTTATTTTATCGAATTAACTATACTTAAACTACAATAATTTTACTTATATTTTTATTTCTATTTTCTTTCATATTTGTTCTAATAATATTATTATTATTATTATTATGCCACTACCACATTTTCAATAAAGGGTATTTTTGGTCTTTTCATAAATTTTGTGCATGTTGTATATTTATTTATAGCATTATTTATTTATTTTTAGATGTTGCATTATAGTTTGAACTTGTGTTAGTGGACCAAACTAGACTAGACTTGACTCTTGGACCAACATTTATTTTAGTTAGACTTGAGCACAACAAAAAGCCCAAATTTATTAAGTTAATATTGTAATTAGTCAAACCATTAGGATTAGAACCTTCCTTCCTTAATCATTTTCTTCATAAAAAGCCAACAAGGAACATTTTGACATTTTATACTTGCTTGAGGGGCAAGTTAGGGCCGGGCACAAGGGGCGTGGAGAGAGCCTCTCTCTTTTTATTCATTTTACTCCAAATCTAGATCTAGAATTTCTTTCTTCAAATTCCTTCATTTCCTACACCAATCCCTACCGAATTTCTCTTCCAATTCCTTCTATACTCACCATTGGAGGCTATTAGAGCAAAGAGGAGGCAAGGATCTATAATTTGGTGCAAGGAGCACAAGTTGAAGGCTCTTTGCATCCATTTGGAGGTTTATATTGGGAATCCATCTCCCAATCGATATAATTTAGATTTTCTTGCTAATTATATTCTAAATCTATAGTTTAATCATTAGGAACCCTCATACGTATTAGGGCTACATATAGAAAGAAGTTTAGACTACTAGGGACCCCTGTTGTGAAAGTTATGATGTATTTTGTGTCCAATTTGGAGAAAATCCGAGATTGACACACCATGTATTTATCATTAGGTTAGATAGATAATATTGTATTTGTTATGTTATTGGGAGTCTAGTATCAGATCCACAATTGGATACGTGTAGGCCGTGTCATGGCAATTTTATGACAGATTGATTTTGGGAGTTTTTCCTTTGACACGGGTGATAGACATATTATATTTTGACATGGATACGTAGTTGAGTAGCTGTCACTTTGTATTGCTTAGAAATATGATTCTAGACTTGCTCGTATCATTTGTGATATGTTTGGTGATGTGTTGGGGACGTATCGCAAGCGTATCATAGATTGAATATAATACGGGTGTGGTGCAGTCCACGTATTTATTGTTTTGCATTCTAATTTAATTAGACTTGTGTGTAGCTATTTGAGTATGGTTATTGATGTGTATATAATATATATAGATATATATTGATTTTACTTTCATCTACTCATGTTTATAGGATTTATTTTTGTTTATTTGGTCGTATATGTGGAGAAGGGGATTTTAACGTGGTTATGTATAGATGTGCTGTAAAACCCCTAAAAAAATTCTAAAAACTGTTTTATTTATTTATAATAGTTATGAGCTAAATAGAGAGAATAGATTTCTTTAGATCTTATTTTGAGAAGTTTCAGCAGAGGATTTATGGAGCCATTATAAATTTTTTCTAATTTATTCCATGTAGGCGACCCTTTGGACAGTAGCTAGCTTAACCGTATACACTAATATAATTTTTTAGAATTTTCTATATGTATATATAAATAATTAGAATAGAATTCCTATTAGATCTCAACAGAAACCCAAACTCCTAAACCACTACCCGCTTGTCCTTTCTCCGCGCGTAAAGAAGAGAAATATCAGCAGCAAGCAGTAGCAAAACCTACCCTGCTTGTCCCTTCTCCGCACATAAAAGTTGAAGTAAACAGCAGTAGTAGCAAAACCACCTCCGTGCGTAAACCAAATTCCACCGCATAATTCCTTTCACCACGCGTAAAACAACCCCCTCCTGTGACTCATCCCCCACCGCCTCTCTACCTGTTGTTACTAAAAACTCCTCAACCGAAACCTAAAGCAATGGAAGAACAACCGAAACTAGAGCTAATAAAAGCAGCAGCAGCAGCAGTAATTCTTAATCCCTAAGTTTCCCCGACGCCTCCTTATTCCTATATATATTACAACTCTCCCCAAAATCTAATCCCACTTCTTTCACCAAAAATTAAACATAATATCAGGACGTGCACTATACGAAGTCTTGCTCAGGCAAGTATACCTTGCCAAATCTTTACTGTTTAAATTATAAATTATTGCATGTTATACTGTTGTAATATACATATAACTGTGTGCGCCCGAGATTGACTCAGGTGCAGTCGACAAATACGTCGATACGTAGTATAATTGACTTAGACATTATCAGACTCACCTACCGATGCGAGGGTATTCTGATATCCTCCTAGACCCTGACACTTGTACACGTATCATGATTGCAACTCATATTGGGATGCGGGTTCACGTTCTCGATTAGCTACCGATGCATGGAATACACATCACGGTTTAGCACGTAGTCAGGATTATCTAGAAAGTTGTGACTTGGTATATAGCTACGTAGTATGCACGTTGTGTATTCGACTTGTATATCCGTATTAGGCGGGGATGACAACTAGTAGGCATATGGGATACACACATTGGATTTCGTAGTATTCGGAGGAGCCACGAGTCCAATGACTTCCTTTATTGCAGACACCGCGCTCTTCGGAGTGATACGGACGTATATATATTGCAGATACCTCATTCTTCGGAATAATGGACGTTACAGATACCACGCTCTTCGTAGAGTGGACAATATGCCTATGCCTATCCATACGTACCAAGGTTGTCTTCACATTGCATTCACTTAGATGGTTAGCACACCCTTATTTACTTTATTCATTATTTATATATAGCATGCTTTTATGTATCTTGTTATGTCCCACTGAGGACCTGGTTCCCTTCCAGATTTAGATGAGGCATACTATCCCATGGTGTACGGACCTGGGCAGGAGATGAGGTACGCATCCGAGGAGGAGCTAGAGGTACTGCCATCCTAGTTCCTCTGATCTTGGGTAGACTTACCATCTAGAGCTGGAGCCTTTTTATATAGATAGCCGATGCTCTAGTCATGTTATATTCAACACTCTTATTTTAGTTTTTGTAGTGGGTTTGTTCCCACCAGCCATATCTGGGTTGTACTATAATATTTCATACTTAGCACTTATATTCTAGTACTTATTTCAGTGTTCCTTGATACATTATGGATGAGATTAGATGTTACCTGTTATGCTAGTACTAGACTTGTTAGTATTTTAGGACAGCGCAGCATGTCTCTTTGGGTCCAATAAATTAGGTTTTTATTTGGAGACGTGTCAGTTAGCCAATGCCACGTGGCCTGGTCCCACATTATTTTGGGACTGGAGCGTGACATGGTTTTAGTGGTGGCCCATACAGGTCTAGCTTATATTATTTTGGTTACATAACTATACCAAACAAGCCTGCGTATAGGAATAGAGCATAAGGATCTCATTCACACTTGACTAAATCTCTTTCTTCCTCTCAACTATCCTATGTTTGGATAAACCAAGTTTTACGCCAAAAATCCTTTATACTGTGACCAGACCCTTTACCCTTGTTGGCGTAAAAGGCCAAATTGACTATCTTGATTGGCGTAAAAGCCAAAATAATAAGCCACGAAGACAACTGCCCAGCGTAAACTTGATGATTCCTGATTAATAGACAAACAACGTAGAGTAACCTGATTAGGCGTAAACTACAAGGATGGTGATGTGAGTGTATTAGTCATAGTTTTAGCTTTCCCAGTCATGACAAAGGATAAAATCTCGTGCATCAAATGCAGAGATATGCCTCGAGCCCTATGCAAAAGAAATAACTTTTAACGTAGCGGCTGAATTTTGTCTTATCTTGAGCGTAAAAACTCATTTTTGTCTTGAACGTAAAAACTTATTTCGGAATTGAGCGTAAAAGCTCATTTCTATCAATATAGAATAGGCAGCGTATTCAGGAGACTCAAAATCTTCTTTCGTTGAGTGGTGTATCAAATATGTCACTAAACGACAACCTGGGTCTTTGTGCAGAAACATTATCACAGCCACCCTCTCGATCATCGTGTAGTACTTTTGTCAGATGTCAGGTTAACTGATTGTCTGACAAATTCATCCGAGGAAATACAAAGAGTTCCTCGTACAACTTTACGCTGAAAATGTATACTACACTTTTACATGCAGATTTTTGGCAGACCTTTTTACGCGAGTTTTACGCAGACTTTACGCTGCAATAAATACAAAATATGTTAGATTTTCTGCAGGCAAACCTTATGCACACAGATTTTTACTCACAGACTTTTAGGGAGACTTTACGTAGGAAGTATAGCAGACTTTTACGCACATAGCTCTGAAGATATGTTTTACGCCAAATAGTGAATCTTTACTTTACGCTAGACAGCTTGAAACTCTGTGTTATGCAGACAATTTCATAATCTCTACTTTATGCCAAATTATTTTATCTCTGCTTTACATAGACAATCTCGAATCCCTACTTTACGTGGACTACATAGAAACTCGATTTTACGCGAACAATTCCCCAGCATAATTTATGCTTCCATATTTTATTAAATATTTGCATCCTATTTGTTTCTTTTCCCCCAGAAATATGGACGTACCCAGTGGACACACAGATGATAGGGTAAATCAGGCAACAGACACCTCGCATGATGTCAATAGGACCCCGACTACCCCGAGAGACCAGTCCCCGAGATGGACACTGGTTTATCCATCAACCCTATACCTCCACAATGGTCTTACTCAAGAATCTGCACTAGCTTAGCAAGAAGGACAGACCTCCCAGGCACCAACACAACAGGCAGATACACCTTTGCCTCCACCTCCACCCTTTTCAGCCCTGATGCCACAACTAGAGGGACAGCCACAAATGTTCCAATTTTTCCAAGCCATGATGTAGACGCAATTGCATCAGACTGAGACCTTGAGGCAGATCTTAATGACAGCTCTAGAGAGAACATCTACCCCAGTACCTGTCCAACCAGTTGGTACTATCCGAGGTTTTCGCCAGATGGGCCCAGAACCTTTTCGAGCAGCGAAACTCTGGAGAAGATCTCAGATTGGGTCTCCAACACGGAGATGTTGCTAGAAGGTTCACAGCTACACCCAGACCTTTGGATGACCGCGGTGAGGGCCCAACTCAAAGAAAACACCCATCATTGGTGGGACTCCATAGAATATGGCGTCGGCAAGAACCAGACGTGGGAATAATTCTCAGTATACTTCAATGCGAAGTATTTCTCGGCTACGGTCATGAATGCTCTATACTCCCAGTTCCTACACCTAGAACAAGGAACTATGACCGTAGACGCCTACGACGCAGAGTTTAGTCGACTTAGCCAATTTGGTGCCGTCCTGATACCTAACGAGCTGGAGAAAGCCAGAAGGTTTCATCACGGCCTTACCTTCGAGCTACAAAGGTATACCACCACACAGTCAAGGATCTCCTATGAGAAGGTTCTTTCAGAGGCAAGACCCAGTTGGTTATTGGCAGAGAAGCGAGGCACTCTAGCACGACCATACCAGCCAAAGCCCAGCCCAAAGCAGGAGGGCCAATCTATCATCCAGGAATGCAGGCACAAAGGATAGTGCCATATCAGCACAAGGAGCTTCTGACTTGTCATTATTGTGGCAAGAAGGGATATTTCGTCAGAGACTGCCGGAAGAAGCTTGGACTGTACATGATATATGGAGCTAGTCAATAATTGGCCAGAGATTGCCCATAATGCAAAGAGGCAGCACTCCAGACCGGACAAAGGCCAACAGCACCAGTCCAGAGGATACTACCCCCGATTGGAGGTCAGCGTCCACCAGCCCCCAGAGGGCAGAGGCATGGGCAGGCCTTTGCCTTGGCAGCAGTTATGGAGGAACCAGAACTGGAATCTATCACAAGTACCATTTTAGTTGCGTCAATACCTGTAACTGCATTATTTGATTCTGGCGCTATACTATCTTTTATATCTAGTAGTTTCATAGCCGTGCATAGAGTAGCTACTTCCCCCTTGCCTAAGAGTTGGAAGATTCTTACCGGAGGAGGCATCGTACCAGTTACCAGCACTATTAGAACATGCTCCGTAGTCGTGTGTAGTAGGGAAATGAGAGCACGATTTTTAGTACTCCCGATGCCAAACTTCGACGTTATTTTAGGCATGGACTGGTTGAGCCAGTACAATGCTATACTAGACTGCCGGAGAGGTAGCGTCACTTTTAGACCACTAGATCACCCAGAGTTCGAGTACATACGGGGCACCGGCGAGCAAAGAGTAGGCCAGATACCTGGAGCTTACATGGATATGGAGACAGCTCCACCAGCTATTGATGCAGAATTCGAGGATGTATTTCCGGAAGAGTTGCCAGGCATACTACCTGATAGAGAGGTAGAGTTCATTATTGAGTTAGTGCCCGGAGCAGCACCGGTATCGTCAAATATGTACCGGTTGGCAAAGAAGGAGCTAGACGAGCTGAAGCTACAGTTAGAGGAGTTGCAGATCAAGGGATTTGTTCGTCCTTCTACATTACCCTGGGGAGCACCAGTATTGTTTGTACCAAAGAAGGATGGAACATTCCGTATGTGCATTGATTATAGAGCCCTTAATGCTTTGACAATCAAAAACAAGTACCCTCTGCCGCGGATTGATGATCTGTTCGACCAACTGACAGGAGTGGTGGTGTTCTCAAAGATAGATTTAAGATCAGGTTATCATCAGGTAAAAGTGCAAAGAGAAGACATTCCAAAGATAGCATTCAGGACTCGTTATGGTCACTACGAGTTCTTGGTGATGCCTTTTGGATTGACAAATGCACCTGCCGTATTTATGAACCTGATGAACAGAGTATTCCATCATTATCTGGACTGGTTCGTGGAAGTCTTCATCGACGACATCTTGGTGTATTCAAAGAACTACGAGGAGCACGGAGAGCACTTGAGGCTAGTGTTAGAGACACTAAGGCGTGAGAGGCTTTATGCAAAGCTGAGTAAATACGAGTTTTTTATAGATTGTGTCACTTTACTTGGACACGTTATCTCAAGAGATGGCATTTCGGTAGATCCAGCAAAGATTTTGTCAGTAGAAATGTGGCCAACCCCCACCAACGTCTCAGAGGTGAGGAGTTTCCTAGGACTTGTTGGATATTACCGGAGGTTTGTAGAGAGCTTTGAAAGGATTGCGGAGCCGATGACTCGCTTGACCCACAAGGAGCAGGAGTTCATCTGGTCAGAAGAGTGTCAGATAGCGTTCGACGAGCTGAAAAAGCGTCTGACTACGCCACCTATCTTAACCATACCTTTAGGATCTGGAGGATTCGTAATCTACAGCGATGCATCCGGAAAAGGTTTAGGTTGCGTCTTAATGCAACATGGAAAGGTTGTGGCCTACGCCTCTAGACAACTAAGGACCCATGAGAAGAACTACCCCACTCACGATCTGGAGCTTGCGGCAATCATCTTTGCCTTGAAGCTTTGAAGACACTATCTATACGGAGAACGAGTGGAGATATTCACTGATCACAAAACCCTAAAGTACATCTACACCCAGAAGGACTTGAACCTGAGACAAAGACGTTGGCTCGAGGTAATGACAGACTTTGAGATTGAGCTGCAGTACCATCCGGGAAAGGCCAACATAGTAGCCGACACTTTAAGCAGGAGGCCCATAGCATTTTTTTTGACTACCCAGCAACATCTATTGAGAGACCTAGAACAGCTGGGTATATAAGTCATTATGCCAGGAACTGACGGCCAGTTGTCAAGTTACCAGTTGCAATCAACATTGGTCGAAAGGATCAAGGCTGCCCTGCCAACAGATGCCAGATTCCAGAGGCTTCGACAAAGGACTGAGGCTAGAATACAGACATGATTGTGCATACACGAGGACGGGACTTTAAGATGTGGAGATCGCCTCTATGTTCCAAATGGAGAACTTCGTCAAGAGCTGATAACAGAGGCGCATAGCTCAACATACTCTATTCATTCAGGAGGCACAAAGATGTACAGAGACCTGAGACATTACTATTGGTGGCATAGAATGAAGAGAGAGATAGCCCACTTTGTGGCAAAATGCCTGGTATGTCAGCAAGTCAAGGCTGAGCATCAAAGGTCTGTAGGCTTACTCCAACCACTCCCAATACCTGAGTAGAAATAGGAGCACATCACTATGGACTTCGTTACAGGCTTTCCAAGAAGTCCTAATGGTCGTAATGCGGTATGGGTGATCGTAGATCGACTCACCAAGGCTGCCCACTTTTTACCCTTCAGAGTTGGGCAATCCACAGAGGACTTAGCAGACATGTATATAAGAGATATTGTGCAACTGCACGGAGTTCCAGTTAGTATCGTGTCTGACAGGGATACGAGGTTCACATCTTACTTTTGGCGAAGTATACAAGAGAGTCTTAGTACCCGCCTAAAGTTAAGCACATCGTATCACCCGCAGACAAATGGCCAGTCCGAGCGTACTATTCAAATACTGGAAGATATGTTGAGAGCATGCATGCTTGATTTCAGTGGATCATGGGAAGACCATTTATATTTGGTCGAGTTTTCCTACAATAATAGCTATCAAGCGAGCATTCAAATGGATCCCTACGAAGCATTATATAGGTGGAAGTATCGTTCCCCAGTATGTTGGAGCGATGTGGGCGTAAGGCAGATTTTAGGACCAGAATTGGTTGTTTGTATAGTAGAGAAGGTAAAAAGATCCAAGGACACTTGCGAGCAGTGCAAGAGTGGCAAAAATAATGGACAGACCTTCATCGTCGTCCCTTAGAGTTTAAAGAGGGCGATCATGTCTTCTTGAGGATATCACCCACCAGAGGCACCATTCGATTCTGAGGGTGCGGTAAGTTGACTTCAAGATATATTGGACCATTTAACGTGCTAGAGAGAGTGGGAGAAGTGGCGTATCGACTTGCGCTACCACCTTCACTTGAGGAAGTACATAACGTATTTTATGTGTCATAACTCAGGCGATATGTGGCACACAGCAGTCATGTTCTCGACCACTCGGAGATCACCGTTGGACCAAGCATGTCATATCAAGCACAACCCGTAGGAATCCTTGATCGACGAGAAAAAGTATTGAGGAACCAATCTATCCCCTTGGTCCGCGTAGCATGGAAGCATGGCACGCCAAGAGAATCTACTTCGGAGCGCGAAGATGACATGCGCAAACATTTTCTGAACCTATTCGCAGACCAAGGTATGAAATTACCATGTTAATTAATATCTTATACCGTACTTGACTTCCTACCGTGACTTTAGTTTTAATTTCGAGGATAATTTTTTTATAAGTTGGGTAGAATGTAAAACCCCTAAAAAAATTCTGAAAACTGTTTTATTTATTTATAATAGTTATGAGCTAAATAGAGAGAATAGATTTTTTTAGATCTTATTTTGAGAAGTTTCAAGACTTAGAGGATTTATGGAGCCATTATAAATTTTTCCTAATTTATTCCATGTAGGCGACCCTTTGGACAGTAGCTAGCTTAACCGTATACACTAATATAATTTTTAGAATTTTCTATATGTATATATAAATAATTAGAAAAGAATTCCTATTAGATCTCAACAGAAATCCAAACTCCTAAACCACTACCCGCTTGTCCTTTCTCCGTGCATAAAGAAGAGAAATATCAGCAGTAAGCAGTTGCAAAACCTACCTTGCTTGTCCCCTCTCTGCGCGTAAAAGTTAGAAATAAACAGCAGTAGTATCAAAACCACCTCTGCGCGTAAACCAAATTCTACCGTATAATTCCTTTCACCACGCGTAAAACAACCCCCTTCTGTGACTCATCCCTCACCGCCTCTCTACCTGTTGTTACTAAAAACTCCTCAATCAAAACCTAAACCAATGGAAGAACAACCAAAACTAGAGCCAATGAAAGCAGCAGCAGCAGCAGTAATTCTTAATCCCTAAGTTTTCCTACCTCCTCCTTATACCTATATATATTACAACTCTTCCCAAAATCTAATCCCACTTCTTTCACCAAAACTTAAACACAATATCAGGACGTGCACTATACGAAGTCTTGCTCAGGCAAGTATACCTTGCCAAATCTTTACTGTTTAAATTATAAATTGTTGCATGTTATCCTGTTGCAATATACATATAACTGTGTGCGCCTGAGATTGACTCGGGTACAGTCGACAAATACGTCGATACGTTGTATAACTGACTTAGACATTAGCAGACTCACCTACTGATGTGAGGGTATTCTGATATCCTCCTAGAGCCTGACACTTATATACGCATCATGATTGTAACTCATGTTGGGATACGGGTTTGCGTACTCGATTAGCTACCGGTACATGGAACACACATTACGGTTTAGCACGTAGTTAGGATTATCTAGAAAGTTGTGACTTGGCATATAGCTACATGGTATGCACATTGTGTATTCGACTTGTATATCTGTATTGGGCAGAGAAGACAACGAGTAGGTGTATGGGATACACATATTGGATTCCGTAGTATCCGGAGGAGCCACGAGTCCAATGACTTCCTTTATTGCAGATATTGTGCTCTTCAGAGTGATACGGACATATATATATTGCAGATACCTCATCTTCGGAATGATGGACGTTACATATACCATGCTCTTCGAAGAGTGGACGATATGCCTACGCCTACCCATACGTACCAAGGTTGTCTTCATATTGCATTCACTTAGATGGTTAGCACACGCTTATTTACTTTATTCAGTATTTATATATGACATGCTTTTATGTATCTAGTTATGTCCCACAGAGGACCTGGTTTCCTTCCAGATTTAGATGAGGCGTACTATCCTACGGTGTACGGACCTGGGCAGGAGACGAGGTACGCATCCGACGAGGAGCTAGAGGTGCTGCCATCCGAGTTTCTCTGATCTTGGTAGACTTACCATCTAGAGTTTGAGCCTCTTTATCTAGATAGCCGATGCTCTAGTCATGTTATATTCAGCACTCTTATTTTAGTTTTTGTAGTGGGTTTGTTCCCACCAGACATATCTCGGTTGTACTATGATATTTCAGACTTAGCACTTATATTCCAGTACTTATTTCAGTATTTCTTGATATATTATGGATGAGATTAGATGTTACCTGTTATGCTAGTACTAGACTTGTTAGTATTTTAGGACAGCACAGCACGTCTCTTTGGGTCCAATAAATTAGGTTTTTATTTGGAGACGTGTCAGTTGACCAATGCCACGTGGCCTAGTCCCACATTATTTTGGGACTGGGACGTGACATGTGCTCACTATTTTGAGTCCATATATGGACTGTGGGTATTAGTGCACTAATATAGTTGAGTGTGGACTGATTTTGAGTTCATTTTTGAACTGTTGTAGATATTCTTAGATGTGTTCACTTTTATGGACACTTGGACAGTCAGGTAGGGGGAGTTCTTGAGTTATGAAAATATTTGCACATAGTGAGGACTGTCGGGTGTAGGTTACTGCAATAGAGGCTAATTGACTGTGAGTACTGTCATTTGATAGTGGTTGGGGCATGTTGCCTGATGTGTTAAGCAACAGCAGCAACAGTTGGCATGTTGCCCACAGAGCAGCTCAGGTAAGTGGTTGGGGTTGGGTTTGGGTTTTTGGTTGTGTTGGTTGTTAGTTACAGTTAGTTATTGGTATAGTAGAGAGGGTTGTTAGTTGATATAGAATGTTAGTAGTAATAGTTTATTAACTAATTGAGAAGAGACATGATTGTTAAGTTTATGTTTGTTTGATTTGTGAGTAGTTAGTTTATGTAGTTGTGTATGTTAGTATAAGTTGGTTGGGTTAAATGTTAAGCTAAAAGTTATTGTTAGTTGATGTCAGTGAGGGATTCGTTAGATGATGGCTTAGTAGTTAGAATGTTAAGTTAGTATTGATATATATTTAAGTGCACGTTAGTATTTATATATTAGAATGTATATATATATTAGATTAGCTAATTAGTTAAATCTTAGCTAAGTCTAGTATTACCTTGTGTTACAAGGTAATGTTAAGGTAATTGGTTCTTACTTAAGGTATTGGGCATTTGGTATCAAGAGAGGGTGTAGATAGTGTGATACCAAGTTGGCTCAAAGTCAAGGTATCCAACTAGTGTTAGTTAGCTAGGGGATACTAGTATATATTATACTTGTATATATTGTATAGTATCTTCATATATAATATTTTGTGTATCTTATGGTATGGAATATTGTTGGTACTCGAGTATCCTAATATAGCTAGTATACCGTCGATACATAGTATATGGACCCAATATCCTAGAAATGGACTAATGCAACCTAGAAATAACTAGTTTGACCTGAAGTTGACCTAGTTTGACTATTTTTACTTAGAAATGGCCTAACAACCTAGAAATTGACTAGTTAAACTTGTATTATTCCAAATTCTTGTATTGATGTAATATTCTATATTTAGGTCATCGAGGCACCGTTCCAGACATCCTTGATACTGTTTAACGGATTTTAGGCGAGTACATTCTCTGATAGTTTTTTATTTATGATATTGTAAAACCCAAAATTCTGAAAACCATATTAATTATTTTTATTAAATTATTTTAACCTATAGTTATGAGCTAAATAGAGAGAATAGATTTTATTAGATTTTATTTTGAGGTGTTTGGGCATTTAGAGGATTTATGAAGCCTTTATAAATTTTTCCTAATTTATTTCAGGTAGGAGACCCTTTGGACAGTTGTTTGCTTTACCGTATGCACTAAAATTATTTTCAAAATTTTTTATGTATAGATATGTATATATATATATATATATATATATATATATATATATATATATAGATATAATTAATTAGAAAGAAATTTCTATTGGATCTCTACCCAAAACCCCAACTCCTAAACCTACTACCCGCTTGTCCTTTCTTCGCGCATAAAGAAGAGAAATATCAGCAGCAAGCAATAGCAAAACCTACCTTGCTTGTCCTTTCTCCGTGTAAAGTTAGAAATAAACAACAGCAGTAGTAAAACCAACCTTTCTCCCCTCCACACGTAAACCAATTACATCGCTTAATTCCTTTCACCATGCGTAAAATAACCCCCCTCTTATGACTTATCCCCCACCTCCTCTTTACCTGTTGTTACTAAAAACTTCTCAACCGAAACCTAAACCAATGGAAGAACAACCGAAACTAGAGCCAATGAAAGCAGCAGCCGCAGTAATTCTTAATCCCTAAGTTTCTCCACCGCCTCCTTTTCCCTATATATATTATAACTCTCCCAAAAACCCTAACCCACTTCTTCTTACATAAAACATAAACACAGTTTTGGACGTGCAGTATACAGATTTCTTGCCAACACAGTTTTTGATGTGCAGTATACAGATTTCTTGCCCGGCAAGTATACCTTGCCTTGTTGTACTATTTAAACTATGAATTAATTATTGCATGTTTATTTTATATAACTGTGCGCGTCTGAGAGAGACTTGGGTGCAGTCAATGAATGCGTTGACGTTAAGATCTGGTGTTTGACCTAGTGTCTAGTAGACCCACCTAAAGTTGTGGAGTTATCGGTATGGCTCCCCAGGCCTTGACACGTATCATTTCCATCACAGAGTGAGTTCATGTAGGGACGCATGCCCCATACTCGACTGGCCATCAGTGTGAGCAACACGTGTAAATGTATTTAGCTTAGTTGTTATTTCTATAGAGACTTGTATTCTAGTATGCGATATCCACGTCGTGTTTATGACTTGTATATCTATATTGGGCGGGGAGGACTACTAGCAGGCGTATGGAACACCCACTTCCTCTATACAGATACCGCACTCGACGGAGTGATACGGACGTATATATATTGCAGATACCACGTTCTTTAGAGTGTTGGGCATCACTTGTTATTTTTGTAGATACCACACTCTATATAACGTGGACGTTATTATACAGATACCATGCTCCTTGGAGATGGAAGATTACAAAGTGCCCATGTATGGGGACATATTTGACATATACTAGTCAGTCACGATGATTGGCAAATTACGTCAGCATATGTCTAGCCTACACTTTCCCTACGCACTAAGCTGTCCTCAAGTTGTATCTCACTTAGACGGTTAGGCGACCCACTGGATGTTTATTTTTCAGTAATTATTGGCATGTTATTATGTATCTTGTTATGTCCCTCTGAGGACCTGGTCCCTTTCCAGATATGGATGAGCAGGAGTACCCGCAGGAGTACGGACCTGGACCTGACACTACTTACCAGACTAAGGAAGTCTTACCTTCAGAGTATCTGTGATTATTACCGCTGTTTTAGAGATTTTTTTGCTATTTCAGAATAATCGTTTTGTAGTGGATTTGTTTCCCCCCGACTATCAGACTAAATACTCATCATTGATATTCAGTGATTATTCAGCTCTTTATTCCTACTTATTATTTGTGCTGTGGATGAGATATAGATTGTGTGTGACTTATTGTGACAGTATATTACCACTGGTGAATTGTATATTCATGAACAGCGTACATATGTATACGGTTTCCATATATTGGAGTTCGTATACATACGGCTGGACGTGTTACGTATTCCTAGTCCTACATATTTTAGGACTGGGGCGTGACAGATATCCTCTATATTTCTTGTATTTAGTGTAGATATCCTTGATTCTCCTAACACTTGGTTTCAAGGATTGGTATTCTTGGATCCCGTTATGAGATGTTATTCCTGGTAGTTCTTGGCATATTTCTTGTGCGAGCTCCGTTGTTCTTATACATGTATGGACACTGATTCATGAGAAGATTAGCTCCCATCTCATGGAATCCCATGTCATAGCGTGTCATGGATTGGATTCACTATACCAGTCGGAGGCGGAGAGTATTTAGTGTAGATATGTGATCTTACCCCCGTAGTTCTTATTTTTCTTGCATAGTATTACTCATATACCGCATGTATGATTAACCAGGCCCGTGGTTCTTTAGCAGTACCCAAGCCAATCACATGTTGAAGCTAGTACTCATTCACTTATATAGTTGTATCTCTTTATTTCTGTATATGCTGTTCGTATCTCTTGTATGTATTTCCTGTATTTTCTAATTCCTGTATATTTCTTCTATGTTTTATCATCTTGTTTATGCCCTTTATTTACTACTATATAGTTTTTATCATTTATTGGAACTGCTGTTAGAGGTGTGCTTCGCTCCATCCTGATTGAATATATTTTTTAGATGATTTAGACGACTGGTACCCTATATACTATGGACCTCAGGACATAGTTGGTGTAGAGTTGGAGACAGTGGCTTAGGAGAAACCGATACCTGGAGATGATCAGCTAATTGCTGCTAGTAAGAATTTTAAATTAGATATTTATCAGTTAGATATTATTTATGTATTATATTTGAGTTGGTCTTGTCTATTGGACTAGGAGATGAGTTATATTTGTAACTTGTGACTTCCATTTCTTTCATTCTATATCGTGCCATACCTTCCTCTAGTTTTTTCATTGTGATTGAGTATGGTTTACCTCATCATATTATCATATTGTTCCTCCATTTGGAGTTGAGATGCCTTGACAGATATATTATATATTTTTGTGTGAGATATTTAGATAGTATTAATAATCTAGACAACGTTCTACCGCCGATATTGTGGCATAGGATGAGCGTCGTTCACGTACTCATGCCCCTACACCGAGTGCGGGTCATCACATATTTTTAGTGGTAGCCTATGCAGGTCTCCGAGGTCGTAATTAGTGTGATCCATAGTGGTGCTCTGATTAGTGCTATTACGAGCCTATTTCAGGATATATAATATCGGCTATAGGCTCAGAATACTAAATCATATCTAGGAAAAACTCTATTATTCATTTTAACTATTCTTCCTTGATATTTGATAATTGAAATTTAACTGTCCTTCAATGAATACATTCTATCTTGTGCCATATTGATTCTTTTCTTTCGCTTTGCCTCAGGATGCCATCTAAGACTCGATCACAGCAGAGAGGAGCACCTTCTGAGAGATCTATGACTTTCCAAGGGCCTACACCAGTCATTTCTCCTATGATTGGTGTATCAGCTACATTCGGAGGTCCACCTCTAGTACAGAGGACTATTCCAGCTATGTCCATGGGACTTCCACCACGACCTTCCGTGCCGACAGATGGACTCTGGTGTTCGTATTATTTTGCGAGATAATGGAGGCTCAGAAGGCCTAGTCAGAGGTTCACCAGAGGCAGACTGACGTGTTGCGACAGGGAATTAAGAGTGCTCATCATCTCGCCCTTGCTGCAGTAGAGAGCGGAGCTCCGGTCCAGTAGCAGGTTGCTCCTCAGGTTGCCCAGCTTCGACCAAGAAATATCCAGGAGTTCAAGAAGCTGGAACCTCGGCTCGTGAACGGGATCGAGGGCATCGTCTACGCTGATGATTGTCGCGAGGATATCGAGCGCCTCATGTGGGTGTCCCATCTTGCTGAGGATCTGAAGGTTGAGACAGTGGAACTTCAGTTGTTCGATATCGCTCGCACTTGGTTCAAGAATGAGTCACTTCTTGCTTATATAGGGCAGTCTTGGGAGGTGTTCAAGGTCCTCTTCAAGAGGAAGTTCTTTGCTCGGGCTGACATATTGGACATGGGAAGGCAGTTTGAGGGCCTTACTCAGAGGAGCATGTCCGTGGAGGAGTACGTCGCAGATTTTAGGAGGTTGACCCGATTTGCGAAGTACTTGGTAAGGGAGCCAGAGGTTCAGGCTATCCGCTTTTACGAGGGTCAAAACAGGGAAGTAAAGATCCTCATTCTGTCTTTCTATGAGACATATTTTGATAAACTTGCGGAGGCACGCAAGGTTGAGCGAGAGTTGAACTTGAAGCCCAAAATAGACCACTATTATTTTATCGGGGCTAGTAGTAGTATAGTGCCTGCTAAGCGTCTTTATCTCTAGTCTAAGCCTTTTCAGCAGTTACAGCAATACCAGGCTTCTGCTAGAATGCTGGTTCATAAGGAACCACAGCAGCAACAGAAATACTCATAGCACGCTTCCTTCCACTACTGCAAGAAGCCCGACTATATCTGGGAAGTTTGTAGAAGGAGGTTAGGAGTTTGTCTATATTATGGAACAGAAGGGCATCAGATGAGAGATTATCCTTCCAACCTTCGTCGTGTGATCAAGGAGCACCTCCAGCTTAGAGAACACAGGCGAGGCCACCTAAAGTATAGCCGAGGGGACCGCCGCTTCTGACCCAGCAGCAGCGTTACGCCTAACACCAATATCAGTGAGGTGCACCTCATGGATGTGCACCTCAGGGACGAGCGTTTACTATGACGGTCGAGGAGGCCTCGTCCACCGAAGATGTTATCGCAGGTTCTGTTCTCCTTGATTTTATTCTAGCTTTAACATTGTTTGATTCAGGTGCTTCCCATAGTTTTATATCTATTTCTTTTGCTCTGAAGCATCTATTGGTAGCTGAGTCTTTGCTTAGGACTTGCAAGATAGTGACCGAGGGAGAAATTATCCTAGTTAGTGATGTTTGCAAGGATCGGAGAGTTACTTTGGGAGTCTGGGACCTGAGTGCGTATCTACTTATAATGCCAATTTTGAGCTACGATATTTGTTATACTCCAGTTTTAAAATATGTAGGACTAGGAATATATAACCATGTCAGTCGCATGTATATGGAAACTCCAATATATGGAAACTATAACACATGTGTACGCTATATTATGAACAACAATTCACAAGTGGTATAAACTATCACAAGTCACAGAGCATAATCTAAATCTCATCCACAGAAATCATAAATAAATAAATAACCAATAACTATGTAACTAAATCTCAATATGAAGTATCAAATGATGCTACTCGGATGGAAACAAATCCACTACCAAAAATATAAAATAAACAAAACAAATACATCGAATAATAATCACGAGGCTCGAAGAGAAGACCTCCTAAAAATATAAGCAGCAAGTCCTGATCCGTGCTCCTACGAATAGCCAAGATCGTCTACACCTGGAAAGGGACCAGGTCCTTAGAGGGACATAATAAGATACATAGAAGCATGCAAATTTGAATACAGTAAACATGCATAATAGGTAGAAAATATATAAGTACCCTATACAAGACAATCAATATGAATGCATAATAAGAACAACTTTTCGACGTATGGGCATGGATAGGCTACTCTATCTAATCTCATAACTCACACACACGTCAAGGACATCAAAAATTGATATACCTCAAGGATAGCGACCAGCACGACACCAGAAATTGACATACCTCGAGGGTAGCGACCAGCGCGACACAACTACCTTAGTGGGTGCTAGTTACTACAGTTTACCAGAGTGGTTATAGCCCATACGCCTACTGATTGTCCTCCCCTCCCTTGATACTATGTGTCAAGTGTGTGTCAACATATATATAGTATATAATTATGACTGAAAGAAAACACACATGCAATGAATATATAAAAATATAATAAGATGCAAAGTACTGTAAGCAATTTGACAAGGTATCTTACCTGCTCTGAAAAGGGATAAAGTCGGAACTTAAGACATCGTCCGATCTACCCGTCACATAAATTAAACAAGTTAGGTTACATAAGTGGGTGAATAGGTTCCTCCATTTTAATCTATTTTAATTATGAATAAAATAACCTAAAATAATATTTTAATCTTATTATAATCTGATTTTATTGTTAAACCCTAATTACGGTCCAAAGAAAGTCAACTTTACGGATTTGTGATCCGTGGCACGCAAATTGAGGCAATCCATTGACCAAAAGTCAATCGACTCAAATCCTTGATTTTTGTGTATAATTCTATAGATTTCAATGCTATATGAACACCGAAATAGACGGTTTCATAAAATTATAAGTCGGTAAAGAGTTATGTCCACAAGGGCGCACAAATGATAATTTTCGGTGGTTTTCTATTTACCTCTACGTTGCACAAATTTTACAGTAAATTAACCTTATATATTAAATTCTTAAAATATTATTTTATGTAATTTCATCATGTCAACATTCCAAAACTTCAAACGGTTCATAATTCTGAATTCGGGATCTCCCGAAATCTCAAAAATACGAAAACGTGTCTGATTTCGGACAGCTGGCACATTTACAATTTTTTGGAAAAATAGGTTTATAAATTATTGTAATAATTTATATATTTAGAAAATTAACCTTGATGTGGTTCTAACAAAAAAATTGGAGCACATATGGAGTCCGGAGCTAGGAGATATTATTTTTGTAAGCCGTCATAACTACTAAAAATGAGGCTGAATTTATGACGAATTTTAATTCTTTTTGGACGAAAAAGAGAGAAATTTGGGGAAAAAAAGTATGAAGGATGAGTTTATTCCATAAGTCTAATTAGGTATTTATAATGGTTGAGACTACTTAATTGAATACGACTATGATTGGCTAATTTGGATGTGATTAGGATCAGTTTCAATAAGAATATGATATGCATGAAGTTGCTTTCCTAGTAAGCTCAGGATTTGAATTAATTTAAAATAGAGTTTGAGTTTATCTCAATAATTTATAATCTTAAATAGAATTAAAGATACTACAAATAATTTATATATAATCTTATTAATATTTATTAACACTAAATTAGCATCTATCTAATATAAGACTATATATATCCAAATAAATCCTAAATAATTTCAAAAATCCAAATAAATTTATTAAAATTCTAAATAAATTACAAAAAATATAATTAAATATTTTAACCTAAAATAAATATTTGGTAGGAATAATATGCAAGTATAGTCTCATAGTAAATCAGGAAAGTCCTAGAAATTTACGTTTCCTATGTTTTAATTACCCAAAAATTCTAAAAAAATCTCCAAAATTTATAATAGTCTAAAAATGATTCTAAATAAATATTTATATAATTAAATATATGAAGAAATTTATTTTCTAATTAACTAAGAGGATACTCTAAAGAAATTTAATATTTAAAATAATCTATAATAAATATAATAATATAAAATAATATAAAATATACACAAAATATCTATTTTGGGTGAGAGGGTTTATAATCTACCCAACTTACAAAAATTTTGTCCTCGAAATCAAAAAATAAGGCATGATTTGCTAAATCCTTTACATTTGCATATAAGGCAAGTCAATCGCAATCTCTTCCAAAAATTTAAATAACAAAATATATTCAAATCCATCGCATTCACTTTAAAATTAAGATAATCACTGTTCAAATCAAAATTCAACCTATTGTAATCTCTTCTCACTTTTTCAAATCATCAACATCCAAATTTAAATTGAATCCATATAACATCTTCAAGATTTAAATAACCCACATCAATTTTTTACATCACGATCTTCAACTATCATAATCTCCTCTAAATTTTAAATAATAACAATTCTAATCAAATCTTATTCCTATTCTCAACGTATGAATTCTGTACTCTTTCAAAGTTTAAATTCAATTTCCATCATCAATATTTCAAATGGGTAATCCAACAATCAAAATTTAACTTTTAATTCAAATCATTAAACTGTAAAATTTTTTAAATCTAATTCACCAATTGTTCAAGTCTAAATTTCTATATTTATCCTCAAACTTTAAATTGATGATTAAACCTTCAATATTCAAAATTTAAATCATGTGCTCAACGTATAAATATTTGGTCCTCAATATCAAGATATCAAATTTTATTAAATACTCATCAACTTAATCATTCTTCAAAAAAAATTCTCAAAATTTAAAATGACTTAAATCTCTCAATCTAATCTTACTTGATCACAATCTAAAAGAAATTTACCTTAAGTTATCAATGCGACTTCTACCCAACTTAGAATTTACCCATCTATCACATAAGGCTATACATTTAAAAAATATTCCTCAAATTATTTAATCATTTTTTCAATCCTCAAAAGTTTTAACACCAAATATATCCCCTATGATACGCCCTTAATTACGAAATTGGTCACCAAGTAATACGATTGGCCTATGGGGTATATCTAGTACTCTATGTGTATCAAACTTATACCAAGCACGAGCGTTCGTCTTTCCGAAATAGGGGAAGACGAAAAACAATAATAAAGAATTCAAGAAGGAGGTGATAGAATACAAGTACGGGGTTCAAGGCAATTTTAAGAATTCAAAAGAGAGTTGTCAAGGCAGTTGTGGATTGAAATCTTATTATTGTATTTTTTTTGGTAAATTCCTATTCACATGTTCATATAAGAACAGTTATATACCTGATATGATATACTCTGACTTGTCTAGAGGCCAATTATATTCATCTAACAAGTTGAGTCAACTATATATCTTAATCCACGTAAGGTAGTCATGCGAAGAGCGAACCAAGCACACTAAGGTTGATCAGACCATAATACACTGATTCTAAATAGACAATTATATTAGTGTGTGCACCCAATAATATATATGTCATGAACAAGCTCGATAAAAGAATAAGCTTGTAAAACTAGGCTATAATAGCAACATAAGTCGAGGTAGTTCAGAAAATATAAGTACGCTAGATTATGATGAAAGAAGGTACAAAAATAATTTAAGTTCGCCAAGAAGATCGGTGTTGTGCCTCTACAGTTGCTATACTAACTTCTTATCTAAGTCTCTGGTCGACCAAATGGGAGTATGGCCTCTAAGTTCTACAGTCTAGATAAACATTATCTTCTTATGCAAGTCTATAGTTGGTGTCATTCAATTATAATTCATTAATGGATTAAAATGACTATATGATACTAGGTTATGAGGTATACTACCCAACTTACAAGAATTTAACTAATAGTATTATTGAACAATAGAGTGTATATACCTAGTATAAGTCATCTTCCTAACCCCTATCAAGCACGAGAGAAAAGATAAGATTGACGTTAAGAAAAGATCAACTAAGATGCAATGTAAGCAATCAAACAAGAATGCAAAAAGAAATCAAAGGGGTGATTAAATAAGTGGATGAGATCCTATACTCTAATCCTATGTGCAGGGATGCTCGGTACAGTAACGTAACCGAGATAATATGCTCTCGACCTGCATGGGCCACCACTAAAAATATGTCATGTCCCAGTCCCAAAATATGTAGGACTAGGAATACTTAATCATGACAGCCGCATGTATATGGAAACTCCAATATATGGAAACCATAACACATGCGTACGCTGTATTATGACCAATAATTCACAAGTGGTATAAACTATCACAAGTCACAAGACATAATCAAAATCTCATCCACAGAAATCATAAATAAATAAATAACCAATAACTATGTAACTAAATCTCAATATAAAGTATCAAATAATGCTAGTCGGATGGAAACAAATCTACTACCAAACTAGAATATAAAATAAACAAAACAAATACATCAACTAATAATTACGAGGCTCAAAGAGAAGACCTCCTTGAAATATAAGTAGCAAGTCCTGATCCGCGCTCCTACGAATAGTCAACATCGTCTACACCTGAAAAGGGACCAGGTCCTCAGAGGGACGTAATAAGATACATAGAAGCATGCCAATTTGAATACAGTAAATATGCATAATAGGTAAAAAATATATAAGTACGCTGTACAAGACAATCTATATGAATACATAATGAGGACAACTTTTTGACGTATAGGCATGGGTAGGCTACTCTATCTAATCTCACAACTCACACACATGTCAGGGACATCAGAAATCGACATACCTCAAGGGTAGCGACCAGCGCGATACCAGAAATCGACATACCTCGAGGGTAGCGACCAGCGCGACACAACTACCATAGTGCGTGCTAGTTACTACGATTTACCAGAGTGGTTATAGCCCATAAGCCTATTGATTATCCTTCCCTCCCATGATATTATGTGTCAAGTGTGTGTCAACATATATATAGTATATAATTATGACTGAAAGAAAACACACATGTAATGAATATATAAAAATATAATAAGCATGCAAAGTACTGTAAGCAATTTGGCAAGGTATCTTTCCTGCTCTGAAAAGGGATGAAGTCGTAACTCAAGGCATCGTCCGATCTACCCGTCACATAAATTAAACAAGTTAGGTTACAAAAGTGGGTGAATAGGTTCCTCCATTTTAATCTATTTTAATTATGAAAAAATAACCTAAAATAGTATTTTAATCTTATTATAATCTAATTTTATTGTTAAACCCTAATTATGGTCCAAAGAAAGTCAACTTTACGGATTTCTGATCTGTGGCACGCAAATCGAGGCAATCCGTTGACCAAAAGTCAACCGACTCAAATCCTTGATTTTTGTGTAGAATTATATAGATTTTAGTGCTACATGAACACCGGAATCGATGGTTTCACAAAATCACAAGTCGGTAAAGAGTTATGTCCACAAGGGCGCACAGATGACAATTTTCGGTGGTTTCCTATTTACCTCTACGTTGCACAAATTTTACAGTAAATTAAATTTATATGTTAAATTCCAAAATATTATTTTATGTAATTTTATCATGTCAACATTCTAAAACTTTAAACGGTTCATAATTCTGAATTCGAAATATCCCAAAATCTCGAAAATACAAAAAATGCGTCTGATTTCGGACAGCTGGCACTTTTACAATTTTCTGGAAAAATAGGTCCATAAATTATCAAAATAATTTACATATTAAGAAAAGTAACCTTGATATGGTTCTTAAAAAAACTGCAGTGCATTTGGAGTCCAGAGCTAGGTGATATCGTTTTTCTAAGTCGTCATAACTACTAGAAAATGAGGCTGAATTTATGATGAATTTTGACTCTTTTTGGACGAAAAAGAGAGAAATTTGGGGAAGAAAAGTATGAATGATGAGTTTATTCCATAAATCTAATTAGTTATTTATAATGGTTGAGACTACTTAATTGAATACGACTAGGATTGGCTAATTTGGATATGATTATGATCAGTTTCAATAAGAATATGATATGCATGAAGTAGCTTACCTAGTAGGCTCAGGATTTGAATTAATTTAAAATAGAGTTTGAGTTTATCTCAATAATTTATAATCATAAATAGAATTAAAGATAATACAAATAATTTATATATAATCTTATTAATATCTATTAACACTAAATTAGCATATATCTAATATTAAGACTATATATATCCAAATAAATCCTAAATAATTTCAAAAATCCAAATAAATTTATTAAAATTCTAAATAAATTGCAGAAAAATATAATTAAATATTTTAACCTAAAATAAATATTTGGTAGGAATAATATGAAAGTATGGTCTCATAGTAAATCAGGGAAGTCCTAGAAATTTATGTTTCCTATGTTTTAATTATCCAAAAATTCTAAAAAAATCTCCAAAATCTAAAATAGTCTAAAAAAGATTCTAAATAAATATTTATATAAGTAAATATATCATGAAATTTATTTTCTAATTAACTAAGAGAATACTCTAAAGAAATTTAATATTTAAAATAATCTATAATAAATATAATATTATAAAATACACACAAAATATCTATTTTGGGTGAGGGGGTTTACAATATTGTACTCAGGATGGATTGGTTAAGTAGGCACCATGCTAGTATAGATTTCAGATGAGGTAGAGTTTTGTTTAGCCCGTCAGGAGAGCTAGAGTTTGAATTTGCTAGATGAGCTTCGGAGTAGGGAGAAGGCATTTCTGTGGAGCTATAGTGGAAGACAATGAGTTACTGCATCCCTTGATTACAGAGTTCTTGGATGTGTTTCTTGAGGAATTGCCAGGATTGCTGCCAGATCAAGATGTTGAGTTCTCAATAGACTTGATGCCAGGTGCTGAGCCAATTTTACAGCATTTTTATAAAGTGAACAATAGTGAGCTGGTCGAACTGAAGAAACAAGTGGATGAACTACAGGATATGGGGTTTATTAGATCCAGTTCTTTACCGTGGGGAGCCCCGGTATTCTTTGTACCAAAAGAAGGATGAATCAGTGCTCATGTGTATCGATTACAGGGCATTAAATAATCTCACTATCAAGAATAAATATATGTTGTCACGGATTAACGAACTGTTCGATCAGTTGAGCGGCGCCAAGGTATTTTCCAAGATAGACTTGAGATCAGGCTACCACCAGGTGAAAGTAAAGCCGGAGGACATTCCGAATACTACTTTCAGAACTCGGTATGGCCAGTATGAGTTTATGGTGATGCCGTTTGGGTTAACTAATGCCCTAGCGTTGTTTATGAATTTGATGAACAAGGTGTTCCACCAGTACCTTGACAAGTTCATGGTGGTGTTCATCGATAAAATTCTTATATACTCGAAGACGCTAGAGGAGCACCAGGAGCATTTGCGGATTGTGTTAGATGTGCCGAGGAAGGAGAGTTGTATAGGAAGCTGTCCAAGTATGAGTTCTTCCTGGACAAGGTGGAGTTCTTGGGACATGTTATGACTGGTGATAGGATTTTAGTAGACCCGAAGAAGATCACATTAGTGAAGTCTTGGAAGACCCTGAGTTCAATGGCAGAGGTAAGGAGTTTCTTGGGTCTGGCAGGTTACTACTGGAAGTTTGTGCAAGATTTTTCGAGGATTGCTGAGCCAATGACCAGACTCACCAGAAAGGACGCATACTTTGTTTGGACAGAGGAGTGTTAGGCTGCTTTTGAGGAATTAAATACGAGGTTGACGTCTGCTCCTATTTTGACGTTGCTATCATGGTCTAGAGGTTTCACTATCTATAGTGATGCATCAGAGAAAGGGCTGGGTTGTGTTCTTCATTAGAATGGGAAGGTAATTGCCTATGCATCCAGATAATTGTGTCCTCATGAGAAGAACTATCTTACCCACAGGTTGGAGTTGGCAGCGGTCATCTTTACCTTGAAGTTGTGGAAACACTATCTGTATGGAGAGCGTGTAGAGATCTTCACAGACCATAAGAGCTTGTAGTATATTTTTACTCAGAAGGAGCTGAACATGAGGTAGTGTCAGTGGTTGAAACTGGTGAAGGATTTTTATTTATCCCTAAAGTATCATCCAGAGAAGGTCAGTGTAGTTGTCGATGCCTTGAGCAGGTATCCGATAGCTATATTTTTGATACATAAACGGTATTTATTGGAGGATCGGGAGAGCTTGGGCATTGAGGTGATAGTTCCTGGGATTACGATATAGATATGGGGTTTGCAGATACATTCAGAGTCGATGGACTGGATTAAGATAGCCTAGTATAAGGATATGTCTCTGAAGAGCATCAGAGCTCAGGTGAGAGCAGGATTGGAGGATGATTTCACTATTACTAAGGATGGTTCTTTGTGGCACGTTACTAGACTATGTGTGCCTAGTGGAGAGTTGTGGGAGGAGGTATTGCAGAAAGCGCATCGCTCTCCGTATTCCATGCATCTAGGTGCCAACAAGATATACCGGGATATGCGAGAGAGTGTGTGGGGGTATGGCAAGAAGTGGGAGGATGCACAGTTTGTATCCAGATGCTTAGTGTGCCAGTAGGTGAAAGATGAGAGGTAGAGGCACCTCAGCTATTATCCATTCCAGAGTGGAAGTGGAAGCACATTACTATGGATTTTTTGTAGGGACTTCCACGATCTCCAGGAGGGAAAGACGCAATTTGGGTCATTATTGACAGGTTGACCAAGTCGGCCCAATTTTTGCCTTTCAAGGTGGGTCTGTCTACGAATAAGCTGGCAGAGATGTATGTGAGACAGGTCGTCAGGATATATGGGGTTACCGTTAGCATAGTCTCGGATCGGGATAGTCATTTTATTTCTCATTTCTGGAGGAGTTTACAGGCGAGCTTGGGCACCCAGCTCAAGTCCAGTACTGCATATCACCCCCAGAGTGATGGACAGTCAGAGAGGACCATTCAGACTATCGAGGATATGTTGTGCACCTGTATACTAGATTTTGGGGGATCTTGGGAGGACCATCTTTATTTGGTAGAGTTTGCTTACAAGAACAGCTATCAGGCCAGTATATAGATATCATCATTTGAGGCTCTGTACGGTCGGAGATATCACACTCCCTTATCATGGAACGATATTGGAGAGAGAGCCTTACTAGGGCCAGAGATGGTAACGGATGCAGCGGAGAAGGTCAAGTTGATTAGAGATAGACATCGGATGGCGCAGAACAGACAACATTGGGCCAATAGCCACCGGAGACTTTGGAGTTTGAGGTATAGTTTTAGGTTTTTGTTATGTGTTGATATTGGTTGTTTGTTATAGATTAAGTTCCTAAGTTTGTGTTTTGTTCTAAGTTGGACGTCTGGTGCTTCTGAGGATTTCTCCGACACGAGGCACAATTTATTTCGGTAGAGGCGGGAAGCTTAGTCCATGATTCATTGGACCTTTCAGTATTCTTGAGAGGGTCAGTGCAGTTGCCTACATACTAGACTTGTCGCCTGTATTAGAGGGAGTGCACAACATGTTCATGTGTCGCAGTTGAGACAATACATGGCGAATCCTAGACACGTATTGGATCACTTGGAGATAGAGTTGGGCCATACTCTCAACTATCCAGAGCAGCCAGTTTAGATTCTGGATCAGAGAGAGAAGGTGCTGAGGAACCAGACCATTACCTTGGTATGAGTCGCATAGAAATATCACTCTCCGAGTGAATCTACCTGGGAAAGGGAGAATAAAATGCGAGAGCGGTACCCATATCTGTTTGTGCTTTGCTGTATGTTATTTCTTGTTCTATTCTGCTTTTTCTAGAGGATAGTTTGTCTTCAAATTTCGAGAACAAAATTATTTTAACGGGGATAGACTTGCCACTACCACATTTTCTAGGAAGGGTATTTTTGGTCATTTTATAAATTTTGTGTATAATGTATATTTATTTATAGTATTATTTATTTATTGTTAGATGTTGCATCATAGTTTGGACTTCTGTTAGTGGACCTAACTAGACTAGACTTGACTATTGGACCAATAATTATTCTAGTTAGACTTGAGCCCAACAACAAGCCCAAATTTATTAAGTTAATATTGTAATTAGTCAAACGATTAGGATTAGAATGTTCCTTCGTTAATCATTTTCTTAATGATAAGCCAACATGGACCTTTTGGACATTTTATACTTGCTTAAGGGGCAAGTTAGAGCCGGACACAAGGGGGTGGAGAGAACCTCTGTCTCTTCATTTATTTTACTCTAAATCTAGATCTAGAATTTTCTTCTTCAAATTTCTTCATTCCCTACACCAATACCTACCCAAATTCTCTTCCAATTCCTTCTCTACTCACCATTGGAGGCTGTTGGAGAAAGGAGTAGGCAAGGATCTATAATTTGGTGGAAGGAGCACAAGTTGAAGGATATTCGCATCCTTTTGCAGACTTACATTGAGAATCCATCTCCCAATAGATACAATTCAGATTTTACATGCTAATTAGACTCTAAATATGTAGTTTATTCATTAGGAACCTTTCTATGTATTAGGGATACCTATAGGAAGAAGTTTGGACTACTATGGACCCCTATTGTGAAAGTTATGATGTATTTTGTGTCTAATTTGGCGGAAATCCGAAGTTGGCACACCAAGTATTTGTCATTCGGTTAGAAAGATGACATTGTATTTGTCATAGAGTTGTGATTCTATTATCATATCCACAATTGGATACGTGTAGGCTGTGTCATGGCAATTTGATGATACTGGTTAATTTTAGGAAATGTGATTCTATTATCATGTCCACAATTGGATACATTGTATTTGTCATAGAGTTGCTAGCACTTTGTATTGCTTAGAAATGTGATTCTAGACTTGCTCGTATCCTTCGTGATACGTTTTGTAATGTGTCGGGTCTGTATCGCAAGCGTATCATAGATTGAGTGTGATACGGTTGTGGTGCACTCTACTTGTTTGTTGTTTTGCGTTCTAATTTAATTAGACTTGTGTGTAGCTATTTGAGTACGGTTATTGATGTGTATATAATATATATAGATATATATTGATTATACTTTCATCTATTCATGTTTATAGGATGTATTTTTGTGTATTTAGTTGTATATGTGGAGAGGGGGATTTTATCGTAGTTATGTATAGATGTGCTTATTGTTTTGAGTCCATAAATGGACTGTGGGTATTAGTGCATTGATATGGTTTAGTGTGGACTAATTTTGAGTTCATTTTTGGACTGTTGGAGTTGTTCTTTGATGTGTTCACTGTTGTGGACACTTGGATAGTCAGGTAGGGGGGAGTTCTTGAGTTGTGCAAATATTTGCACACAGTGAGGACTGTTGGGTGTAGGTTACTATAGTGGAGGCTAATTGACTATAAGTACTGTCATTTGACAGTGGTCGGGGCATGTTTCTTGCTGTGTCAAGCAACAACAACAACATTTGACATGTTACCTACAGAGCAGCTCAGGTAAGTGGTTGGGTTTGGGTTTTTGTCTGTGTTGGTTATTATTTACAGTTAGTTATAGGTATAGTAGAGAGGTTTGTTAGTTGATATACAATGTTAGTAGTGTTAGTTCTTTAACTAATTGAGAAGAGGGGTGATTGTTAAGTTTATGTTTGTTTGATTTATGACCAGTTAATATATGTAGTTGGGTATGTTAGTATAAGTTGGTTGGGTTGAATGTTAAGTTAAAAGTTATTGTTAGTTGATGTCAGTGAGGGATTGGTTAGATGATGGTTTAGTAGTTCGAATGTTAATTTAGTACTGATATATATATTTAAGTGCACGCTAGTATTTATATATTAGATTGTATATATATATATATATATATATATATATATATATATATATATATATATATATATATATATATATATATATATATATATATATATATTAGATTAGCTTGTTAGTTAAATCTTAGCTAAGTCTAGTTTTAACTTGTGTTACAAGGTAATGTTAAGGTAATTGGTTCTTACTTAAGGTATTGGGCATTTGGTGTCAAGTGAGGGTGTAGATAGTGTGATACCAAGTTGGCTCAAAGCCAAGATATCCATCTAGTGTTAGTTAGCTGGAGGATACTAGTATATATTATTCTTGTATATATTGTATAGTATCTTCATATATAATATTTTACGTATCTTATGATACGAAATATTGTTGATACTCGAATATCCTAATATAGCTAATATACCCTAGATACAGAGTGTATGGACCAAATATCCTAGAAATTGACTCATGCAACCTAAAAATAACTAGTTTGAACTGAAGTTGATATTGTTTGACTATTTTGACTTAGAAATGGTCTAACAACCGAGAAACCGACTAGTTTAACTTATTTTTATTCCAAAATCTTGTATTGATATAATATTCTATATTTGTGTCTTCGAGGCACCATTCCGGACATCCTTGATATTGCTCAACGGTTTCCAGGTGAGTACATTCTCTGACAGTTTTTCGTGTATGATATCCACTATGTTTATTGTATTTAGTGTAGATATCATTGATTATCTGACACTTGATTTCATGGATTGGTATTCTTGGATCCCGTTATGAGATGTTATTCCTGGTAGTTCCTGGCGTATTTTTGTGCGAACCCCATTATTTTTGTACATGTATGGACACTGATTCTTGAGAAGATTAGCTCCCTTCTCATGGAATCTCGTTTGATAGCGTGTCATGGATTGGATCTACTATACCAGTTGGTGGCGGGGAGTATTTACTTTTGATATATGATCATACCCTCGCAGTTCTCATTTTTTTTGCATAGTGTTACTCATACACCGCACGTATGATTAACCAGGCCAATGGTTCTTGAATAGTACCCATGCCGATCACATATTGAATCTAGTACTCACTCACTTTGATAGTTGTATATCTTTATTTCTATGTATGATGTTCGTATCTCTTGTATGTATTTCCTATATTTTCTTATTGATGTATATTTCTTCTATGTTCTATTATCTTGCTCATGCTCTTTATTTAATACTACGTAGTTTTTATTTATTTATTGGAACTGCTGTTAGAGGTGTGCTTCACTCCATCCTGATTGGATTTTTTTAGATGATTTAGACGACTGGTACCGTTCACACTATGGACCTCAGGACATAGTTGGTGTAGAGTTGGAGACAGTGGCTCCGGAGGAACCGATACCTGGAGATGATCAGCTAGTTGCAGGTAGTTAGACTTTTGTATTAGATATTTATCAGTTAGAAATTTTTTATGTATTATGTTTTAGTTGTGCTAGTCTATTAGACTTGGAGATGAGTTGTATTTGTAACTTGTGACTTCCATTTCTTTCATTCCATATCTTGTCATACATTCCTCTAGTTTTTACTTTGTGATTGAGTATTGTTTACCTTATCATATTATAATATTTTTCCTCCATTTGGAGTTGAGATACCATGATAGGTACATTATATATTTTTGTGTGAGATATTTAGATAGAATTGATGACCTAGACAACGTTCTACCTCCGATGTTGTGGCGTAGGCTGGGCATCGTTCACGTACTCGTGCCCCTAAACCGAGTGCGGGACATGACATATTATTATTATTATTATTATTATTTAGAAAATTTATCTACACATACTAATTTATATACATATATTATTTTTTTGTACAAAATTTTATTTACTTCTTCTTTACACCTTTATTAATAAAAGGTTACATTTATATATATATATATATATATACTATGTGTATAAAAACTTATTTTATTACAAATGCTATCTTTATTTATATTTAATTTAAATAATTTTTTTTAAAATTTGAGGGGTTTTCCACCCTTCTAGAACATGATAATAGTTATCCAAGTATTCTCCGTTGTTCTATTTGGCATAATATGGTCCTTGGTTGCATACTTGGTAGCAGCCATTATTCGAACTCTTATATGCATTGTAATCTCCTACGGTATTCAGGCACTTGTGGTTGAAATTTTCTACAACTAATAAAACAATTGGAGGATATTGTGGATATAGGGCGAGAGTATGATTGAGTGACTCTCTTATCATCTAGTACTGCGGGACCACGACATGGGCCTTTATGGAAGGCCATAGACCCTCTTCGAATCTTCGAGCTCGAAATCTTGTAACCGTAAACTATCAAATTTGGCGAGTTTATTAAATTCTTTTTTGTACTTTTGAACTGTCATGCTCCTTGACCTAGGTGAATGAGCGCATTCTCCTTTTGCTTATGAATAGTTGGAGGGAGGTATTCTTTCTAAACTTCATTCTTAAATATATCCCAAGTAATCTTCATATTATTGTTATCCCCAATAATTGATCTCTTTTGTACGTCCAAGCAATCATGCACATTCAAACGCAGTTGAAGTTTTGTGCATGTCACTTTTTTGACCCCTAGATATCAAGTAACTTGAAGTAGTCTTCTAACTCGATCAACCAATCTATTACCAGACATGATATTCTATCACGTTGGATAATGTGTTGTACATTTTCTTGAATTTTGAGATACCAAACATAAAACTTGTATTTATTACAGGTTAGGGCTCCTCAGCTTGGATTTTATTGGGCTCAGTAATGACAGTCATTGCCATTGAGTTATTGACCGCTATCGCCTGTACTATATGTTGTAGTATGTCTAATTTACTTTGGTGTGCCAGAAATCGTACTTCGAACTATGTCTCAAAATGTTTTTGTCATGACTTAGATTATTTTTGATATGCCTCGGCATATTTTTGCTGTATTTCTATTATACACTACATTCTCTCCATCGGATTGGTTATGGCTACTTTATCATGACCCGTATTCGGATAATCGGACACGAGTATGTGGCAATGTCCAGACTACGTCATAATAATGACGTAGAACGTTGTCTAGGTCCACAATACTAACTATCAATCTCACACAATAATATATCATAACTTGTCAATGATATCTCAACTCCATAAGGAGAACAAGATGACAATATAATGATAATATCAATACTAAATCACAGGAGATCAATAAGGAAGATAAATGGCATGAAATGATAGAATATGAGAATCCAAAACACAAGTCTAGGATAGACATATCAAATCACCAACATCAAGTCTATGAAGTCTAGCAATTCCAACATGAGTCTAAGAATCAAATAATAACATCTCAAGGTCTAAGTTGTAGAAAATAAATCTAGTACAAAACTCTATAATATAATACTACTGTCACGACCCGCACCCAGTGTAAGGGTACAAGTAAGTGGGTAAGTCCAGCCTATGTTGCAGCATCGGCGATAGAATGCTGTCAAGATCAACAATACTATCTAACAACTTACACAATTTATATATAAGGTACCTGTCGTGCTATCTCAACTCCAAATAGAGGATAGTATGATAATATGGAAATGATAAACAATATTCAATCACAATAACAAACTAGAGGATAATAAGGCACGATATAGAATAGAAGGAAAAAATAATATGATAAATATATCACAAGTCCAAGTCTAATCTCAAGACAAGACATCAAATAACAATACAATGCCAAAGTCTAACTAACATATACAGTATCATGAATAACCTAACTATGCCTCATCAACTGCTGGTACTAACTCAACAGGCTCTACGGATGATAACTCAACTGGCTCACTATCATGTGGTCCATAGCGCGTATGATACCAATCCTCTAATAAATTATCAGAAAAATATATCAGTCATGATTGGAGCAAAGTATAATCCAAAAAGAAGTTCCAATAATTAACATAAACTATGAAACAACAATAACAATAAAAATAAATGATGAAAGTAACTAAAATGAGCATATATCATGAGAAGAAGCATCATGGTAAATAATGGCAAGAACTGAGAAAAATATGGTGAGGAACAATAATGTAATGAACTGGAATAAACAAAATAATATATAAATATGCCTTGAAATATTAGTAAGATAATGTGATCGGCTTGGACCTAACACAAGCTATATATAAAAGGTGAGCCAGCATGATCATACGGGAGTTACATGATCTGATAAATATCACGGACTACACTAAAGCATGGGCTATAAGGTATGATCACATATCCACTAATACTTTTCCAACCCTCGACTAGTACACAGATCCAAATTATGACACGTTATAATACGTATATAACACTGCACGTTATATAATATCATGCAATGTGATCACAGTCTATATATCACTAAGATATTATGGTAATCAATGAGTAATCACGAAGAATGAAATAGCGATCACTGTGTAACCACGACAATAACATCTCATGATCAAGATCCACATATACCAATCCATGAAACCATCGTATCAAGAATAAAATATCTCAATACTAAATACATGAAATATAGAGGCTATTAAATAAGGAAACTATCAGAGAATATACTCGCCTGTGGTCATGAGAAAATTGTATATCTCAGTATCCGAGTTGGTATCACATGCTCCTATATATGAATGGCATATCAAATGGGTGTCATAAAGTTATAATGAGTTAAAATGCATTAAACATGCTCTTCTAGGTCATTTTTAGGTTACTCTAGCCTAACTAGGTCAAATTAGGTCAACCTTAGTCAAACATAGGTCATACACAAGTTTATAGGTACACACTAAGTTAATTAATCCATATTGGTCACTTACTTGCTATCACTAGCTTATATTAGCTATACTAGGTTATTAATACTAATGTATTTACATACCTACTCATGAACACTAATTATCATCTAAATTAGAGTATCTTAGTATCTATACTCTTTACTTAACTAACACTAATACCTTAATAATCACTGATACCGTATCTAAGTATACTACCTTGGTATCATAACTGTCAACCCATGTCTTGCACACATTTTACTTCACTCAACACATCACTCAACCCTATATGATACACCCACTGTGTACTCACTAATACACACATCAGTATGGTTTCACAGATATACACTTATCAGTGTTTTCACACTGATACATACCCCTTGGTGAGTTGTGACCTGAGCCTCCTACCCCCAATACTGCTTTACACTCTATTTCACTTACATAACCAACCTGACACCAATACCTCACTCTCTAACACACACACACACACACACTATATATATATATATATATATATATATATATATATATATATACACACACACACACACATACACACACACTCTAAACCTATTAATAGTTATAACACTCATAACTAATTGTCAAGTTTTGTACAAGAAGCCTTAACTGATGTGCATAAGAGCTTGTGAACAAGGTGCACATCTGAACCTATACCACAAGTCCTCTCCCCCCTCCTGAAACTTGCTACTGCCAAGACACTGTTGTGCTCGAGCAATGTCTGTGGACAAGGCTGCTGCCAAGTGCTGTAATGCAAATAAAAAATACACCCAGCCTTCATATGCAGTGCAAGGGAACTACCTCAAGCCTAATTTATAGTGCACACATTGTGTGTAATGCTGTAATATCCTCCCCCATCACAAGGTACTCTGCAGGCCCCATGCCCGATCCCCAAGTCTGCTGCCAGTTGTATCTGTTGCACACTGTCAACCAAATAGTTCAATAATCAACAACCACTCTTATAATATCCTCATATGTATCTATGCATATATACTTACATTATCAACACTAAAACTGAATACTACCACAAGGTATCAGTCACTCTAGATATATATATACATCCATCAACTTATATGAATACATAACAATGAAACATATATATATATATATATATATATATATATATATATATATATATATATATATATACATAACAACCAGATACTTAAAGTATAGCTATATATATATATTAAAGATTAAGGTAATGCATACATATATATACATACACCTCAAGCATACACACACTCACCACAGTGAGTCACATTGTCACAGTGAATCACAACCACTGAAATAGCCATTACACCAAATACTTGGCATGCACATATAGGATACTCCATGATACGTATCGAAATAAAGTACCAAATTCCCAAATACTCCCCAATACACATTCCTATATATCAAATACTCAATATAATAACTAATATAACTTGTTACAAAGTAATTGAAGAGAAATTACATAAATTATCCAAAAATGAGTCCCATATCGGAAATTATCATACTATATCATGATATGGTCTCATGACACACACTTGACGTGTCAATCTCGTAATTCCCCCTAGTTGGACATAAATCACCATGTAGATTCCACAATACAAGTCATATTAACCTAGTTATTGATCCTATGGGTAGCCCTAAGCCAAGGGATGATTTCTAATGGTTAAATGTATGAATTGGAGTCTAAATTAACGGGTAAATTCAGAATTTATCTATTGGGAGATGGATTCCCAATAAAATACTTACTAGACACAATTAGGACACAATTCCCTTGCCAATTTCTCTTCCTTCAAGTACTCCTTGCAATTCAAGCTCCAATGCTTCTTAGATGATAAAATTGAGAGAAAATGGGTATGAATTGGGTTAAATTTGGTTGATGGATGAGTGAATTTAGGGAAGAACACAATTGGGGATCTAGAATTAAATAAATTAAAGAGGAAAGAGAAGAGAGAGAGAGAGAGAGAGAGAGAGAGAGAGAGACGCTCCCTATAGGTGGTCGGCCCCCTCTTTTTCCTTGCCTAAGCAACATCAATTCCCCAATGTAGCCCCATTAGCTAATTATGAGGAATAATTAGGAAGGGCTATATTGGAAAGTCTCTAAGCTAATATAAATTAAACTAATCTCTTTAATTAACTAATGAAGAGGGTCTAATGGACGTAGTCTAATGTTGGACTCAATTATGTCATGATAACTAATGGGTCCACTAGTGACAAGTTTAACTAAACATAGGCTAGCCAACTAACAAATACTTAAATAGCACTACATAATGTAATTAATTATTAGCACAAAATTTAATATTTACATTACTAATTAATAAAATATGCTAAATGACCAAAATATCCTTATCTGGAAATATGGTGGTGATAAGTCTACTCTCCTTAAAAAAATGTCTTCCTCAAAATTTTAGGAAGAACTGACCCTACAACAAGCAATCACAACAAGCAAGAAAGAATGATATCTCACGGCTCAAAGAGATAAGGGTATCGCTCGCGCATCTCGACTTCCCTCTCCCCGGTAGACTCTCCTGGAGAGTGATGCCTCCAGGCGACGCGTACCAATAGAATCATCTGGTTTCGTAGCACTTTCATCCTATGATTTAGAATCTCCACTGGCTGCTCTGGGTAGCTGAGATTCGGGCCAACGTTGGTCTGTGACTGATCTAATATGCGACTAGGATCTGCCATATACTGTCTCAACTATAACATATGGAACACATCATGCACTCTATCTAATACAGGCGGCAAGTCTAGTCTGTAGGGCATATTACCGACCCTTGTAAGAATACCGAAGGATAAGATGTATCGTGGACTAAGCTTTCTACCTCCACCAAATTAAATAGTGTCTCGTGTCAGAGAAATCCGCAAGAACACCAGATTGCCAACCTAGAATAAAACAAAGCCTTAACACTAAACCTAAAACAAAATAATCACAATCAAGCAAACAAAATCTATACCTCAAACTCCAAAGGTCTCTGGTGGCTATCGGCCCAATGTCGTTGTCTGTCTTGTGCCACCCGAAGTCTATCCCTGATGAGCTTTACCTTCTCAGCTGCATCCACAATCACCTCCGGCCCCAACAAGACTCTCTCACTAACATCATCCCAAGATAGAAGAGTGTGACATCTTCATCCATATAAAGCCTTAAATGGTGATATCTCGATACTAGCATGGTAGTTGTTATTGTAAGCAAACTCTACCAGGTGAAGATGACCCTCCCAAGAGCCTCTAAATCCAAAATGCAAGTGCGAAGCATATCCTCAAGAATCTGAATAGTCCTCTCCAACTGCCCGTCTATCTAGGGGTGATATGCGGTACTAAACTTGAGCTGGGTACCCAAACTAGCCTGCAAACTCCTCCAGAAGTAGGATATGAAGCGACTATCCTGATCCGAGACTATGCTCACAGGAACTCCATACAATTTAACAATATGTCGCACATACATCTTTGCTAGCTTCTCCGTAGATGTACACACTTGAATAGCAATAAGTGGGCTAATTTGGTCAACCTTTCTACAATAACACAAATTTTTACCTCCTGGAGAACGCAAAAGCCCCTAAACAAAATCCATAGTAACATGCTCCTATTTCCACTCTGGATTGGATATAGGCTGAAGTAACTCACCTGGCCTCTGCCTTTACCTGCTGGCACACAAAATATTTGGATACGAAGCGTGCCACTTCCAGTTTTATACCATACCACCATATATGCTCCCTCAGATCTCTATATATCTTGTTGGCACCTGAATATATAGAGTACTAAGATCGATGCGCCTCCTTAAGAACCTTTTCGTGGAACGTCCTACTTCGCACACACAATCTGATACCATACCATAGTGATATATCCTCAGCAATAGTGAAGTTCTCGGATAATCCCATTCGAACATGTGCTCTGTTGATCCTCAGAGACTCATCGTCATTCTGCGTAGCTCGAATAATGGCCATCATCTCTGACTATATCTGTAATCCCCATATCTGTATCTTGACACCAGGTACCAGCACCTCAATACCCAAGCTCTTAATATCGATCAATAAATATCTATTTGTAGCTAAGCACATAGCCACTGGATACCTGCTCAAGGGATCAGCGACTACGTTGGCCTTCCCTGGATGGTACTACAATGATATGTTGTAGTCCTTCATCAACTCCAACCACCACTGATGTCTCATATTTAGCACTTTCTGTGTAAATACGTACTTCAAGCTCTTGTGGTCTGTGAAGATCTTCATACGCTCTTCGTACAAATAGTATTTCCATAGCTTTAGAACAAAAATGACCGCCGCTAACTCTAAATTGTGGGTAAGGTAATTCTTCTCATGAGGACATAATTGCCTGAAAGCATTGGCAATCACTTTCCTATTATGCTGTAAGACACAACCCAAACACTTTCCTGAAGCATCACTATAGATAGTGAATCCAAATACTTCCCGATGGCAACGTTAACCCTGGAGCTGTCATCAACCTCTTTATCAGCTCCTCTAAAGTGGCCTGACTCTCCTCTATCCAGACAAACTCTGCATCCTTCCTAGTCAGCCTAGTCATCGGCTCTACAATCCTGGAGAAGTCTAGTACAAACCTCCGGTAATAACCTGCTAGCCCTAAAAAAATCAGGATCTCTTCCACTGAACTCGGAGTAGCCCAAGACTCAACTGCTAAAATCTTCTTCGGGTCCACTAAGATTCTGTCACCTGTAATCACATGCCTAAAGAATTTAACCTTTTCAAGGAAGAACTCATACTATGAAAGCTTGCCATAAAGCTTCTACTTTCTGAGGGTCTCTAAAACTATTCTCAGATGCTCCTCATGCTCCTCCGAGTTCTTCGAATACACCAGAATATCATCGATAAATACTACCACAAACTTATCAATATACGGGTGGAACACCTTGTTCATCAGATTCATGAATACCGCTGGAGCATTGGTCAACCCAAACGGCATCACCATGAACTCAAACTGGCCATACCGAGTCCGAAAAGTTGTCTTCGAAATATCCTCCTTTTTTATTTTCACCTGGTGGTAACCTGACCTCAAGTCTATCTTCGAAAATACCTTCGCTCCGCTCAACTGATCAAAGAGATCATCATTCCTCGGCAGCGGGTATTTGTTCTTGATAGTGAGGTTAATAAGAGCCCTGTAGTCATACACATGCATACCGACCCATCATTTTTCTGTATAAACAATACCGGACCATCCCATGGTGATGAACATGATCGAATGAAGCCTTTGTCTTGTAACTCATCCACCTGCTTCTTTAATTCTACTATTTTGCTATTGTTAACTCAATAGACGTGCTGAGATATTGGTTTTACGCCTGGCACCAAATCTATAGAGAACTCAATATCTCGGTCTAGTGACAAACCCGACAACTCCTCAGGAAAATTATCCATGAACTCTGCTATCAACAGATGTGATAACTCCTTCTCTTCCACCATGGCTCCACAGGTGGTATTCTCTCTCTGCTTCGCTGCTCCTCTAGATATCTCAAATCTGGTTCTCCTAACGGTCAAAACAAAACTCTGCCTCCATGATAATCTATACTAGTATGGTGCCTACTCAACCAATCTATCCCGAGAACAATATCGTAGCTAATAATTGGCATTACGAGTAACCACACACTTAACTCCCGACCTCTAAGTATAACTTTTCGATCCTTATAAATATTACTGACCAGGATAATGCCTCCCCCAGTCTTGATCTTGCAAGTCCTAGCCAAAGGTTCAGACTCTAGTCGATGCTTAAGTGCAAAAGATACAGATAAAAAAGAATGGGAAGCACTAGAATCAAATAAGGCATAAGCTGGAATAGAATCAAGGAGAATTAAACATGATATAAAATCTTTGACTGGCTCCTCCTCTTCCTCTACTGCTATGTAGAAAGCTCGCTCGTGTGGTGCACCTCTCTGCTACTACTTGTGCTGGATAAAATATTGCTCTAGAGTCTGTAAAGGAGGTCCCCTCTGCTATCACGCAGGTGGTCTCGCCGGTGCTCTCTGTGCCAGTATTATTCCCTGGACTGCTCGAACCAAACCTACTAAACACTCCCTCAACTGGTGACCTAGCTCTCTACAATAGAGGCACACTCCAAGCCTCTTCTGACAAACCTCCCATGTATGTCCAATCTTTCCATAGTGTATAAACTGAGGGACCTGCTATTTGGTCTCGGGTCCTAGTAAACCTGCTACACTGGTGCTCAAAATGGTGTATGAAACTGATGTCTCTATGGCTGGAAGGTCCTCTACAGTTGGAAGTGGGGTCGTTTGGCTGGACTCACACAACTGCTATATTCTCCTAACGTGTCTCATATCCTCTTGGATTTGAGCTCCAAGTCATTCTCTGTCATATGTGTATCTATCAGGTTATCCTTAAATATCGCTGTGCGATATCCTATAGTGAGAGATTTGATCTCCCTGATCAAAACTTTCTGAAACTTCCAGGCCTTACCTAAATGATTTTGTCCCTCTATAAATCTGCCTAGTTTGTAGAACTTCACTGAGTACTCATCCACCTTCATGTTCTCCTGCATGAGAACTAGGAACTGGCTTTCTAAAGCACTTAGAGCCACATCTGGAAAGAACTTCTCCTTGAAAAGCTCTTTGAATGCTTTCCAAGTCAGTCCTGGGGCCATGATCCTCAGATCTGTGCGAAACTATGTCAGAGCTTTGTCGAACATCTGGCTGCCCGCTACCTCCACCTGTAAGCCCTCTAGAATTTGTGCTAGCCTCAGGGCCCTCTCAACATCCTTTACCCAATCATCGGTGTACAATATCACTTTGATGCCCCTGAAGTCCTTGGTCCCCATCCTCTTGGAGTCAATAATGGTATCTGGCCTTTGCTGGTACTGTACAGGATGAAGTGGTACGGTCTATAACTGAATAAATGCTACCTTCTCCACAGTAGCTAGTGCTAACTGGTAAGCACTCTCAAATCCCTGACGTAGGACGTCCATCTATTTCTGTTGTGCTGCCATCATCTCCTGGAATATGGCAAATATATGTGTCCCGTTTACTGGCATAGGTGGTGGTGGTAGAAGATCCTCCGTGAATAATGGAACAGTCTTTAGAACTGGTGGTAGAGAACCCCCAAAAGATGTTATTAAAATGCCTACCTAGACTGGTGAAGCAATCCTCTGAGTGAAAGATGACGGAACAGTCATTGTTGGCTCTCTCTGAGGTGACAAAGTAACAGACCTCGCCAGACTATTCCAGAAAATTGTGATTGAGTCTTCGGAGGCATCCGGAAGACAAATTCAACAAAGGAATAAATATTGCACAAGATACGATAGCATCAAGGAAGGACAGTAATATTTCAAAGAAAGAAATTATGTCGAATGATAAAGTTAGCAAAATTTATATATTAGAAATGTTAATAGTAGTGATTGAATATCCTCTCATCCTATATCACTAGTCCTATATACTATAGCATACTTGTAGTAATACTCTAAGTCTTGAGTACTACTATGCTGATATTGCACTAGTTGTGAAGCCTAACCTACATGGGCCACTACAAATAATGTGTCATGACCCGCACCCAGTGTAAGGGTGCGAGTATATGGGTAAATCCAGCCTACACCACAGCATCAATGGTAGAATGCTGTCTAGGTCAATAATACTATTTAGCAACTCACATAATTTATATATAAGGTACATGTCATGCTATCTCAACTCCAAATGGAGGACAATAAGATAATATAGTAATGGTAAACAATACTCAATCACAATAACAAACTAGAGGATGATAAGGCACGATATGGAATAGAAGAAAAGAAATAAAGTCATAAATACATCACAAGTCCAATTCTAATCTCAACACCAGACATCAAATAATAATACAATGCCAAAGTCTAACTGACATATACTGTATAATGAATAAACTAACTATGCCTCATCAACTGCTAGTACTAACTCAACTAGATCTACAGATGATAACTAAATTGGCTCTCCATTCTGTGGTCTGTAGTGCGTAGAACACCAGTCCTCTAATGAATTATCAGAAAAATATATCAGTCCGGATTGGAGGGAAGTACAATCCAAATAGCAGTTCCAATAATTGACAGAAATTATGAAACAACAATAGCAAAAAAAATATCACACATGAGTTACAAGAGTTAGCATGATCAAACATGAGTTACATGATCTGCTAAATATCATGGGCTATAAGGTATGATCACATATCCACTAATACTTTCTCAACCCCCGACTAGTACACGGATCCAAATCAGGACACGTTATAACACGTATATCACATTGTACAGTCTATAATATCATGCACTATAATCACTAAGATATCGTGGTAATTACTGAGTAATCATGAAATAAGATACGGTGATCACTAAGTAACCACGGCAATAACTTCTCATTACCAAGATCCATGTATACCAATATGTGAAACCATCATCTCAAGAATCAAATATCTCAATACAAAATATATGAAACATAAAGGCTATCAAATAAGGAAACTATCACAGAATGTACTCGCCTGTAGTCCTGAAAAAATAGTATATCTCAGTATCCGAGCTGGTGTCATACACACCTAACTATGAATGACATGTCAAATAGGTGTAATAAAGTGATAATGAGTTAAAATGCATTAAACATGCTCTTCTAGGCTATTTTTAGGTCACTTTAGCCTAACTAGATCAAACTAGGTCAACTTTAGTCAAACTAGTCAAACTTAGGTCATACACAAGTTTTTAGGTCCACACTAATTTAATTAGTCCATATTGGTCACTAACTAGCTTATATTAGCTATACTAGGTCATTAATACTAAGGTATTTACATACCTACTCATGAACACTAATTATCATCTATATTAGAGTATCTTAGTATCTATACTCTTTACTTAACTAACACTAATACCTTAATAATCACCGATACCATATCTAACTATACTACATTGGTATCATATTTGTCAACCCATGCCTTGCACATATTTTACTTCACTCAACACATCACTCAACCCTATAGGATACACCCACAGTATACTCATTAATACACACATCAGTATGGTTTCACTGATACACACTTATCAGTATTTTTACACTGATACACACCCCTTGGGGTGTACTGACTTGATCCTCCTACCCCCAATACTGCTTTACACTCCCCTTCACTTACATAGCCAACCAGACACCAATACCTTACCCTCTAAGACACTATATATATATATATACACTCCAAACCTATTAATAGTTATAACACTCACAACTAACTGTCAAGTTTTGAACAAGATGCCATAACTGATGTACTTAAGATCCTGTGAATAAGGTGCACATCTGAACCCATAGCTCATATCCTCTGCCCCATGAAACTTGCTACTGCCAAGACACTACTATGCTCAAGCAATGTATGCAGACAAGGACGTTGCCAAGTTCTACAATACATAGGCAAAATATACCTTGCCTATATTTGCAGTGCAAGGGAACTACATCAAGCCTAACTGACAGTGTACACATTGTCTGTACAGATGCAGTGTCCTCCCCCATCACAAGGTACTCTGCAGACCCCATGCCCAAGCCCTAAGTCTGCTGCCTGCTGTATCTGTTGCACACTGTCAACCCAATAGTTCAACAACCAACAACCACTCTTATAATACCCTCATATGTATGTATGTACATATACTTACATTACCAACACTAAAACTGAACACTACCACAAGTTATCAGATACTATATATATCTATATATATATATATATATATATACACACACACACACACCTCAAGCATACAACACTCACCACAGTGTGTCACACTGTCACAGTGAATCACAATTACTTAAATAGTTATTACACCAAATACTTGGTATGCACATATATGATACTCCATGATACGTATCTAAACAAAGTTCCAAATTCTCAAATACTCTATAATACACATTTTTATATATCAAATACTCAATATAATAACTAATACAACTTGTTCCAAAGGAATTAAAGAGCAATTACACAAATTACCCAAAAATGAGTCCCATATCGTAAAGTATCATACCGTATCACGATACGGCCTAATCGTATCCATTTGTGGACACGTACTTTGTTCCACAACCCATATCTAAGTCTAATTAGATCTAATTAGTCACATGATACACACTTGAAATGTCAATCTCGTAATTTTCCCTAATTGGATATATATTAATTACCATGTAGATTCCATAATACTAGTCATATGAACCTAGTTCTTGATCCTATGGATAGCCTTAAGACAAGGGATGATTCCTAATAGTTAAATGCATGAATTAGAGTCTAAATTAAGGGGTGGAATTAGAATTTACCTATTGGGAGATAGATTTCTAATGAAATGCTCACTAGACACAATTAGGACATAATTCCCTTGCCAATTCCTCTTCCTTCACCTACTCCTTGCAATCCAAGATCCAATGCTTCTTAGATAATTAAAGTGAGAGAAAATAGGTGTGAATTTGGTTAAATTTGGTCGAGGGATGAGTGAATTTAGGGAAAAACACAATTGGCTATCTTGAATTAAATGAATTGAACATGAGAGAGAGAGAGACCCTCCCTATAGGTGGCTGGCCCTCTCTTTTCCCTTGCCAAAGAAACATTAATTCTCCAATGTACCCCCACTAACTAATTATGATGAATAATTAGGAAGGGCTATATTGGAAAGTCTCTAAAGTAATACAAATTAAGTTAATCTCCTTAATTAACTAAAGAAGAGGGTCTAATTTGCTTAGTCTAATGTTGGGCTCAATTTTGTCATATAAACTAATGGGTCCACTAATGACAAGTCTAACTAAATATAGGCTAGCCTACTAACAAATACTTAAATAAAACTACATAATATAATTAATTAGTAGCACAAAATATAATATTTATATTACTAATTAATAAATATGCTAAATGACCAAAATATCTTCATCTATAAATATGGTAGTGACAACTACGTTAAATAAAACTCAGTCTCTTAGAAACTCTACAAAAATAACACTCGAGTCTTGATGACCAGTCTCCAATATGGCACCTCTGGCACAACTCCTAAAATTGTTATCCAATCAGGATTGGATCGAAGCACATAAACTAACAAAAGTTCTAATTAATTTGATAAAGACTATAAAATAGTAAGTAATGATAATACATGATGAAAAAGTAATGCTAGAAATATAAGGAGTAGGTAAGACAGATAACATATCACAGGTGAATACTGAACAGTAAGTAAACAGGTGAAAGGCAGTATCATCAGGTATAAGCTGGAATAAAAGAATAGAATAAACTAGCTAAGTATTTAAAATATTAGTTTGTTATTTGATCGACTTGGAATCTTGATCAAGCTTAGTTATATATGATTGGCTATGATTTATGTAATATAATAGTGGGTCAAGTTCAATCATATATAGCAAGCTATGATGCATATAGTAAGGTCAGGCTAACCATACGTGAGGTACAAGGTTAGCTATGATGCAGGTACATATGGGGTATGATCACATAACCTACTAATATTTTTTCTTCCCCCGACTAGTACAATGGACCCAAATTATGTTGTCTCATGAAGAGAATCCATATATACTAGTCCGTGTACCATCATATTAGGAATCAAATATAATACTACAATATTGATATCATAATAATCATCAAAATAATGAAGACTGTCAGAGAATGTACTCGCCTGGAAATATCAAACAATATCTGAATCAGTGCCAGAAAGACCAAAATATGAAATATCAAGTCAAAATAGTATTTTGGGATTCATAAACATGCTAAACTAGCTTTAAGCTGTCTCTAGGTCAACACTAGGTCAAATTTGGTCAAAGTAGGTCAACGAGGTCAATGCCTTGCTAAACCAGATTTTCTAGGTCAATAAGGTCATTACCTCGCTCAAACAAGTTATACTAGCTAATATAAATAGTAAGTATCATATATATATATATATATATATATATATATATATATAACTTAAACCTAGCTTAGTACCTAATACCCTGACCAAAATGTGCACATAATTTGGTATCATGATACTATCCTCTTCAAGTTCCTAGGATACTACCCATAATTCGAGTATCATAATCCTACCCTAATACCTCAATATTAGTACCCTCTTGATACCCTTGATATCAAGATATCTAAGTCTTTAATACTCTCTATACCCTTGCACTTGAGCATTCCCCCAATCAATATTCATATATGGACTAATCTATACAATACTTAACTGATACACTTTTTCCTACTTGTACTCAACTCTGGCACCAACCTCACTGCCATCATAACACACACATACCTGCACTACCCTACTCTAATACCCGTTAATATATTGATACTAGATTCAACACTTTTAATCCTTCACTTCACTTTATCCAAGTAAGATACCCTTCCCTGATACTTCTACTACTATATGCCTGAAAGTGCCCAATTAAGCCTTGCTGGGTTGCATGTGCTCAATATCCCCCCTTCCTTGTAGAACCTACACACAGACCTACCTGGCCCTCACACTCCTGAACTCCCCCACCTAAATGCAACTACATCACTAACACAGTTGCTATTTGTAACTACCACATTTCTATAATAGGGGTATTTTGTATAATTATAAATAATGTGTTATACAGTTTTTATTTATATAAGTATGCATGTTATATATTGTGACTGTTATTATTGGTTGGTAGATTGGATGATTTAATTAGATATGACTCTAGTGGACCTAACCAACTTGATATGACAACTTAACCAATTAGTTAGATTTGTCCAATTAGACCCAACTAGTTAACCATTCTCCTTAATTGGATATTAGACTTAACCTTCATAAGGAAAAAAAGTTTCGCCCTAATTATTTCTTCATGACAACCCTGAAAGGATATTCTAGACATATTACATTGCTTGGGAGAGGGGATAGGTGTGGCCAGCCCTAATTATGGGGAGAGACTCTCTTTCTCTCTCTCTATCCTCTCATTTTTTATTTCATACTTTCCTAATTAGTGTTCTTTCCTAATTTGGTTTATTCCTCCACCAAATTCTTCATAATCTCTCTCAAATTCACTCATCATCACCATCTAAGGAGACTAGAAGCTTGAGGATGGCAAAAGCACTTAGAGAGGAGACTTTGGAGCTAGAAGCTTATGTCCTATTGTGTCCATCTTGGGTTACATTGGGAATCAATCTTCCAATAGATAAATTCTAAGATTCTCTCTCTATTTAGGTTATAATTATTATATTTAATCATTAGGAACCTACCCATATATTAGGACTACCCATAAGAAGAAGTTTTGACTTCTAACAATTCATATTATGACTTTTACATTGAGTTTTGTGTCCATTTGGAGAAAACTCTGAATTTGGGACACAAGGTATTTGATTCTATGTCTATTGAGTCTATTGATTTTAGATTAGCATGGGGGGTGTGTACGTGTCCACAATTGGATGAGGGGAGTCTGTGTCATGAAACCCAGGGCACAAAGGGGTAAATTTAGTAATTTCTATGTATAGGTGTCCCTTTGGGTTATTTCCTATGTAATTGTATTAGAATAGGTTGTTCTAGCAGTATTTATTTCCTATTTGATATATTTAATAATATTATAAATTAGTTTGGTGGTGTATCATAGTATTGGAGAAGGTGAATGTTGGTATCATGAGTATCCATGTGATACTTGGGTGGTACACACCAAGTGTTTGGTAAATTATTTGTGTATATATGTGTGTTTGGGAGTGTGGGGGAAACTTAGTTAATTGCAGTGGGTGATTATAGGCTCAGTTTAGTAGTGTGTTCACTGATGTGGAATATTATTTGTGCAACAGAAGATGATGATAGGGAGTGCAGGCATGCTCAGTGTCTCTAGTTTCAGTTGAGGTCTGGTGGGGCTACTAGTATCATATGTATCAGTAATAAGGGGAATATGAACAGAGTTTATGGGCTAGCGGGTAGGTATGTACATGTGTATACATGAGTGTGCAGTGGTGTGTTCGGGTTGCAGCAGCATGAAGCTGTGTGCTCAAGTTCAGGGGGCAAAGGTGCTAGTATTTTGGTGGGGATGTGTGGAGTGTCCAGGTGAGGATTAGTGTCAGTAGACTTGGGTTGTATGTTCGAATATGACCAAACTCTGCACGCATAGTATTAGATTTTCGTATCAGAATTGAGGTCAGTATGATACTTACAATAGGTAGTGCTAAAATAGGTCGGGGGAAAGTAAGAAGGCAGCAGTGAGAAGCAGTTGTACAACTCGGGTAAGTGTGCAAAAATGTACAAGCCATGTAGGAGTAACCTAGTAAGATTGAACTGGGGGAGAAACCTGGGTTCTAGTTGTAGAGGAGGGGAGTGGTACCTGTGTTGAGCAGTGATGAAGGGAGATATTGCATGCAGTTCAGTTGGAAGAAGATTAGTGGATGCATAGGTGTAGTGGGTAGAGTTGGTGCACATCAGGGTGTATTATTAGACTAAAGTATTATTAGATGCAACAATATAATAAGGTTGGTATTTTGGGTGGTTAAAAGAATGAGTTTTATAAGTTATTATATAGCCAAGGATTGATACCAAGAAAATTGGAATGTAGTTGAGTATCAACTATGGTATATGATACCAAGTGTATAGATAGTGAGGTATTAGTTATAGCTTAGATACCTTATAGTATTAGTATCTATAAGTAGTAGTAATAGATAGTATAGCTAATATCAATAAGGTATTGATCTAAAAATCTAGATATAACCTAGTTTAGCTAGTATTGACCTAGTTTTACTTGAATAACCTAGCTTTGACCTTGTTTGACCTAATTGACTTAGTTTGACCTAGTATTGACTTAGAGACCTAGTTTCAAATTAGAATAACATGTTTATGATTCCAAAAATACTGTTTTGACTTGATATTCATATCTAGGTCTAAGAGACATCGAGACGGACACTATTTGATATTCCTTGCTCTGGACAGCAGGCGAGTACATTCTCTGATAATTTTTATTATTTGATAATTACTATAATGCAAGTATTTAGAAATTTATTACTTGATTCCTGATACAATGGTACACGGATTAGTATACACATGGATCTACAGTTATGAGATATTATTTATTGTTTCATTGTTTCTCGTCTTCTCGTATGGTTTAGCCAATATATAACACTAGACAATGTTTGATGTTAGGCAATGTTCATTGAGTATCTTGCATTGTAACATGTCATGGTTGGATCTATTATACTAGTAAAAAAAAAAAGGGAAAGTGCTAGCGAGGTATGTGATCAAACCCTAGACAATGTTCAATGTTAAGTTAGACAATGTTTATCCAACATTTAAGTAGATAATGTTCAAACCTAAGCCGATCTCATATCTAACTAGTATTTCAAACACTTAGTGTAGTTATAGTTCTTCACTATATTCTATTTTATTATCTTTATTCTATTTTATTGTGATCAGTTTATACCATATTGCTCTAGTTTATCTGTTTCTTTCCACCGTACCATGATATTATTCATTGTTTCTCGTGTTGTATTACATTCTCTATTTCTGTTTATAGTCATTATCAATTAACTTGGAACTACTATTGGGTTGTACTTTGCTCCAATTCTGAATGGATATATTTTTTAGATAATTGGTTAGAGGAGATGTATACCACCTTTTATAGGTCACAAGATGGTGAGCCGACTGAGGATCTAGTGCCAGCTACTGAGGAGACTTAGCTATTCCCATTATTATATTGCAGAGCTCTCAGTTTAAACTTTTAGCATGTATATATATATATATATATATATATATATATATATATATATATATATATATATGTGTTGTTGCAGCTAGACTATTAGTCTTGGATGTTTTATATTGTGACTTTGTGACTCTTTCTTCTATTCCATATTGTGCATTTATCTTCATTAGATTTATATTGTGATTGAGTGTCGATTATAATTATACCATCTTATTGTCCTCCAATTGGAGTTGAGATATCATTAATAGGTACTTTATATATATATATTATGTAAGATGTTTAGATAGTATCGTTGACCTAGACAACATTCTACCACCGATGCTACGTCGTAGGCTGAATGTTCCCACGTACTCGTATCCTACACCAGGTGTGGGTCGTGACATATTTTTATGGTAGAACATGTAGGTCAGGCTTCATAATTAATGTGATTTCATGGTAGTACAATAACTTAGTTGTACTACTGCGAGTCTACGATAGGATATGATATAGGATACTAGGATGAGAGAGCGAATACTCAATCACAAATAGGAAACAATTCCAACCAATTAATTTTTGCTAAATTATTCATTCTGAAAATTGCTTCCTTTGAATATTATTGTCCTCCTTTGATGATACCGTATCTTGTGCCTTATTGATTCTTTGTTTGGATCTATCCTCAGGATGGCGCCGAAGACAAGATCTTAGCGCTATGGCACAGTTTCTACGAGGTCGATGACTTCTTCTTCTCCGGTGCGAGCAGCAGCAGCTACTGCTCCACCTTCTCAAGTTCAGAGGTTCGCCTTATTGGTCCAGGTGGGGGCTTCAGCAGCAGCTTTTGGGGGTGCTCTACCAGTAGTTCTGAGGCCTGTTCCAGCAGTCACGGAGGTCTTCCACCACAATCACCCATGCCAGCAGATAGGACGCAGATATTGCCATATTTTGAGAGATGATGGTAGCACAGCAGTGGCAGAAAGGTTTTCTACGTTAGGGCATCGAGAGTGCTCACCAGTTAGTACTAGGACGTGTAGAGAAGGTAGCACTTGTCCATCCGTAGATCGTACTGCCTCATCCCGACCCGCAGCAGCCGAGGTCGGGTACCATTATTAATTTTAAGTGGATGGGGACCAAGGACTTCAAGGGCATATAGGAGATCTTGTATGCTTACGATTGGATTGAGGACATTAAGAGGAACTTATAGTTGGCACAGATTTTGAAGAGTCTACAGGTGGAGGCAGCGGGCAGCTAGATGTTCGGTATTACCCTGACATAGTTCCGTACAGACCCGAGGATCGCGGCACCAGGATTAACTTAGGAAGCTTTTAAAGAGCTTTTTAAGGAGAAGTTCTTTCTGGATAAGGATCAGAGTGCTTTGGAGAGCCAGTTTCAGGATCTCGTCCAGGGGAGTATGACGGTGGACGAGTACGCCGTGGAGTTCTATAGATTAGGCAGATTTATAGAGGGGCAAAATCCCTTAGGTAGAGCTAGGAAATTCCGAAAAGGTTTGATCAGGGAGATCAAATCCTACACTAGGGGTTACCGTACTGCTATACTCGAAGAGATATTTATGGAAGCACAGAGGGCGAAGGATAATTTGGAGCTCAAATCCAAGAGGATGAGAGATGTATCTGGGGGATTTAGCAACAAAATGGGTCCAGATAAGCAACCATATTTCCAGCAGCCGAGAGCATATCAGAATGATCAGTTTCCTCTGCCAATCAGGGTACCAACCCAGCAGACACATCAATTTCAGAGGCCAGTTTATCAGGCACTCTAGCAGCCTCAGAGGCAGACCCAGCAAACCTTTCCTTGTACATATTGTGGGAGGCATAGGCATGATTGGAAGAACTGTTGGAAGAGGCTCAGATTATGATTATATTATAGTTCCCTTGATCATCAGGTGAGGGAGTGTTCCAATAACCCGTTTGGTCCAGATTGTATAGTAGTTCCCCATCAGAGAGGTAGAGTTAGGCCACTTGTGGCACCGCAGATTGCTCAACACCCATAGAGGGAGCCACCCAGTAGGGAAGGGTGTTTGCTATGACAGTAGAGGAGGCCGATGCTAGAGGTGATGGGTTTGCATATTTTGTTATGTTCTTTTCCTTTCCATTTATTGTTTTGTGTTCTTCATTAGTACATTATAGATTACTTTTTGCTACAGTATAGTTAGTAAAATATCCTGACAGGGACTGTAAAACCATGATGGATAGAGACCATAACAATGTATATGACCATAATTAGTGATTTTTTATAAATTATATGCTTGTATGATTTTAGACGGGTTGGGGGTTTTACCTAGAGGAGATACAACCATCTTTAAATTTTGAGGACAAATTTTCTAAGGGTGGTAGGATTGTAACTAACACATTTCTAGAATAGAGATATTTTTATCATTTTGTATAATTATAAATAATATGTTATATTTTTTTTATTTATATAAATGTGCATGTTAAATATTTTGACTAGTTTGTTCCGATTCTAATAGGTGCACCTGACATAGCATTTCATTATTGGTTGGTAGATTGGACTATTTAATTAGAGATGACTCTAGTAGACCTAACCAACTTCATATGAAAACTTAACCAATTAGTTAGACTTGTCCATTTAGACCAAAGTATTCAAACATTCTCCTTAATTAGAGATTAGACTTAACCTTCATTAGGAAGAGAAGCTTTCTCCCTAATTATTTCTTCGTGACAGCCCTCAAGGGTATAATAGACATATTTTATTGCTTGGAAGAGGGGATTGGTGTGGTCGGCCCTAATTGTGGGAAAAGGCTCTCTCTCTCTTCTGTCATTTTTTATTCTAAACTTTCCTAATTAGTGTTCTTTCTAATTTGGTTCATTCCTCCACCAAATTCTTCATAATTTCTCTCAAATTCACTCATCCTTGCCTTCTAAAGAGACTAGAAGCTTGAGTTTGGCAAGAGCTTGGAGAGGCGACTTTGGATCTAGAAGCTTATAGCATATTGTGTCCATCTTGGCTTGCATTGGGAATCTATCTCCTAATAGGTAAATTTTGATATTCTCTCTCTAATTAGATTCTAATTGTTGTATTTGATCATTAGAAATCTACCCATACATGGTTGCAGGATTTCTTTCTTTCTGGCCGCGTAGACTACCCATAGGAAGAAGTTTTGACTTCTAACAATCCATATTGTCACTGATACAATGAGTTTTGTGTCCATTTGGAGAAAACTTCGAATTTGGGACACCAAGTGTTTGATTCTATGTCTATTGAGTCTATTGATTTTAGATTAGCATTGGGGGGAAGTATACGTGTCCAAAATTAGATGCGGGGAGTCCGTGTCATGAAACCCATGCTACGGAGGTGTAGATTTAGTAATTTTTATGTATAGGTGTACCTTTATGTCATTTTCTATGTAATTGAATTAGAATCGATAATTCTAGCAGTATTTGTATCATATTTGATATATTTAATGGTGTTATATATTAATTTGGTGGTGTATCATAGTATTAGAGAAGGTGGGTGTTGGTATCATGAGGATCTATGTGATACTTGGGTGGTGCACACCAAGTATTTGGTAAATTGTGTGTGTGTGTGAGCGCGCACGCGTGTGTGTGTGTGTGTGTGTGTGTGTGTGTGTGTGTGTGTGTTTAGGAGTGTGGAGGAAACTGAGTTAATTGCAGTGTGTGATTGTAGGCTCAGTTTAGTAGTGTGTATAATGATGTGGAATATTATTTGTGCAGTAGAAGATGATGATAGGGAGTGTAGGCCAGGTCAGTGTCTCTAGTTTAAGTTGAGGTCTGGTGGGGCTACTAGTATCAGGTGTATCAGTAGTAAGGGGAATATGAACTAAATTTGTAGGCTAGTGTGGAGGTAAGTACATGTGTATACATGAGGGTGTAGTGGTGTGTTCGGGTTGCAGCATCATGCAGCTATGTTCTCAAGTTCAGGGGGCAGAGGTGCTAGTATAATTGTCGGGATGTGTGGAGTGTCTAGATGAGCAATAGTGTCAGTAGGCTTGGGTTATATGTTTGAATGTGACCAAACTCTGCATACATAGCATCAGATTTTGGTATCAGATTTGATGTCAGTGTGATACTTACAATAGGAAATTCTATAATAGGTTGGGGCAAAGTAAGAAGGCAACATTGAGAGGCAGTTGTACAACTCAGGTAAGTGTGCAGAAATGCACAGGCCATGTAGGAGTAACCCAATAAGAGTGAACTGGGGGAGAAACCTAGATTTAGGTTTTAGAGGAAGGGAGTGGTACCTGTGTTGAGTAGTGATTAAGGGAGACATTGCATGTTATTCAGTTGGAAGGAGATTAGTGGATGCATAGGTGAAGTGGGGAGAGTTGGTGCACATCAGGGTGTATATGTGAGTGTACTTGAGTTCAGATCTTACAGTGAGATGGGGGGACAAAAGTATTAACCTGTAGGAGAGGGTGTAGGTTGTGTACATGCAGTGCCATGGTGTTCGATGGTTAGTGTATTGGTAATATCATTTGTATCACAACTAAGGTGGAGATTAGTTAATCTCATGCACAGATGGGTGTAACAAGAGTATCATTAAGAATTAGAGTATCAGTTGGTAGTTTTGTCTGTGCGTGGGTGTGAGGTGAGGGAATGAGGCATTAGTGGTATTGGTGTCAGTCAAGAGTGTATGTTAGTATCCATCTGGATATATATATATATATATATATATATATATATATATATATATATATATATATATATATATATATATATATATATATATATATATGGTAATATATTAGTTATAGTGGTAAACTAAGATACTAGGATACTAGGTTTTGGGTATGATACCAATTTAGGAGGAGAGGTATTAGACTAAAGTATTTCTAGATGCAACAATATACTAAGGTAAGAGTAGGGTATTAATTCATAGATAAGGTAATGTATCATAGTGACTACGTATTACGGGATATGGTATTACTAAAGTATTAACAAGGTTTGGTATTTTGGGTGGCTGATAGAATGAGTTTGTATAAGTTATTATATAGGTAAGTATTGATACCAAGAAAATTGGAATGTAGTTGAGTATCAAAAATGGTGTATGATACCAAGTGTATAGATAGTGAGGTATTAGTTATAGCTTAGATAACTTATAGTATTAGTATGTATATGTAGTAGTAATAGTTACTAGTATAACTAATATCAATAAGGTATTGATCTAAAAATCTAGATATAACCTAGTTTAGCTAGTATTGACCTAGTTTTACTCGAATAACCTAGCTTTGAGCTAGTTTGACCTAGTATTGACTTCGAGACCTAGTTTCAAACTAGAATAGCATGTTTATGATCCAAAAAATACCATTTTAACTTGATATTCATATTTAGGTCTCTGAGACACCGAGACGTACACTATTTGATATTCTTTGTTCTTGACCACAAGCGAGTACAATCTCTGATAGTTTCTATTATTTGATAATTAATATAATGCAAGTATTTAGAAATGTATTACTTGATTCCTAATACATTGGTATACGGATTAGTATACACATGGATCTGCAGTCATGAGATATTGTTTATTATTTTATTATTTCTCGTGTTCTCGTATGGTTTAGGCAATGTTTAACACTAGACAATGTTTAATGTTAGACAATGTTCATTGAGTATCTTATATTGTAACGTGTCATGGTTGGATCCATTGTACTAATCGGGAAAAATAGAAAGTGCTAGCGAGGTATGTGATCAAAGCCTAGACAATATTCAATGTTAAGTTAGACAATATTATCCAACATTTAAGTAGACAATGTTCAACCCAAGCAGATCATGTATCTAACTAGTATTTTAAACACTTAGTGTAGTTATAATTCTTCACTGTATTCTATTTTATTGTCTATATTCTATTTTATTGTGATCAGTTTATACTATATTGCTCTAGTTTATCTGTTTCTTTCCACCACACTATGATATTGTTCATTATTTCTCATCTTGTATTATATTCTCTATTTTTGTTTATAGTCATTATCAATTAACTTGGAACTACCATTGTGTTATACTTAGCTCCAATCCTGACTGGATATATTTTTCAGATAATTGGTTAGAGGAGATATGTCCCACCTTTTACGGGTCACAACATGGCGAGCCGACTGAGGATCTAGTGACAGCAACTGAGGAAACTTAGCTATTCCTATTATTATATTATAGAGGTCTCAATTTAGATTTTTGGCATGTATATATTTGTTGACATTTGTGTTATAGCTAGACTATTAGTCTAGGATGTGTTGTATTGTGACTTTGTGACTTTTTCTTCTATTTCATATCATGTCTTTATCTTTCTTTAGTTTTATAATTTGATTGAGTATCGATTATAATTATACCATCTTATGTCCTCTAATTAGAGTTGAGATATCATTGACAGGTACTTTATATATATTAGGAGAGATGTTTAGATAAAATCTTTAACCTAGACAATGTTCTACCGCCGATGCTGCGACATAGGTTGGACGTACCCACGTACTCGTGCCCCTACACCGGGTGCGGGTCGTGACACTATTGCTATTAATTTCTACTTCTAATGCTAGAGTGCTCTTGTCACACAATAGTGTGTTCCACAAATTAAGACACACCCATATTGCTAATTAGTTAATTCTATACTAATATCCACTTGCTAATACAATACCTGGACGCACATATGTTACTAGTTGTCACTGATGCAGGCTGTAATGAAGCAAATATCGCACTATATAATGCCACTGTTATTGCTACCTAGCTGCCAAAGCCACTGCTTGTAATCCTAGGTTTCCCCCGACTATCTACTACTACTGCAGCAAGTATAACTTTCCTGTAAAAGCGGCAGAACTCCTCTACCTTGTTGTGCACAGATGTGCAGTTGCACATCTCAGTGCAAACACTACCAACCCGAGCTCTATACACACACATAAACACTTCTACCATCACTCAAACACACTATATCACATCTCTCATGACATTACCACCCCTCAATAACCAATACAACACGTATGACATGACTATACACTAAAACACAATAACACAACACTCACATATTAAAATACAATACACTACACCTATAAAAGACCAACATCAAATACTTGGTGTGCACTACATGAGTATCATACCAAATTCTATGATACTTTTAAGATACACACTCCAAACACTCCAACACACCACCAAATCACCATGAACACAATTAATATATATAATGTTACTAAAATTTAGTAAAATAGAGTAATACCAATGAATTTATAAGGAATTTACATATAGAAACACAAATACAAGGAATTAACAATACTTCACCACCGTATCATGGTATATCATGATACGGACTCTCTGTACCCAATTTTAGACACAAGGATACCAACACATTATCAAATATACACCAATAGTTCTTATTAGGACACAAATTAAATTCTACATGGACACAATTGGATTTTTTTCTAAATTAAGCCCCAAAATTATGACACCAACATAGATCTTGTCACTACCATATTTTCTAGGAAAGGATATTTTGGTCATTTTATAATTAATTAATTATTGTGCATGTTGTATATTTATTTATAGTATTATTTATTTATTGTTAGATGTTTCATTATAGTTTGGACTTATGTTAGTGGACCTAAGTAGAGTAGACTTGACTCATGGATAAATAATTATTTTAATTAGACTTGAGCCCAATAACTAGCCAATTCTTTAAGTTAGTGATTTAATTAGTCAAACCATTAGGAATAAAAACTTTCTTACTTAATCCTTTTCTTTATGACAAACCTATAGGGGTACAATAGACATTTACATTGCTTGGAGGCCAAGGAAGAGGGAGCCGTCAACTTATAGAGAGGAGGAATTCCCTCTCCTCTCTTCTCATTTAATTTATTTTGCCCTTGGTGTTCTTCCCAAAGTTTTATTTATCCCTCCACCAAATTCTTACCAAATCCCTTTCAATTACTTTCCTATTCCACCATTAGAAGCTCTAGAAGGAAGAAGGAGGCAAGAATCTAGAAGAAGAAGAAGATTTTACAAGTTGAGGACTCTTTGCATCCAATTGGAGACTTGTATTAGAAATCCATCTCCCAATAGGTATAATTCAGATTTTTCTTTCTACTTAGACTCTAAATCTTGAGTTTAATTATTAATAACCCTCTCATATATTAGGGCTACCTATAGGAAGAAAATTTGACTACTAGGGACCCCTATTTTGGAAGTTATGGTATATTTTGTGCCCAATTTGGAGAAAATCAGAGATTAGTGCACCATATATTTGTCAATGGGTCTAGTGGACCAAATTAACATGTGTTTAGTTGTGTGAGACTAGTGACATGTCCAAAATTGGATACGAGTTGGCCGTATCATAATATTTAGTGATACGGGCTAATTTTGAGATTTTTCCTTCGACACAGGGGTTAACACATGTTATATTTTGCTATGGACACGTAGTTGAGTGGCTATCACTTTATATTGCTAATAAATATAATTCTAGACTTGCTCACATCATTGTTTGATGATAAACAAAAAAATGAAACTAGGTTTATACGAAACCCTTTCTTTGTTTACAAAAAAGAAAAAAAAGAGTACAATTAATCCTATACGAGGATGTTAAGTACAATAAAAATAATTCTAGGGAAAAATTGATATAGGAGTCTGATCTGTGGTCGATCACTTTGTCCCTCGGATCACACGATGATGAAGAAGTGCTGTAGAAGAAGAAGAAGAAGCTTCAAAGGTAGCAAGTGGGATTGAATTCTCGTTATCGAAGTTGTCAATCGACACTCTCTGTCTGTGCCCTTTGCTCCTCTTTCGATTCGATCCCCTTACCCTGTGACTAGGGGTCTCTATTTATAGAAATCAATCACAATAACTGTCCAGTTGGCTTAGAAACCAAACCGTGAAGGAAGTGACATCTTTTATGCGGCGGTTATAATAACTGCTATCCATATTTGAATGATCTCCTAAATTCGCGTATGACATGTGTCCCATTATGAGGTAACGCGTATAACTACTTCTCGAGGATCATGGCATGCAAGCCACCTAGGTAACTGCCCCTCGCGTAGAGATGGTTGGCGTAAAAGCCAAATAACTGTCTTGTTGGCGTAAAAGCCAAATAGCTGTCTTGTTGGCGTAAAAGCCAAATAGCTGCCTTGTTGGCGTAAAAGCCAAATAGCTGTCTTGTTGATGTAAAAGCCAAATAGCTACCTTATTGGTGTAAAAGCCAAGTTCTGTGTAAAACTTGATGCTGCATGAATAATAGATAACCAGCGTAAAAATAGCCAATTATCCTTCCTGACTGAGGTCTTGAGCGTATTCTGGGCTAAATAGCCTTATCACGTACCTTTACAAATATAGCCTGAGTTGGCGTATTTTGAGGAGATAGCATACGGCGTACTCCTATAGTTGAAAATAGCCTGGTTGGCATAAAATGCAAGGATGGTGATGTGAGCGTATTAGTCACAGTTTTAGCTCTCCTAGTCGTTTAAAAATAGAACAAGATCTCGTGCATTAAATGCAGAGATTTGTCCCCATCTCATGCATTAAATACAGAGATATGCCTCAATCTCGTGCATTAAATGCCGAGATATGCCTCAAGCTCTGTACGAAAAATAGCTTTTGACGTGGCGTCTGATTTTGTCTCATCTTGAGCATAAAAACTCATCTCCGCCTGTGTAGAATAGGCAGCGTTGTCACTACCACATTCTGAAAATAGGGGTATTTTCGACTTTTTATAATATTTAAATATTTTTATAGTTATAATTAATTAATTGCATGAATAGTATATATTTAATTTAAATGATTATGTGATGTGTAATTAAATATACAATTATATGCAGTGTTTATTTATTTATTTTAAACTAGCAGACTTGACCTAGAAGCCAGCAGATGAACACCTGTCCGAAGTATAGGATTCTGGATTTTTTATTTTATCTAGAATTTAATATTTGGAGATTGTAATTAATTACTGTATTTTAATTAATTATTGCGCATTGCCTTTGTTTCGATATTTGGAGCACTATCCAGACTTTTGTCTTCCTACAAATTTTACAATCTTGTCCTAGACATGCCCGCCTTCCATTATGCTATTTTTGCAACTCATAACTATGCTCCCTGTGTATTATTTCTGGCCGCACAAAAATCGTCGCGGACGTTTATTTTTAAATCCCTATTTTGTATCGTTGTGCGTTCCAATTTAAATTGGAGACAATCTTGACCTATTTTTCGTGCGGCCCAAATTAGGGTAATATTCTGTTCTGAGTCTTCTTCATTTTTGGTATTGATGACCTGACCTGATTTTGGCCCCATGTACTCCTAATTAATTGTTGAACACAACTTGCATTTATTTCTATTTAAATTGAGGATACTATTTTATCTGATTCTAAAATCCCAATTTAATTCCAGTACCCTGTTATTTGAGCCCATACCGATCATACAGCGCCCCTGACCCTACAAAATATTGGATCCCGAATCGTCCGCCAAATTTTCGTCATTTTATGTGTTTGTGCAATTTCCCAAATTTAAGGGGGCTAAATTGCAAATTTGCATTTTGTGGCCTCATCCAATTATTTTAACCGATGAGAAATCCTTAATATTTTAATTAAATCTCACCCTAAATCCCCCATGAATTAATTTCCCTCATGTCCAATCTGGACCACTCATTTAGAGGGTCAATCACAACCCTCCATCAAAATCCCCTCATCCTATATAATGACATGTCTACCTCAAACCCTAATCCCAAGAAACCTAGGATTCCCTACCTTCACAAGCCCCCACATCCCCTCTCTCATACGTATGTAATTTTTCTCCTTCTTTTTCTTCTTCTCATTTCTTCTCTTCTTCTTCCTTTTTCTTCTTCTTTAATTTTGGATTGATTTCAAATTCGAATAGAGAAGGGGGGAACACTGTTCACCCACCCCTTCACCATACATCCGACCATCAGCCTGCTATCCCTGGCCGACCCTGCTCATCCCTGAGCAACTCCATCTCCGGCGCTCCACTCCACATCCCCGGCGGTCCAGCGGCTTCTCCGACCTGCGGCCACTGCCTCCTCCCCATTCCCCCTGTGCTCCACCACTTCCATCTCCACCCTACAGCCACCCATTGGTCCGGCAGCCATCCCCCTTCCTGTGCACTCCCTGCTCCGGCCATTGCCCCGGTACTGCATCTGCTCCCGGCGGACTTCCCAGCGTCCGGCGGCCTGCAGCCACGCCGGCCTGTCCTCGAGCACCCCCGGTGGCAGCTCCTCCCAGCCACTGCCGACTCCCCTCCCAACGACTGCTCGCAGTTCCCCGGCTGTGCTCCCCTCCTCGACCAGCCCGCATCCGGCGGCCCTTGCTGCTGTCCGGCGACCCACAGTAAGCTTCTTCTCCTCTCTCTTCCTTCTTTCTTCCTGTGAATATACATTATACATGTATGTGAGTATGTATATAGATATTAATGTATAGGTATTTGTATAAATTAATTAATGTGAATGTATATTATCTATATTCATTTATGTTAATACGCAAATATGTATAGTGTATATCTAATTAGTATATTATGTATGAATGTATATAATTAGTGTATAAGTATATGTGTAAGTATATATCTAATTGGTATATGTATATATTAGCATGTATATGTAATTACGTATTTAAATTAATGTTCAACGGTATATGTATGTATATATATATTTATTATGATTATATATATATAAATATTTCGTATATACTTAGTATGTTTTTATATAAATGGGTATACATGTATATATATATATATTTAGTATATATATGAAATCATTAATTGGTATATATATATATAACAGTATTTTGGTATAAATATATATATGTAGATTTATATTTTCGTATTGGTTTATATATATAAATATAAATTAGTATATTTACATGTATATAGTATTGTATAATTTAACTGGTATAAATGCATATATTTTTATGTGTATAATTATTTTGATATATATATGTATGTATATTTGTATAAAACCTTAGCATATTTTTAATATATATATACATATATTTTGTGTATGTATTTAATTTGATATGTATATTGTGAGTACATATGTTAATTAAGATATGTATATTTATGTATCTAGTTACTAGGTGACCAGTATCATACCTAGAGAAGGCCCTGAATTCAGTGTTTTAGACTGTGTTAGTGTAGCATCTGATGCAAATATGGTTTTGCTTGTGATGTGGTTCTAGGACTGCTACTTCACCCAGGGGATACTCTGGAACAGGACATCCATAATTACCAGCTAAGGACCCAAGGCAAGTACATTCTCTGATAATTTCCAATTCTTGATAATTTCTATAAATTCAACAATCATGAAATGTTACATCTGAATCTTTGACACTGTGCTACACGGACTAGTATAGCTTGGATCTGCAGTCATGAGATGTTACCTTGATTATCGTATTGACATTGTACACGACATGTATATTTAGATATCGTACATGATAGACTTGACTTGCTCGTGTATCGTGGCGTGTCATGGTTGGATCCACAGTACTAGTTGGGGGCAGGGAAGTAGTTAGTAAGAAATGTGATCATAACCTCTTATTGTAGTATAAAAATTGTAAGTGTTAATCATGCTCTTCACCCATGATTAGCCAGGCCCTGTAGCTATCGTATATGTTCCCAAGCCGATCATATTTTGAAACTACTATTTCAAACACTTAGAATAGATTATAGTTTCCTATTTTAAATCATATACTACATCACCCGTATATGATACTGTTTCTTGTTCTTTTTATTTCCATACATGCACTGACTATATCATATTGCCTGTCTCTTTATATTACCTGTCTCTCTTAAATTGCCATTGCGATTATTTCACTGTCTTCTCAGTAGCTAGCATGACATGTTTTATTGTATTATAGACATTATCAATTAATGGAACTGTTATTTGAGAGTGTTGCTTTGCTCCTTCCTGACTGAAAATATTTTTCCAGACTATGCCTTAGAGGACCGCTGTCCGACACTTTATGGACCATATGGTGAGTAGCTGCAGACTTGGTAGTAGTTGTGATTCTGGAAGGTCTAGCCAGAATTATTATTTATTGTTAGTTCTTTAAGTAGACTATTTTGGTACCGGATTTGTCTCCGGCATTTGGATGATTCTTGGATGTTGTTGAGTTAGAATATTACTTGTGGACTTGTGTTGTGTTAAATTTTAATTTCTGTTTAAAAATCTTATCGTGCTGTAATCTTGTGATTGAGTATGTGTTCATCTTATTTGTGTCATCTATGCCTCCTAATGGAGATTGGATGCTTGCGTGACATTAGCAAGATAGTATCAAGACCTTGACAGCGTTCTACCGCCGATACTGCGGCGTAGGCTGGACGTACCCACGCACTCGTGCCCCTAAACCGGGTGCGGGTCGTGACACATTTTTAGTGGTGGCCCATGCAGGTCAGACTTCGCGAGTTGTACGATGTCGTAGTAGTGTGACGTCCTTGTTATACTACTGCGTGCCTGCTATAGGACATAGGACATAGGATACTAGGATGAGAGCAAATACTCAATCACAATTCCTTGAGAGATTTCTGGGATGACCCCTGAGAATCTTGTTAAAATTTCCAATTTAAAATCATTCCCTTGTTCCGTCCATTCTCATTTGTTGATATTGATTTGATTATTGTTGATTAGATATTTAACTAGGATCTTGGGTTCATTATAAGGTTTGATTTCATACTAAGATGAGTTTATAGACTGATTTATGGTACTATTTGATGATGCCCGTCAACGAGGACAGTGAAAATGATTAACATTAGAGCTATTGGACTACAGAAGGTGGATTAAAATTTTAATTGAAGATTGAAAATGAATTTCAAATTTTAGGATTTTGAGAAGATTGAGATTGTTATTAAAATATTATTGTGAAGATTTCAATGAATTGCAAAATTTTTGAAATTGAGGAGTTGAAATATTGTTATTAAAATTTTATTTTGAGGAATTCAGATTCAATTTGATGAACCTAGACAAGCTGTAAGGATTTTTGGAATTGATAAAATTTTCATTTCAGTATTTAAATAATTAACCTTGAGGGAAGTATATGCATTTTACTATAAATTTTATTCGAGGAGTTATTTTGAGGAATTTTAATTGAGGATAGGATTTTATAGTGGGAGAGATATATTATAATATAAGTAGATAAGATGCATGTGTAAGGATCTGTTGGCTTGAGTATAATTGAGATCTCACTGCCCACTGACTTGGGTATCCATCTAAGATTGTATTAGAGAGAGCAGTATTTAGTAAAGAGTGTTGCATTTGATATGCACTTGAGTGATAAGAATAACTAGTATCAGCGATTGCAGTAGGTAAGGAAGCTAGCAGTGAGTGTGTTTGTGATAGAACTGTGATACCTAGGGGATAGAGGTATCAGACCTTAGATGCACCTTGACCTGTGCAATCACAACTAGGATTTTCTTTCCAATCTATTTATCTTGAATGTTGCTTCCTTAGAACTGTACTGTCCTTCCTTTATGATATCGTATTTTTGCCTAAATTGATTCTTTGGGATCTGTCTTCAGGATGTCGCCGCAGACAAGGTCTATGAGAGCGGGAACATCAGCTTTAGAGGGGTCTGCCACCTCTCTACCTGATGGACAGACATCCGTAGTTCCTCCTACATCTCCGATGCACGTAGGTGATCCTCCTCCTCCACCTGTTAAGAGGATAGCCGCAGCTGTGACGGACAACCTTCCTCCTCCACCGACTCCGCTTCCCGGAGGTTTGCCCATTGACGGAACGCAGATGTTTACGTTGATCCAAGGCATGGTAGATGCCCAGAGAGTAACGGTAGACGCTCAGCGAGTTCAAGCTGAGGCTCAGAGGGTACAAGCAGAAGTGTACCAGGCACAAACCGAGCTGATAAAAGAAAACATGGAGAATGCTCATCAAGTGACTCTCCAAGCTTTGGAGAGAGTAGCACAGTACCAGCAGTTTCCTGGCCAACAGCAGAGATCAGGCACTATAGTGGATTTCAAAAGGATGATGCCTCGAGAGTTCAAAGGCACCGAAGGGATACTCTACGCTGACGACTGGCTAGAGGATATAGAGAGAAGCCTGCGATTGACCCAGATTTCGGAGAACTTGCAGATAGAAGCCGCTGGCAGTCAGATGTTCGATATCGCACTCACGTGGTATCGTACGGAGCCGAGAATTACTGCACAAGGACTTACTTGGGAGACCTTCAAGGAGCTCTTCAAGGAGAAGTTCTTTCCCGACGTGGCATTGGGAACCTTGGAAAGTCAGTTTTATGACTTAGTTCAAGGAAACATGTCGGTCGACGAGTACGCTGCAGAATTCTGTAGATTGAGCTATTTTGCATCGTCCATGATTCGAAACCCAGGAGATCGAGCCCGGAAATTTAGAAAGGGACTGACGAGAGAGATTAGGTCACGCACTTCTGGTCGTCGTACCGCTACCTATGAGGCTATCTTGATGGATGCTCAGATTGCAGAAGAGGATCTGGATCTCAGGCCTAAGAGGAGTCACAATACTTTTGGAGATACGGATGGTAGCGCAGGACCAGCCAAGCATCCCCGTATTCAGCACCAACAACAGTACCAAGTACCATTTCATAATCAGCAATAACCATGGACATTTCAGCATCCACCGCAGTACCTAGCACCAGTTCCTATCCAGCAACATCCATGGGCATATCAGTATCAACAACAGTACCAGGCACTAGTCCGTGTTGAGCAGAATCAGCAACAGCCTCCAAGAGAGACACAGCAGACTTGTCATTTCTGTAAGAAGCCAGGTCACCTTTGGGAGAGCTGTAGAACGAGGCTAGGACTTTGTTTGCACTGCGGCGCTGCGGGACATCGAGTAAGGGATTATCTTCGAGTTCCTTATCTTCCCGGCCCACGCGCAGCTTCAGATTATAGAGATCCAGTTAGGCTACCTGTGGAACCGTATATTGCTCAGCACCCGCAAAGGGAACCACCCCAGCAGGGCGGGCATTTGCGATGACGGTCGAGGAGACCGATACTGCAGGTAATGTGTTAGCAGGCTCTGTTCTTTCCTTCCTTCTGTTCCTATCTATTTGATTCTTTCCTTCTTTCTGTTCCTACCTATTTGATTGATTGACTGATACCTTAGTACCGTAGCTTGTATGCATGATTTCTTGTTATGATGTAGTTAGTAGTACACCCTGATACAGAGACTACAATACCATGACAAAGACACCATGACCATACATTTTCCCCCTTAGATTGCATGTCGTATGATTGTAGGAAGTTTTGACCATGACTATCGAGGTTTAACCATGACAAAGATTCACGAAGGGGTTATGACTTGACAAGAGAGGCAAGATGATTACATTCGAGGATGACCATTGATTTAAATAGAGGGTAAGAAATTAACATTGCATAATTTGTGGTTTAATTAATTCCAGGAAAGATTATGACATGTTTAAGTTGGTTATTAATTTGGAAATTTTGGGAGATTTATCAATGTATTTATTTAATTGCAAGTTATGAATTTTAGAACTTTATATTTGGATGTCACATTTGGAGAGTCCTTAAATATCATATTGTTGAGTATTTTGAGGAGTGGATATTAAATTCCGGGTATTGAATTATTAACTCAAAACTTTCAAGGAAATTTTAATAAAAAGGGACTTGATTCTATTTCGAGGATTTTTTCAGAAATACAAATAATTCAGAATTTTTGAAATTGTGAGAGAACATTGTGGATTATTAACTAATTTCATGTATGATGAATTTAAAATTTGAGGGAATAATAATGTGTATGATTAAATGCTACTTTGAGGATTTTAAATTTCGAGGACGAAATTCTTTTAAGGTGGGTAGACTTGTCACTACCACATTCTGAAAACAGGGGTATTTTCGACTTTTTACAATATTTAAATATTTTTGTAGTTATAATTAATTAATTGCATGAATAGTATATATTTAATTTAAATGATTATGTGATGTGTAATTAAATATACAATTATGTGCAGTGTTTATTTATTTATTTTGAACTAGCAGACTTGACCTAGAAGCCAGCAGATGAACACCTGTCCGAAGTATAGGATTCTGGATTTTTTATTTTATCTAGAATTTAATATTTGGAGATTGTAATTAATTACTGTATTTTAATTAATTATTGCGCATTGCCTTTGTTTCGATATTTGGAGCACTATCCAGACTTTTGTCTTCCAACAAATTTTACAATCTTGTCCTAGACATGCCCGCCTTCCATTCTGCTATTTTTGCAACTCATAACTATGCTCCCTGTGTATTATTTCTGGCCGCACAAAAATCGTCGCGGACGTTTATTTTTAAATCCCTATTTTGTATCGTTGTGCGTTCCAATTTAAATTGGAGACAATCTTGACCTATTTTTCGTGCGGCCCAAATTAGGGTAATATTCTGTTCTGAGTCTTCTTCATTTTTGGTATTGATGACCTGACCTGATTTTGGCCCCATGTACTCCTAATTAATTGTTGAACACAACTTGCATTTATTTCTATTTAAATTGAGGATACTATTTTATCTGATTCTAAAATCCCAATTTAATTCCAGTGCCCTGTTATTTGAGCCCATGCCGATCATACAGCGCCCCTGACCCTACAAAATACCGAACCCTGAATCGCCCGCCAAATTTTCGTCATTTTATGTGTTTGTGCAATTTCCCAAATTTAAGGGGGCTAAATTGCAAATTTGCATTTTGTGGCCTCACCCAATTATTTTAACCGATGAGGAATCCTTAATATTTTAATTAAATCTCACCCTAAATCCCCCATGAATTAATTTCCCTCATGTCCAATCTGGACCACTCATTTAGAGGGTCAATCACAACCCTCCATCAAAATCCCCTCATCCTATATAATGACATGTCTACCTCAAACCCTAATCCCAAGAAACCTAGGATTCCCCACCTTCATAAGCCCCCACATCCCCTCTCTCATACGTATGTAATTTTTCTCCTTCTTTTTCTTCTTCTCATTTCTTCTCTTCTTCTTCCTTTTTCTTCTTCTTTAATTTTGGATTGATTTCAAATTCGAATAGAGAAGGGGGGGAACACTGTTCACCCACCCCTTCACCATACATCCGACCATCAGCCTGCTGTCCCCGGCCGACCCTGCTCATCCCTGAGCAACTCCATCTCCGGCGCTCCACTCCACATCCCCGGCGGTCCAGCGGCTTCTCCGACCTGCGGCCACTGCCTCCTCCCCATTCCCCCTGTGCTCCACCACTTCCATCTCCACCCTACAGCCACCCATTGGTCCGGCAGCCATCCCCCTTCTTGTGCACTCCCTCCTCCGGCCATTGCCCCGGCACTGCATCTGCTCCCGGCGGACTTCCCAGCGTCCGGCGGCCTGCAGCCACGCCGGCCTGTCCTCGAGCACCCCCGCTGGCAGCTACTCCCAGCCACTGCCGACTCCCCTCCCAACGACTGCCCGCAGTTCCCCGGCTGTGCTCCCCTCCTCGACCAGCCCGCATCCGGCGGCCCTTGCTGCTGTCCGGCGACCCACAGTAAGCTTCTTCTCCTCTCTCTTCCTTCTTTCTTCCTGTGAATATACATTATACATGTATGTGAGTATGTATATAGATATTAATGTATAGGTATTTGTATAAATTAATTAATGTGAATGTATATTATCTATATTCATTTATGTTAATACGCAAATATGTATAGTGTATATCTAATTAGTATATTATGTATGAATGTATATAATTAGTGTATAAGTATATGTGTAAGTATATATCTAATTGGTATATGTATATATTAGCATGTATATGTAATTACGTATTTAAATTAATGTTCAACGGTATATGTATGTATATATATATTTATTATGATTATATATATATAAATATTTCGTATATACTTAGTATGTTTTTATATAAATGGGTATACATGTATATATATATATATTTAGTATATATATGAAATCATTAATTGGAATATATATCTATAACAGTATTTTGGTATAAATATATATATATAGATTTATATTTTCGTATTGGTTTATATATAAATATAAATTAGTATATTTACCTGTATATAGTATTGTATAATTTAACTGGTATAAATGCATATATTTTTATGTGTATAATTATTTTGATATATATATGTATGTATATTTGTATAAAACGTTAGCATATTTTTAATATATATATACATATATTTTGTATATGTATTTAATTTGATATGTATATTGTGAGTACATATGTTAATTAAGATGTGTATATTTATGTATCTAGTTACTAGGTGACCAGTATCATACCTAGAGAAGGCCCTGAATTCAGTGTTTTAGACTGTGTTAGTGTAGCATCTGATGCAAATATGGTTTTGCTTGTGATGTGGTTCTAGGACTGCTACTTCACCCAGGGGATACTCTGGAACAGGATATCCATAATTACCAGCTAAGGACCCAAGGCAAGTACATTCTATGATAATTTCTAATTCTTGATAATTTCTATAAATTCAACAATCATGAAATGTTACATCTGAATCTTTGACACTGTGCTACACGGACTAGTATAGCTTGGATCTGCAGTCATGAGATGTTACCTTGATTATCGTATTGACATTGTACACGACATGTATATTTAGACATCGTACATGATAGACTTGACTTACTCGTGTATCGTGACGTGTCATGGTTAGATCCACAGTACTAGTTGGGGGCGGGGAAGTAGTTAGTAAGAAATGTGATCATAACCTCTTATTGTAGTATAGAAATTGTAAGTGTTAATCATGCTCTTCACCCATGATTAGCCAGGCCCTGTAGCTATCGTATATGTTCCCAAGCCGATCATATTCTGAAACTACTATTTCAAACACTTAGAATAGATTACAGTTCCCTATTTTAAATCATATACTACATCACCCGTATATGATACTGTTTTTTGTTCTTTTTATTTCCATACATGCACTGACTGTATCATATTGCCTGTCTCTTCATATTACCTGTCTCTCTTAAATTGCCATTGCGATTATTTTACTGTCTTCTCAGTAGCTAGCATGACATGTTTTATTGTATTATAGACATTATCAATTAATGGAACTGTTATTTGAGAGTGTTGCTTTGCTCCTTCCTGACTGGAAATATTTTTCCAGACTATGCCTTAGAGGACCGCTGTCCGACACTTTATGGACCATATGGTGAGTAGCTGCAGACTTGGTAGTAGTTGTGATTCTGGAAGGTCTAGCCGGAATTATTATTTATTGTTAGTTCTTTAAGTAGACTATTTTGGTACCGGATTTGTCTCCGGCATTTGGATGATTCTTGGATGTTGTTGAGTTAGAATATTACTTGTGGACTTGTGTTGTGTTAAATTTTAATTTCTGTTTTGAAATCTTATCGTGCTGTAATCTTGTGATTGAGTATGTGTTCATCTTATTTGTGTCATCCGTGCCTCCTAATGGAGATTGGATGCTTGCGTGACATTAGCTAGATAGTATCAAGACCTTGACAGCGTTCTACCGCCGACACTGCGGCGTAGGCTGGACGTACCCACGCACTCGTGCCCCTAAACCGGGTGCGGGTCATGACAGCGTATTACTTGAATACTTAAAAAAAATGACTTGTATCCAGGATGTATCAGTAAATGACAGTCTGGATCTCTGTGCAAAATCATTATCATAGTTGTCCTCTCGATCGTCGTGCAGTACTTTTCTCAAGAGTCAGGTTCACTATTTTGTCGGACAGATTCATCCGAGGAATACGAAGTGTTCCTCGTATGACTTTACGTTGCATTAAAAACAAACATATTTTACGTCGGGGGGAGGTGTAGCAACCTTTTACGCCAAAACAGCCTTGAAGCGCTGCTTTACGCGGGCAGCTCTGAAGCTCTTCTTTATGCCAAATAGCTCTGCATCTCTGTTTTACGTGGACTTCATATATATTGGGGGTTTTGACTGTATAATACGTATATAATTTTCTAGCGTATTTTATGCTTCTACAAGACCCCCTTCAAAGTTTTCAAATTCTATGTAATTTGATATACTTTGAATGAAGCATGAAGTGGTCAAATTTGACTCGTTCTTCGAGACTAATTTTTCGGCGATATTTAAGGAGTTGTTGGGATTCTGTGTGTTCTCTTTTGCCTATATAAAGGCAAGCAAGTGAACTTGTTTTTCCATACTCCCTTCACTACAAATATGGCCGCTGAGATTCATTGAGCTGCACTGAGAAGGAAGAAGATTATGCTCTTTCAGCATATAAGGAGCCATAAAAAGAGGCATCTTCGAGAAAATATCATCTGCAACGATGGATCATGGAAGGATATCATAGATTCCTTTGCTCGAGATAATCAGCAATTTTATATGGCTATTCGTCAAAGAGAGAGGAAGGGTCGCATTAGACCACATAGCTTGCTAGTTGTATTTTCCTCTATTATGAAGCTGGGCCCTGGTGGACAGCTTGGCCGTGTCTTCCAGTATTGTGTTGGGTCTGAATCCCTAAAACAAGTCTGAGCATGGCCGCCAATGACGTATGGAGGTAGGCTTGAATAATTTAAACAGGCCCAGTTCTGTATCCTCCCGCCATTAACTATTTTCTTGTTCATCGGCCAAAGAAGCCGAAGAAGTGCCGTAGAAGAAGAACTGAAGATCTCCGTCAAATAAGAACCTAACATAATAGATTCCCGTCGTGATCTTGAATATTAATAAAAAATCCTTTGTAAAATGGATCTCCATCAAATGTAATCATGATCTTGAATATTAATGAAAAATCCTTTATAAAATGGATTTCCATCATATGTAATCATGATTAATAAACTTGTCTTCTTTTACGCCTATTTGATTTGCCATATTGCTGTGAGGAAGTCTGATAATACGCAGCTTCAGCATGCTTGAGTAATTTTTTACGCTGATTCTGACAAATATGCTTCCCGTTTGTCTTGAAAATCCAATTGTCATGCTGTTTTTGGACGAGGAGGCACATAGAATTCTGAACTGTCACTTCTTTTATACGAATTTCTGTTCAGAACATCATCTTCAAGAATGGCCTTCCGAAAGTTTCTCGAAACAGGGCAAGAAATATCTGCCGACCAGGCCATACTTGAACTTAGATGTAAAGGATTCTGGCTAGACTTTGAATGAACTTCCAATGGCCACGGAAGAAGAGTCATCTTCAATGTAGACGGACATTTTTAGGGAACTCCTTGACCCTTCGTTTGATGAAGTCCTCCTGCCTGAAGAAGAGAAGAAGTTTACTGAATACTCGTCGTCTTGTTTGCAAATGCTGACATCTGTGTGTTTTAGGCACTTGCAATATTTTGTAACCAAGAAGGAGCATTTTCTGCGTAAAACCCTTGAAATTGGCTTTCTCGAGTATAAGACCCAAGTTATCAAGATATACGCGTATCCCGTCCTGCATAATTTTAAACTATGCGAAAAGTCATAGATCATTAGCATCTGTAGCTTCTGAGCATAAAATCGTAGATCTGTAGCTTCTGAGCGTAAAAGCTTCCGAGCATAAAATCATAGATCTGTAGCTTCTGAGCGTAAAATCGTAGATCTGTAGCTTCTGAGCATAAAAGCTTCTGAGCGTAAAATCATAGATCTATAGCTTCTGAGTGTAAAAGCTTCCGAGCGTAAAATTATAGATCTGTAGCTTCTAAGCGTAAAATTGTAGATCTGTAGCTTCTGAGCGTAAAAGCTTCTGAGTGTAAAATCATAGATCTATAGTTTCTGAGCATAAAATCATAGATTTGTAGTTTCTGATCGTAAATTCGTAGATCTGTAGCTTCTGAGTGTAAAAGCTTTTGAGCGTAAAATCATAGATCTGTAGCTTCTGAGCGTAAAATAGTGGATCCTTGCTCTGCACATAAAATCATGGATCCATTACGCAGCATGACTATCCGCCTTCCTTTTCAAAAGATCGGCTGACGTGGTCCCAAATCATAACTGATCAGATAAGATCGGATTCGGTTAAGGATTCAAAGAGTTATCTGAACTCTATAAATAGCCCTAGGTCATGAGAGAGAAAAACCCTTCATCTGTCTCTGCAAATCCCTTCGTCTCTTTCTGAGAACTCTTCGTCTTCGTCTCTTTTCTGAGAACTCAGATTCGCCATGGCACCAAAACAGGCCTCCGCGGCTAAGAGAAAGAAAGCCGCTTCCTTATCTCGCTCCTCTGCTCAAGCACGAGCGACTCCTACTAGGCCAAGCGAGCCTCGTTCTGAATGAAGTGCTCCGCCGTCTAGCTGCGCTCAGGGCATCACAGGTAAAAGACTTCGAGAAGAGAAAAATCCTTCGCACACGTTGTATGTGTATGCGCCAATACGCCCACATTCCTAATGTGTCAGCATAAAATCCATATTTTTACAGTCTAGCGTAAAACACAGACTGCCAAAATTTGGTGTATACTACAAACCTTGTGTTTTATGCACTGAAGGTAAATTCTAGCATAAAACTCAAATTTTTGCAATCTGGCGTAAAAGCTCAGACTGTCAAGTTTTGGCGTACACTGTAAGAGTATAGCATCTAGCGTAAAACTGACTTATTTTCTTGCTTCTTGTATTGGACCTACAGATTCCCCCTCTGGCTGAAGTGATGGGCTCTGCTGCTGGAATACTGAATCCCAACTATCTGGAGGACTTGTCCTATGTGACATTCCCCATCTCTAGAAACGAGTATCCTCAAGAAAGGGGAACTCTGATCTCAGCCCAAGGAAAATGAATGTTGCTGAGTATGATCAGTGGGGAGCCCCTGACATACATAGATGGGACTGAGTATAAGAAACCAGCTTTCTTATTCGGGGACGTTATTGATAAGCAGTCTCAAACCAAGCACAAGAAGGAAGATTGGATATTTTCTGCTGAGGGCACGATCATGTATCTGCCAAAGATGCCCAAAGATTATCCTATCTCTGCATTCTTCCATGCCACACATCCCAGAAAGATGTCATGGACTCTGACTTTCGATCTTCATGGCCTGCCAGGAAAGATCTTTTATAAGAAAGGATTGGACCCAGAGTCCTTTGTAAGCAGTCCCTCAGGCCCTGTCATGCCTTTCATAGGATTACTACCGGGCAGCGTCCCGAGTGAAGACACTTCACTGATCCAGCCGCTTCAAATAGTGACTTTCTGTAATAACTTTTTGGGGCAGGGGGGAGTATACCCCAAGGTTAACCCTCCTACCAGTGCATGGCTTAGCCCCCAGAATCTTCGATGGGCCAGTTTAACTGTATGGACCCTGAAGCACTTTCAGGTGGAGCTGGAAAGGATTAGCTTGTTTGCTGCTGTGAGTGCTACTAGTATTGGGCTGCCTCTCAATCCCAATTTGTTCTTAGCGTTGATGGAGCGATATAATTCGCTCACTGGGACTTTTTCCACTCTGATAGGTGAGTTGGGCCTGGCACTTCGTGAGATGGCAGACATCTCAAAGCTGCCAATGGGAGACAGTCCTTATGAAGAGTATGTTCCGACAAATAGGGAGCTGAAGGATACCCACCTTCGGACAGTGGCAGTATACCAAAAGCTGATGAGCCACTACCTTGTAAGCCCCGCCTTCTACAAGGAGCCCTCTGATTTAGCCCATATCAACAAATGGGTATCCTACCTCTTATTCCATCAGGCTAGAAATGCCAAACAGGACAAGGTTGTAGATAGTAGAGATAAACACTTGAATCCCTTAAGCATTCTCAATGCCAACACAATCGACGATCTTATTGGAGATGCGGGGGCTCAAAGTTGTGTTCTCAATAAAGAGATAGGGGGTTATCCTACAGGAACCAAAGCCTACAGCTATATGAGGTATTGCCGAAAGCCTCTGTCAAGAGAAGCTCAACTAGTTGGCTTCCTTTTTGTTTGGCTACGCTGATGGGTGGTGCCTGGTATCGCGTCTGCGGATCGCATTCATCGCAACACCTTATGGCCCACAGTGCATTTGGTATTTAGAGCGAGATTGGGCCTGCTCCCTGCTATGTTGTAAAGGATTAAAGCTGGCCTGAGGGCCTTTACTGAGGGACTGCTGGCTGATGATACACAGCGTGAAGGATATCCCAGAGTGGAATTGCCATTCTTATATCTGATGGGATGGTTAATCCTTTACAACACCAGAGTGATGTCTCCCGGATCAGCTAGTGGTTCGGGCAATAACTTCCTGTTGAATTACAAGAATTCTTCTTGGAATGTGACTAGCGTTATAGACTGTCGGCTAGCACTAAATTTTGCCCATAGTTGGAAGTTCTTTTGCATCGTCCACCACGTAGATATCAATCAACAGGGGACTAAACTTCAGGATGCAGGTCAGGGGAAGACTATTCTTTCTCCTGAAGCCTTTTACTGGTTGGTCAGCATTAGACCTTCCTATCTACTGTACAGAAGTGAGGACCACTGCTACTTGGAGCCTTATCTGCCTAGCCATTTTGCTAAGCATTTTGGGCATAATCTGCACGTGGGGAATCCCATCACCAGCTTCAAGTTCGAAGGTGGACTTATTGATGGAGTAAGAGGATGGCGGTACTTCATAATGGGTTGTACTGGAGCAACCTTTGCTTTGCCCGCGACTTCTCACTCCACGGAGCTGCGCATTCTTTACTCGTACGCGTAGTTTTATGTGTCCATTAATACCTTCCATCGTGATTTTGATGTTCATGGAAGTTTTAGGATGCCCTCACATAGGTCCACTGGGAGAGAGAAGATACTATCTGTCTCCTCTGATGAAGGTGATAAAACCACCGGGAGGCATAATAGCTCCGCCAGCAGAGCCTCTCATAATCTCCCGTAAACGAAAGGCTTCCACTCTGAAAGAGCTTTTCCCCCGCAAAAAGAAACTGACTACCGGAGGTCCTAAAAGGACTTCCACCAAGGGGACCTCTAGGAGTGAGCCTATTGTTTCCCCTGTTGGGGATGATTCTTTGTTCAGGGGTCCTTCGCCTTTTAGAGAGGGAACTTCCACAGTTCTAGCAGACAGTGCTGAAGATTATTTGCCCGCTACTGCTACCGCTACTACTGTTACTGGTAGTGCTTCTAGATCGCCTTCGAGGCCGAGCATAATAAGGATCAGTATAACTTTACCGAGACAAATAATGGGCCTAGTCCCTCCTTCGTCTGTAAGTATCTCGAGCGAGATTCCACCCGATGAACCTTGAGTGGATCTGGGTGACGACTGGGATAACTACCCTCAAACGTCAGTTGGTGTACCCTCTTCTCCAGGTATGACAGCTTGTTTAGCATCATTAAGAAATGATTTAGCTATACAGGCTGCAGACGCGACATACATACCATCGGCCATGGGTAAATATTATCTTCACGCTTTCTTCAGGAAAATTAACATCAAATTGATATTAAATTTCTCTTATCTTATTTTCAGGCGAAGACATCTCTGGGGAGAGTGAAGTTGACACAACTTCTATTTTTGTTGCGGATCCAGCTAATAAAACGGCGGCATCTGACGTCGATGAAGCATACTTTGAAACTGTCGATCTTTCATCCGCAACATTCACGGGTGTCATCCCGCCAGTAGCAGTTCAAATAACATCAGAGGAGGATGAACCCACCATCTCGACCGTGCCTCCTTCGTTAAGCATGCCCGCAACCCCAACCGTTGTTGGTATCTCTTCTTTTGTCGTACCATCTGTTAAACAACGACTGTGGCAACATCCTCTATAGTCCTTTCGGAAAAGAGATTTACCGATTTTGCGGTCACTCCCAGCGTACATTCGATCTATGCTATGCTAGTTGAACAATACACTAGCATATTCTACGTCACTTTGAAAGAATTGATATCCATGGTGCTGGAGAAGAATCTAGGCTTTGATGCTCTGAAGACTTCCTCCAAGCTCACTATAGCGCCGATTAGAAATTTCAATGACGTTGAAAGAGCTGATGCGCTAGAGCAAATAGTTAATGGTTTAGAACAACCCATTAACGAATATTTGCAACTATCCCGAGGCAGCATCGATGACCTGGTTCAAGCTGAGTATGACTCCCTAACTGCGGAACTTGCTCAGCAAACTAAATCTTTAAACAAATCCATCCAGGAACAACAACAAGAGATGGAGAAAAGCAAGCAGCATTGGTGGAGAGTATTCCTCAGCTCGCTTAGTATTGTACAGAATGTGAGGGGTATGAAGTAAGGGTTCGAGAATTGGAAGTTGAACTTGCTCAAACAAGGGAGAGGCTTCTCAAGGCATCGTTAGTTCGTGATGTATTTGAGGGCCAAGTAAAGACAGCTCAGCAGAACTTGGCACATGCGGGTGTCATCCACGCAAGTTTTGTTAATTCTCTGTCCACACTATCTTTCTTGAGCAATGACAAAGCAAGGCTGGAGCGGGCTCGTACTAACATCTTGAACTCCAGGAATGAATGGATGGCGGCTTTGGCGCAACAGATCCGCGATTTAACGACTCCTCCCCAATGATGTACCTTTTTGCTTCTTTTGTAATTTGCTATTTCCAGAGATAATAAAGATATATTTTCTGACTTTGTGGACCTATCACTTTTGAATATAAATGATAGGCTAAGATAAAAGTGATATCAGAGGTAATATGGACATGATATACTTTCGGTAAGGTTTAGCGGAATATATCTATTTAGAGGTAATATGGACATGATAGAATATGATCCAACTAAATTTGTATACAAAATACTATCAGAGGTAATATGGACGTGATAGGTTTTGAAGTTTCAAATTAGTTAAACATATCTATTCAGAGGTCAAAGAATATGATAAAATATGATCCAACTAATCTTTGTATGTAGTGTCATCAGAATGAAATCTTCACCATACCCCTTTGAGCAAAGGAGATCAAGCATAGTACTTCTTCAGGAATTTGCCGTTGATAGGAGCCATTATCAAATCTCCATTAGGCTTGGCTAATCTGTAAGCACCATTTGAAAATGTGGTCTCAATCACATAAGGGCCCTCCCATTTGGGCTGGAACTTGTCCTTACTTTTGTGTGTAATGATCATTGGCCTCTTCACAGCTAGAACTAGCTCGCCAACTTTGAACACTCTTTCCTTTACTTTTTGATTAAAATCTCTGGAGATGCGTGCAAGGTAGAACTCGATGCACTGTTGAGCTTGAAGGCGTTTCTCGTCTAATCCTTCTAGCTCTTGAAGTCTTAAACGATCATTATTTTCCTGAGTCAGCTCATTAGCCACTGCTATCCTGAGTGATGGAATTTGAACTTCAACGGAAAGAACTACTTCACACCCGTAAATTAATAAAAATAGGGTACAACCCGTTGGTGTTCGTACCGTTGTGCGGTATGCCCACAGACATTCTCCCATCTTCTCGTTCCAATCTCTTTTGTTTGAAGAGACAAACTTCTTTAAAAGTTTGAAGATGGTTTTGTTGAAGGCTTTCGCCAAACCATTAGCAGCAGGATTGTATGCCGTTGAGGCCATATTCTGTATCCGATTCTTATCACAAAATTGATAAAATGCTTGACTGAAGAATTGAGGCCCATTGTCATGAATTATCCTTCGGGATATCCCGAAGTGATAAATTATATGGTGCTTGATAAAGCTGATCACGTTGGATGTCTTTACCTCAGCAAGAGGGATCGCCTCCGCCCATTTGGAGAAATAGTCAGTAATAGCCAATATGAACCGATGTCCTCTAGAAGACGAAGGATGAATAGGACTAATGATATCCATAGCCCATGCTTCAAAGGGCCATGATGCAATAGTAGGATATAAATACTCAGAAGGATGATGTATGAAATCCACATGAACCTGACAGGCTTTGCATTATCTTACATATTTTACGGCATCTGCAATCATAATAGGCCAGTAGTAGCCCGTCCTCCTGATACGATCCTATAAGTTAGGACCGGGTTGATGTTCTCTACATACCCCGTCATGAGCTTCTCGGATAACCCGCCTTGCATCATCATTAGAGAGACATCATAATAATAGTCCATCATATGTTCGGCGATATAGACTTTGTGAAGAAGCATCAAAATAGAAACGTAATGATCGTCTCTTGATAGATACTGCTTCTTTAGGATCTTCTGGTAAGATTTTGTATGACACAAAGTCTATAAAGGGACTTCACCAATCTCTCTTAGGAGGAATTGTGTTTATAGCATAGCTGCATTGTATGTGAAAGTTATTTTTCACACAAAACAAATCTCTGTTAAGAAGGATCACCGAATTCTGCCTTCTTATAGGAATAACTAGATCTGCAGCTAGGCTGGCCAGAGCATCAGCTTCCAAATTTAGATATCGAGGAACATGCTCTAAGAAGAATCCTTTAAAAGACATTGCTATCTCGATCGTTGTTCGGTGATAAGAAATAAGGTCTGGATTGTGGACTTTATATATTCCTCTGACCTGATTGACGATCAGCTGAGAATCACCAAAAGCTTCCAGGTATTCAACATCCAATTCTTTAGCGACTTGAAGCCCGATTAGTAGAGCATTATACTCTACCACATTATTAGAGCATGGTTTGCTAAGAGAATATGCTCGATAGATGACGAGTTTATCAGGAGTCACCAGGAAAATTCATACTCCTGAAACCACATTTCCCTTGGGACCAGTTCTGGAAGCGCCATCAAAGAATAGCTGCCATGTATCACCTTCCATTGCCGAATTACATTCTGCAACTTCGTCGGGAATATCCTCATATAATTTGGAGGTTTTCGAAATTGGATGGGCAGCTAAGAAATCAGCCAAGGCTTGACCTTTCATGGACTTTTGAGGGACGTACACCATATCATACGGTGTCAGTAGCATTGCCCAAGTCGCGAGTCAGCAATTAAGAACACTCGGCTTATTCTTTAAAACCCGAAGTGGATTGATTTTGGAGATGATATGAATAGTTTGGCCCATCACGTAATGTCGCGTCTTCTGAATGGCAAACATTAGGGCCAAGCATTATTTTTCCACTATACTATACCCGTATTCATCTCCGACCATCATCTTGCTTAGATAGTAAATAGCCTGTTCGTGACCCTCATTATTCTTCTATGCAAGGAGAGCCCCTAAAGAATGTTCCATTGATCGAACATACAACAAAAATGGTCTTCCTATGACGGGAGACACCAGAACTGGAGGATTAGTAAGATAGCGTTTGATGTCATTAAATGCTTGCTGACAGGCTTCGTCCCATAAGAATGACACACCTTTCTTCATTAGACGAGAACAAGGTTGACATCTTCCGGAGAGGTTGGATATGAATCTCCTGATATAAGCTAGACGACCTTGAAATCCCCTAAGTTCTCTCAGATTATGAGGCGGTCCCATTTCTAGGATGGCTTTTACTTTATCAGGGTCAACTTGAATGCCTTTAGCGGTAATGACAAATCCTATAAATTTGCCACTGGATATACCAAAAAAAGACTTTGTGGGGTTCATTTTGAGTTGATGTTGGCGCATCAACTCGAATACTGTCTTCAAGTCCTGGATGTGATTATCCTTGAGACGGCTTTTGACAACAATATCGTCCACGTAACATTTTACCGTTTTGCGCAAATGCTCATAGAATATGTTACTCATAGCTCATTGATATGTAGCCCCGGCATTCTTCAATCCAAAAGGCATAACCGTATAGCAATATACCCCCAGTGGTGTACGAAAAGTAGTATGCTTTTCATCTTCAGGATTCATCTTAATTTGATTATATCTTGAAATCTGTCCATAAAAGACATGCGCTCAAAACCACACATATTATCGATCATGACGTCTGCAATGGGAAGAGGGAACTCATCTTTGGGGCAGGTCGCATTTAGATCTCGGAAGTCGATGCAAACACGCACTTTCCTATTTTTCTTCATAACCGGGACAACATTAGCGACCCAATCAGGATGTTGTTCTTCCCGGATGAACCCACAGGCTATTAGCTTCTTGATTTCAGCTTCAATGGCATCCATCATATCCGGGCGGAACCGGCGTTGGTGTTGCTTTACAGGCTTTGAATTGGATAATATGTTGAGTTTATAGGTAGCCACTTTTGGATCAAGACCTGGCATATCCTCATAATTCCAAGCAAAGATATCGATATATTCTTTTATCAGCTAGATCATTTCTTTTCTTTCTTCTTCGGAAAGATTATTACTGATAAATATCGGCTTTGGTGAAAATTTACCCCCAACATTGATTTGGATAACCATGTCATTAGTGGGTGGTTCTTTTTGTTCGAACCGGAGTTCCCATTGTGCATCCATTTGCTGAGCCCAGGATTCATCTTTAAATGGTTCAGATTCTTGTTGCTCTGTTTTGAGGGAATCTGTCAACCCTATATTTACTGATAATGCCCGTTCGAGTTCATCATCTGAATCGGAGGATGACAAATCGTCTTGAGAAGAGGAAATAGTCTCCTCACTTGACTCGGAGTTGTTTGAAGTTGCAAGATATGTGGTATACCCAAACCCAAAATGAGTTAGTTGACAGTAGGGATCACCATACAACGACATTCGTCTGCCCTTTCCGTAGTTGAGGCTTGGCTCCAACTTCAAATCATAACCCATGTTTTGCATAATCTTCAAAGCCTGTGGGCTATATCTGTGGACTTGTATTTTCCCAACATCAAATTCGTTAGAACCTTCTTGTACAATTGGTCTATTCTGCATGCGACCGAAGACTATTGGATGCTAATTATTGCGAGTAGGTGGAACAACAAAGATAGAATCTTCATGCGGCCCATATGTCGTGACGACATTAGATGTTGACGCTACTTCACACACATATAGATGATACAAGTCTATAGCTTCCAAGAATTTTTGTGCTATAGGTTCTATATCGTTATGAAGGAAAGATTCCTGATTAGGAAATTGAGCGTCAGTATACTTGAAAAGAGAATCTTTATTATCGTCAGGAACCATGTTCCCGGTTATATTTATATCAGCTGACTGCTTGTTGCGCCTAAGGTCAATGACCAAAGGTGGAGGCTTCTTGTTCAGACTGATCACTAGAGGATCATTTCCTCCTCCCGATTTGGTTTTGCCCAAGCGGATAGTCACAGGTTCCATGACTTTCGGACGGGTAGTCCGCCCTTTCACCTAGATTGACAAAGGTTGCTCAGCAGATGGTTCTCCTGGCTCCATGTAGGATATCTCTTCCGTCCTGCCTGACACCTCCTTCATATAGTCTTGGGTGTACAACATGGCATCAAAATAGTAGGAATCAACTCCTTTGAATGGGTTGAGATCAGCAAACTCTATTTTTACTATCCCTTGGACGTCTACATATTTGAAGCATTGATGTAGGATAGAAGGAACAATATTGTGATCGTGGATCTATGGTCTGCCCAACAGAATATTGTAAGATACCTCTGAATCAATGACGTAGCATGTAGCCACTGAGGTAGGGTAGAAGGTCACCAATCTTGATCCTCAAACGAATCTTCCCCAACGGTCTGCTCTTTCTGGCATTAAAGCCCATTATTATAGTGGTAGTGTAAGCCAATTCACTGGTAGGAATTCTCAACGGTCTTAGCAGACTATGAGGGATAATGCTGATCGACGATCCCGGATCTATGTAAATTTGGTCTACCTCAATGGAGCCGACGAATCCTATATAACAAAGAGGCCTGTCGTGTTTGTTATGTTTTAACAACATGTCCCCTTGAGTAAAAGTGATGTTAGGGACCACTTCCATCACACGATGGCATTGAGGACAAGCCACAGGCTCTTTATCAGGGTATTTGAGCTGAGTCAAGCATACATCTGCTTGAATTAACGCTTCACTCAAGGCTTGATGAGTGTCTTTGGATAGCCTAAGTAGCTTAAAAATAGACAATCTGGCTGGAGTATTAGCCAACTGAGCTAAGATGTCAAAGTTATAAGGTTTCTCTAAACCTTTGTTTTGAATATTCTTCAAAAGTTTATCGAAACGAACTTCTTTTTGCTTGCCTTTGTCCGCCGAAGTTGGTTTAGAAGGACCTGCTTCTGGTATAACAGGTTCAGGCTCTGGAGGTTTGGCAGCTGAAGTGTCTGCCGTTGTTTCTTCTTGATTTCTTCCATAGTCCTTGAGGTAAGCTTTCCCTGACCGGGTTCGGGTTGCTAAAGCCTCTTCCTCCGATGCCGAGGATATTCCAACCATATGGCACGGTTTACCTCTTAAGTTCTTTTTAGACTTAGCTTTAGCAACTTTAGTCTCTTTTGTAATTTCTGATACTATATCAGGGTGAACCCACATGATCTCCCCACGCTTGGTAATTATGGGTACTAAGTCATGATTTTGACCCCTGGTTGGAGGGAGATTAACAATGTTCATCATTGCACGTAGAATAGGTACCACACCATCCGGGACTTTTTGAGGGGGCTGATTGCCAAATTGGAGTGAGATCATGTTGATAGTGACCATCTTTTCACTATTAAATAGAGTAATGGCCTTGGCGTCGATCAACTCCTGGATTTTCCTTTTTAGTACATAGCATGCCTTTGTGGGGTGATGTATGTACCTGTGGAAAATAGAGTACTTAGGATTATTTGTACTGCCGACTTCATTTGGACGCTTTATCTCGGGTAGAGTAAGCTTGCCACTTATGACTAGACAATCGAATATGCTCGGAATATCATCGTCGTCAAAAGAATATTCCTCTATAGGTCTGGAAGTCCCAGGTTTCTTCTGCGTAGTCACTGGAGTATTTTGCCTGGGCGTGTTGATGGCCAGAGCTTCCTTTTCTTTGGACCTATGAGTATGATCATAATTGGAGGATGACCGCTTCCCTCGATCAGAGGTAGAGATCATGATTCCGTTGTCACAAGCCTTCCGACTGTTGTCTTCAGCGGCTACCGCTGACATGATAAACAAGGGCCAATCATGGAACTGATATGGTCCCGTAAATACTGATATCAGTAGGAGAAGGTTCTTCCTGCAAATGTCCACCAAGGCAAAATTTGGAACTCCGGGAGGCATCTGCAAAGTAGCCTGACGAAAATGTTCTATAAAAGTACAAACATTTTCTTTCTCCTTCTGCTTTACTTCGATGAGTGATGACATAGACATGTCCATTCCTCCTTCGTAGAATCGAGCGAAGAGCAGAGTCTTGAAATCTTCAAAAGAAGTAATGCAGTTGTCCGCTAGACTACGGTACCATTGGTAGGCCACTCCAGACAGACAGCCTTTAAACACTCAAGTGAGAAGGGCGTCATTACCTTGCAACAACAACGTTATCATGCTGAAGTAATTCATACACTGGCTTGGTGACATTTTTCCCTCAAAAAAACCATAGCCTGTGGTTTGTATTTTGGTTGGAAAGGGATCTCGTCCCAGATAGCTAGGTATGGCTGGTTGATTCCCAACTTCTTGAGATGATCCTTATGCTTCAAGGCATCAAATTGGGCTTTTAATTCCCGAACTGCCTGTATCGGATCTTCAGTTGGGAAAGGGACAGCAGAGAGGTGAGAGTTCGGTTGCATTGTAACTCCCACAAGAGGTAATATATTCTCCGGGTTAAGGGGTTGAGGAGCAGCTGATTCTTGATTTTGAATAGGCTCCTGGCTTGCATTGGATGGTGGCATGTCTACCCCTACACGTAGTTGAGTCAGAGGAACAGGTGCTTGAGCTACCGCAGCTGTATATTGAGTCACAATCATTTGGTGCATACTCTCCATCATGATATGCATCTCTTTAAGCGGTGCTTCCAATACAGCGATGCGTTGTTCAGTACTTCCAGATGGGGAAGCTTCTTCATGTCCATCTCCAACGACATAAACTCCCATTTCTCTTAATGCCACGGGGGGATTAGTGTAGATCTTTGTAGAGATCGAGTCTATACTTTCAGCATCAAATTCAGAAAGTGGGCGACCCCCGGCGTCGGAATCAGAAGAATATGAAGTCGATTGTCTTGACCTCGAGCGGGTGTTTCAAAAAATACCTGCCTCAATATTCTCAAGGAGTCTGTCAAATCTCATTTGGATCGGAGTTCTAGAGGGATGACGTCTTAAACTTGACCTTCCTCTAGGAATGTGCGAAGCCATGTTTACCGACGGGAATGTCGGTTCTTCTTCCTATAAGGACAAAGAGTAGTTCAACCGGTCAAAAACTAACCATTTTGCCTTAGAACAGTAGTAGTTAATTACAACCTTATGACTATTACCACAATGCTCCCTAGAGGGCGTAATAGACATATTAGAAGATCTCCTGTCTTTGCGTTTCTGGATCAAGAAATCACGGAAATCAGGGGGATTAACAGAAGAAGAAGAAGAAGAAGAAGAGGGCTTATTATGCCTTTTTACGTCCGTAGGAACGTGGAGATTGGGAACCACAACCCTCTCTCTGCCATAAGAATACAGTAGTTCCCCCATGTGAGTAGCATACGATCCATCATCCTTCTAAGGAGCGTATTTTCCCGTAAAACATGTCTTCTTTACGCGGACAGGTTTATCCTGGCGTAATTTGGAGTTTGGCACTGGTTCGCGTAAAACAGGAATAGTCCTCAAGCGGCCTCCAGCGTCATGCGTAATCTGAAGAGTGGGCAACTTCTTCTCTTGTGGGCGTACAAGTCTAGCGGTTGGGAGATTCACCACTCGTTTTCCCTTGATGTGATCCCAGGGTCCATCTGCCTCATCATAGACGGGAGATATATTTTTACGCGCAGGGTGCATTTGAAATTTCTGTGCGGGCACTGAGGCCTTGCTAGAAATTTTGTCTGCCACATCACAAACGGGAGACAAAGTTTTACGTGAAAAGCACGTGTTAGACTTCTGGATTAGCACTGGGGCATTGTCAGAAGTTTTGTCTGTCACGTCACAGACGGGAGACGAAGTTTTATACGCAGAGCGTGTCTGAGACTTCTGGATTGGCACTGAGGTATTGCCAGAAGTTTTGTCTTCCACGTCACAGACGGGAGACAAATTTTTACGCACAAGGCGTATTGGCCGTGTAGTCACAACCTTGTTGACCAGAGGAGGAGAGCTTGCAGGAAGGGTAGAGGATGTCTTGGGCATCCACACTTTACGCAACTTCCTGTTGTTCTATAAAGAGAGGGAATGAATGCTACCCCCTGCACGAAGCATTTCTTCATAAGCATATTGGTCGAATTGGACGACCAAAGTCTTCTTCGTCGATCCGACAGATACATCATCGTGTTGAGCAATTGCTTTCTCGTCAGAGGAAAAAGTCGTCCCCAGTAGAGTCGCCATCTTGTGTTTGATGATAAAAAAAATAAAACTAGGTTTATACGAAACCCTTTCTTTGTTTACAAACAAGAAAAAAAAGTACAATTAATCCTATACGAGGATGTCCATAAAAATAATTTTGGGGAAAAATTGATATAGGAGTCTGATCTGCGGTCGATCACTTTGTCCCTTGGACCACACGATGATGAAGAAGTGTTGTTGTTGAAGAAGAAGCTTCAAAGGTTGCAAGTGGGATTGAATTCTCGTTGTCGAAGTTGTCAATCGACACTCTCTGTCTGTGCTCTCTGCTCCTCTTTCGATTCGATCCCCTTACCCTGTGACTAGGGGTCTCTATTTATAGAAATCAGTCACAATAACTATCCAGTTAGCGTAGAAACCAAACTGTGAAGGAAGTGACATCTTTTACGCGACAGTTATAATAACTGCTACCCACGTTTGAATGATCTCCTGAATCCGCGTATGACACGTGTCCCATTATGAGGTAATGCATATAACTGCTTCTCGAGGATCATGGCATGCAAGCCACATAGGTAATTGCCCCACGCGTAGAGATGGTTGGCGTAAAAGCCAAATAACTGTCATGTTGGCGTAAAAGCCAATTAGCTGTCTTGTTGGCGTAAAAGTTAAATAGCTGCCTTGTTGGCGTAAAAGCTAAATAGCTGTCTTGTTGACATAAAAGCTAAATAGCTGCCTTGTTGGCGTAAAAGCCAAATAGCTGTCTTGTTGACGTAAAAGCCAAATAGCTGTCTTGTTGGCGTAAAAGCCCAGTTCTGCGTAAAACTTGATGCTGCATGAATAATAGATAACCAGCGTAAAAATAGCCAATTATACTTCCTGACTGAGGTCTTGAGTTTATTCTGGACTAAATAGCCTTATCACATACCTTTGCAAATATAGCCTGAATTGGCATATTTCGAGGAGATAGCATACGGCGTACTCCTATAGTTAAAAATAGCCTGGTTGGCGTAAAACGCAAGGATGGTGATGTGAGCATATTAGTCACAGTTTTAGCTCTCCCAGTCGTTTAAAAATAGAACCAGATCTCGTGCATTAAATACAGAGATCTGCCCCCATCTCGTGCATTAAATGCAGAGATATGCCTCAATCTCGTGCATTAAATGCCGAGACATGCCTCGAGCTCTATACGAAAAACAGCTTTTGACGTGGCATCTGATTTTTTCTCATCTTGAGCGTAAAAACTCATCTCCGCCTGTATAGAATTGGCAGCGTATTCCTTGAATGCATAAAAAAATAACTTGTATCCAGTATGTGTTACTAAACGATAGTCTTGATCTCTGTGCAAAATCATCATCACAGCCGTCCTCTCAATCATCGTGTAGTACTTTTGTCAGGAGTTAGGTTCACTGTTTTGTCTGACAGATTCATCCGAGGAATATGAAGAGTTTCTCGTATGACTTTACGTTGCATTAAAAACAAACGTATTTTATGCCAGGGGGAGGTGTAGCAACCTTTTACGCCAAAATATCCTTGAAGTGCTGCTTTACGCGGGCAGCTCTGAAGCTCTTCTTTATGCCAAATAGCTCTGCATCTCTGTTTTACGCGAACTTCATATTTGTTGGAGGTTTTGACTGTATAATACGCGTATAATTTCCCAGCGTATTTCATGCTTCTACAATCATTAGTGATACTTTTGGTATTGTGTTGGAGCCATATCGCAAGCGTATCATAGAAAGTGTGTGATACAGGTGTGATGCACTCAAAGTGTGTGATTAATTATTTTGTGAGCATTTGACATTCTATTTGGTATTGTTCTTATATCAATTAGTGTTGTAATTATATATATATATATATATATATATATATATATATATATATATATATATATATATATATATTGTTCATGTTTATAACGTATACATTTGTAATATATTACTATTTGTAGTGTATCTTAAGGTAGCCTGATGTATCTGTCATTGGAGCCATTAGTGGTCGATTTTGGTAGGTGTGTGCATGGTATCCTATAGTATCAGTTGATTTGAAGGTGATTGGTATATTGTCATATATGTTCTAGTAAATAGTGAGAGAGAGAGGCAGTCGGATCGGTATGTGGAGGCTGTGCACAGGAGCTGTGGGTGTACACAACAGCTCATAAGAGCATTAAAGCCACCGCAAATTGGTCCACTAATATGGGTATCAATTATCAATTAGATAAATGGGGTTAGTGACTTTCAACTTGTAGTTGAGTATTTAGTGTTTGTATCAGTAGGGGAGGATGTTGAGGCCTGTGTGGAGTGTTGTATACTGATATGGATGCACCACAGCAGCTTGTAAAGCTATCGGGTTTGCACAAGGGCTGTGCACTCTTGTGCACAACAGGTCAGGTTAGAACAGTGGGTTGTATACTTGGGCACAATAATGTAGAGGCAGGAACAGTGCAGTGGTTCCAGGAAGCTTGGGAGACAGGTCTGAGTTGATTGTGAGGTAAGTAAGCACTGTTGGTATTTAGTTTGTTAGCTAGATGTTAGTGTGGAGGTTAGTATATAGTGTTAGTCTGTATATATAGTTAGAATTATGGGATGTTATTAGATACATGTTAGTGTATTGATATATATAGGTTAAATACCTAGTATGTTATGACTGTTAGTTAATAGGATTGATAAGTTAGATATATGGTTAGTTAGTTGTTTTAGTATTATGTTTAGGAGAGATATATAGATATGTTAAATATATGTATATGTGATAGTATATATATATATATACCTTAGCTAGTTAGTTAAGTATTTAGCTAAGTCTAGTATTACCTTGTGATACACAAGGTAATATCTACATATTTGAGCTAACTCAGGTATTGGGTATTGTGTATAAAGAGGGGGTATAGGTAGTGTGATACCGTGTTGGCTCAAAGCCAATGTATCCATTTAGTGTTAGTTTAGCTAGGAGATACTATATATTATACTTGTATATTATATGGTATTTTTTTATATACTGTTGTACGTATATTATGATACGGAATAATGTTGATACTCCAGTATCCTAATAAAGCTAGTATAGCCTAGATAAGTAGCATATGGACCCAATAACCTAGTGATGGAATCATACAACCTAGAAATAGTTAGATTAACCAAGTCTGACTAGTTTGACCTAGAGTTGACCTAGTTTGACTGTTTTGACTTAGACTTAGCCTAATGACCTAGATTTGGACTAGTTTAACTTGTATTCATTCCAAAATCTTGTATTGATATAATATTCTATATTTAGGTCTGTAAGGTACCATTTCGGACATCTTTGATACTGTTCACCAGATTCTTAGGGAGTAAATTCTCTGACAGTTTTTTGTTTATGATATCGTCTATGTTTGTTGTATTTAGTGTAGATATCATTGATTTCCTGATACTAGGTTTCACGAATTGGTATTCCTAGATTCTGTCATGAGATATTATTCCTGTTAGTTCCTGGCATATTTCTTGTGCGGGCCCCGTTGTTCTTGTACATATATGGACATTGATTCATGAGAAGATTATCTCCCTTCTCATGGAATTATGTGTCATAGCCTGTCATGGTTGGATCCACTATATCAGTCGGGGTCGGGGAGTATTTAGAGTAGATATGTGATCATACCTCCCGCAGTTCTTATTTTTCGTGCATAGTGTTAATCATACACCACAAGTATGATTAACCATGCCATGATTCCTGAGCAAGTTCCTAAGCCGATCTATTACGCCCCAGTCCCAAAATAAATAGAACCAAGAATACGCGACATGCCAGCTACGCATTCGACCAGACTCTGGTCTGACTCGAATACGTATAAGCTATATAATAAAGGGCACTATCTAAAAATCCCGTAAATATAAACATCTATGTCTCAATCCACGATGAACAAAAATATACAAGAAAGAGCTGCATGTGCTAAAGTCGGCCACCCAATAACACACCAACTCGAATAGACTCGAGAAAAAGTATGAGTCTAAAAAAAAACTAGGCTACAACAGTAGATGAAAATCAATATAAAATAACCATAATGCCGGTATATATGATATGAGTACCTGGTATAATGCCCGCAAGACATGCAACTCCATCAGCAACTCCAAATACTTCGTAATCGTCTATGCTGCAAAACTGGCAGGGGACCAGGTCCTCAAAGGGACGTAACAAGGTACAAAAATACAACATGCCAAAGTACAACAGAAAGTACAAGTGCAATGACGGTGTAGTCTAGCATAACCAACTAAGTGAGACACAGTTTCAAGACAATGTTCGACGCGTGGACTGTCCAAAATAAAATCGTAGCTCTAAACACAGAGACAAATGGGGCATACCGTAGCTTCGAGCATAGAGTCACACGGGTGATACTACTACTCCAGATACAGGACCACTATATCAACAGGGCATACATAAATAAAGCGCATACAAAGGAGCCCAAACGTCTATTAACTGTCTTCCCCATCCTAAGCGGTCAATGATTGTGCGTTGAACATGAACCTCTATCTAGCAGTCTCGTCACACAGAAATAACTATGAACAGACGCGACCCTAAGGTCGTCCCAGTCTCCGGTCATGATGTCAGTATCAGGATACAGGAAATCTGGCACGATAACAGTGTATGGACGTGTCCTAAGGTTATGATATACACAGGTACGTACATCAAGGTATTGCGAACATCTAACACTCGTTACCAGACGTTACCGACGAACGTCTGCACCCGGTTCTGACCCGGACACAGAGTAAAGATTCTAATCATTCTCGCGCACAATGCACATAATAATAATAAATATCTGGTAACTGAAATACAGGGTGGCAAGGTACACTTACCTGGGTTCGGCTGTTGAAGATGGGGATCCGGTATAATGTCCAAGTCCGCAGGTCCCGTAATACCTAGATACGAGATACAAACTCAATCAATGAACTATCACAAGACTGAAATAAGATGTGACTCACGTCTAACATATGCTCAATCTCTGTTACAACTCACATAGACACTAAGCTAGAGGGTTGACCTAGGTTGACTAAGGGTTCATTACAAATATGATCAATCACCTGTTTAATACCATCAGAACAAACCTCAATCATATACCATCATCTATCATTCGTCTTAAAATATCTCCTCGATCAATTTCATTACTATTCCTCAGTCTTACTATATTCATCACGATATTCAGTTAATCTAACCATGACTAAATCCTCAGTTTTACCTCAGTGTTCACAGACGTTAACATGCACATTTACTATCATCCCCGAAATAAACAATTAATTAATTTATTAAAACCCTCGAATATGTGCACTTACTACAATTTCAAAATAAAACTTTGTCTCGATCCAATGTACTATTGTTATCCATTTATCAATAATCGACCAATCCTTAGGTATCACGACATACACTTAATCAATGACCAATATTTCATACAACAATACGTATTCAACCCTAACAATTCTTATTCGATATTTAAAAACCCAACCTCAACATATATCACCTTTTAAGCATCACATGCATATATTCCAATTCATATTTAAACCATAATTATTTAACTTAACAATTCTCCATTAATGCATATTATAACATGTGTTAAACCTAAAATCTCATATGCATATATATATAACCTTTAATTAAACCTATTTTATTCCCACCCTAAACTCAATGTATATACATTAATTGTATTTTATACTTATCAAAATAAAAAATAAACACATCATGGCATACTTAAACCCTAATCTTATTTTATACACAAAAAACCCTATCTAACTTAGTTATATAACCATAACAATACACTTTAATACAACACTAAACACGGGGGGGGAGAGGTTACCCCTGTGGTGTGTGGTGGTTGCTGGCCGGAGTGAGGCTCGGTGCGGGATGGAGTTGACACGGTGTAACTCGAGTTGGAACTTCTGGATACGTCACTAGTCATCGAAGACGATAATTCCTGTCGGAGAACACCCGATCGTCAAGTCGGAGGAGTCTTCGAATCCACTGAGGAAAGGAGTTGTTGCTTACTGAAACTCGCCGGAGTTGGAGCTTCGTCATCGCCGGAGCAGAACCTCGTCTAGGGCGAACATGTCCAAGGATCAGGAGTGCCAGCAAGGAAGATCGAGATGCGTCAGAGAAAATGATCACTAGTGGCGAATCTTGACCGTCGTCCTGTCACACTCCATGGCCGAGCTTCTTAGAGGAAGACGGAGAATGACAGAGGTCTGACTTTGGTCCAGGCTTTGTCGCTCATCAGTGGTGGTCGACGATGGGTTGTGAGGTGGTGGAGTCGAGGCACAACGGTGGAGGAAGTGATGGAGGAGCTGACCTGGTGGTGACCGATGGTGGGGAGACGGGATGGACGGGTGGAGCCGACGTGGAGGTTGATCGAGGGAGGCGGTACAGTGGCTCTACGAGTAATGGTGGGAGAGGGAGTGGCCCAGGTGGATGTCGGGATGGCCGGTCGAGAGTGACAGCGGCGTGGATGGAGGTGCTGGAGGAGGTGCAGCAGGCGGTCGAGCAACCGAGGTGTCGATGACCATTGTGAGGAGAGGTTGGAGTCAGTCGGGTGGCTCGGCGCGGAGGTTGATGACCCGCCGGAGGGTGATGGCAGCGGGCACGGGTGGAGTGGTCGAGGGAGTTGGAGGTCACGGAGGTGAAGGTTCGATTGTGCTCACCGAAGACGAGGGGTAGCCGGGGTAGCAGTTGGCCGGGTTCGGTTTATGGAAGAAGGAGAGGTGGAGAGGAAAAAGAAGAAGAAGAAGAAGAAAGAAAAAGGAAAATAAAGAATGCAGGAGAAGAAATCGGCTGGGGTTGTGTTGGAAGAGGGAGGAGGAAGAGAGGGGGTGGGGTTCTCTAGGTTTTGGAGATTAGGGCCGGCATGGGGAAGAGTGTGGTGATGGAGACATTATATAGGGAGTTGTTTGAGGGTTGTGTGGTGTGGATGAGCCCAATTCAAATGAATGGTGAGGATTTCACATGGAGAAAAATTTATCATCTAAAGGAGAGAGAGTGGGGAGGGGCTTGACCGGTCAAAGAAGAGGGGTGAGGCTTCTTCATTGGTCTTGACCAATGAGGTTATGGCATATGTTACAACATTTACAAATTAAGCCTCTTAAGTTTGGGTATTTATACAAACACATAAAATGATAGAAAAATTATGGGGGAATTGGTGTTTGGTGTTTTGTAGGGTGAGGGAGTGTTGTGTGTTTTGTATGGGCTTAATTAAAGGGTCATTGGAATTAAATTGGGATTAAAATAGGATTAGTCAAAGTTGGTATCCCCAATTTATTTAGAATAAATTGTCATGTGCTCTTAACTTAAATGGGGGAACATGGGATCTCAATTGGGAGTGACACAAAGGTCATGAATGGTATAAGCTTGGTGTCAGTCTTGGACCCTTTTATTGGTTCGGCTCAACGGGTTAAGTTGGTATCTCAAAATTGATGGCAACGCCACAGGTGCGCGATACGGGATTAAATAATAGATTTTTGTTACGGAAAATTATGCAATTAATTTAGAGCACAAGGAAATATGATTTTGAGTGACGAAAAAGTTCAGCGCCTAAATTGGTATGTCAAGTCAAGAGGGCAACAATCTGTTGGAATTTATGGGCTGATATTGGGCTCCGAATATTTCAACAATGGTAGGGCGCGCCAAAGGTTTAATTAAAAATCAGACATCTGTAACGTTACTCTAAACCTCAAACATCTGCTGCAATACCAAAACTTTCTAACCCATACCAAACTATCTAAAGAAATAAATGAGGGGGTTTACATCCTTCCCAACTTAGAAAATTTTGTCCCCAAAATTAAAAGTAAAGCACGATAATAGCTATAAGGATTTAAAAGCAAACTGGTAATCAAATACGGTACATAAATTCGTACCTTGATCCTCAAATAAATACGGGAAACGCTGTCGAATGGAATCTTCGTGCTCCCAGGTAGACTCGCCTGGCGAATGATGCTTCCTTGCAATTATGACCAGTTGAATAGTCTGAACTCTCAAAGTCTTTTCACTATAATCGAGTATCTCCACTGGCTGCTCTATGTATGATAAACTAGACTCGATTATAATCTCCGAATGATCATGCACGTGGCTAGGGTCTGCCACATATCTCCTCAATTATGATACGTGAAATACGTCATGCACTTATTCTAATGATGGAGGCAATGCAAGACGATAAGCCACTTCGCCAACTCGTTCCAAGATGTCATGTCACGCCCCAGTCCCAAAATATGTAGGACTAGGAATACGTAACACGCCCAGCCGTATGTATATGAACCCCAATATATGGAAATCATATACACACGTACGCTGTATATGAATATGCAATCCACCAGTGGTAATATACTGTCACAACAAGTCATATATAATCTATATCTCATCCACAACACAAATAATAAGTAGGAATAAAGAGCTAAATAATAACTGGATATCCAAGATAAATATCAAGTCTGATAGACGGGTGGAAACAAATCTACTACAAAATGACTATACTGAAGTAGTAACAAAATCTCTAAACAGTAGAAATAATCACAGCTACTCTAAGGGTAAGACCTCCTCCGTTTGGTAAGTAGAGTCAGGTCCAGGTTCGTACTCCTGTGGATACTCCTGCTCGTCCATATCTGGAAAGGGACCAGGTCCTCATAGGGACGTAACAATATACATAATAATATGACAATAAGTACTGAAATATAAATATCCAATGGGTCACCTAACCGTCCAAGTGAATGCAATTTGAGAACACCTTTCCAACACGTAGGCTATCTGGCCATAAATGGGATTGGCATGATTTTCTCGGAGAATCAGGGGCCTACAAGCGTACCATCCTTTGAACTGCAGAGGCCGCCCACAATATATAGGGTCACAACCACCCGTTTCTCAAGCAGAGAATCCGTACGAACTAGGGAAAGTGTAAAGGAGCCCAAACGCCTTACTTGTTGTTCTCCCCACCCTATGCTCTAAGTATGCCACATCCATGATATGATAAAACCTCTAAATAACTGCAAGGTCTACTAGTATACCAAATTTCTATCAGCAGTTATCCCAAACGCACGGCTCAAACGTACAGGAGGCCAGACCTGTCAAGCAGTTCATGATCTATATGAGACTCATAACTCGTGTAACAACTGTGTCACAGTCAATGAATCTAATGATGCTCCATAATACTGGGGTGGTCTCATGAAATAGGTCCAAAATCTACATAAATAAACATCTATATAAGCAGAATTAAACATGCATGTATCAGCTGGAATGTAAATAATAGTATAATGGCAAGGTATACTTGCCGAGCAAAAGTTCTGTATAGTGTACGTCCAATATTGTGTTTAAGTTTGTGAAAGAAAAATTGTAGTTAGGGTTTGGAATAGTTGTAATAACACATATATATATAGTGATAAGAGGCGGTGGGGGTTACTTACTGGTTAAGAAATTACAGCCGCTGCTATTTTTTCCTATCATTGGTTTTGATTGTGGTTGGGGAGAGTTTAGTAATAACAGGTAAAAAGGCAGTGGAAATGAGGCGGTGGTGTTTGTTTTATGCGCGATATAGGAATTTAAGCAGTGGAGTTCTACTTTACGCACGGAGTTGTTTTACGCGTGGGGTTTAAACTTTACGCGCGGGTGAAAGAAAATTAAACGGTGTAATTGGTTTACGCGCAGAGGAATAAAGTTGGTTTGCTACTGCTGCTGTTGATTTCTTACTTTATGCGGGTTTGGGTTTCGGGTTGAGATCCAAATAGGAATTTTTTTCTAATTTAAGTATATATATATACATATATACATAGAAAAATTCTAAAGATTATATTGGTGCATACGTTTAAGCTAGCAACTGTCCAACGGGTCTCCTACATAGAATAACTACTATAAATAATAAGTTAAATAATTAATAATCGAGAAATACGGTTTTCAGAATTAGGGGTCTTACATTTACCCAACTTATAAAAAATTTTGTCCTCGAAATTAAACTAAGCCATGGTAGAAAGTCAAGAATGGTAGGGGATATAAATTACCAGAGTAAATTTATACCTTGGTTTGCGAATAGGTTCAGAAAACGTTGGCGCATATCGTCCTCTCGCTCCCAAATAGATTCTCTTGGTGCGCCATGCTTCTATGCCACGCGGACTGAGGGAATAGACTGGTTCCTCAATACTTTCTCTCGACGATCAAGGATTCCCACGGGTTGCTCTTGATATGACAAGCTCGGCCCAATGGTGATCTCTGAATGGTCGAGAACATGACTGCTGTCTGCAATATATCGCCTGAGCTGCGACACATGGAATATGTCATGTACTCCCTTAAGTGAAGGTGGTAGCGCAAGTCGATATGCCACTTCTTCCACTCTCTCTAGCACGTCAAAAGGTCCAATATACCTTGGACTCAACTTGTCGCATCCTCCGAATCGAATGGTGCCTCTAGTAGGTGATATCCTCAAGAAGACATAATTGCCCTCTTTAAACTCCAAGGGATGACGATGAAGGTCTGCTCATTGTTTCTGCCTATCTTGCGCTGCCCGCAATTGTCTTTATATCTTCTTAACTGTCTCAACGGTGTAGAACACTAGCTCTGGTCCCAGAATCTGACATTCTCCTACGTTACTCCAACATACAGGAGACCTACACTTTCTTCCATATAATGCTTCAAACGGAGCCATCTAGATGCTCGTCTGATAACTATTGTTGTAAGAAAACTCTACAAGGTGTAGGTGGTCCTCCAATGATCCTCCAAAGTATAATATATAAGCCCTCAACATATCCTCCAATGTCTGAATAGTACGTTCTGACTGCCCATCTGTCTGTGGGTGATAAGATGTACTGAACTTTAGATGAGTTTCAAGACTTTCTTGCATACTCTTCCAAAATTCCGACGTAAAGCGCGAATCCCTGTCTGATACAATACAGACGAGTATGCCGTGAAATCTCACGATCTGACTCATATATAAGTCAGCCAAAGCTTCTGTAGATTGGCCAACTCTAAAAGGCAAAAAATGGGCTGACTTGGTGAGTCGGTCCACTACTACCCATACTGCATCTTTACCACTTGGACTTCTGGGAAAACCTGTGACGAAGTCCATAGTGATGTGTTCCTATTTCCACTCTGGAATCGGGAGTGGTTGTAATAATCTTGATATTCTCTGGTGCTCTACCTTTACTTGCTGGCATACCAAACATTTAGCAACAAAGCGAGCTATTTCTCTTTTCATTCCATACCACCAAAAATGTTATCGTAAATCATGATACATCTTGGTGCCACCAGGATGAATAAAATATATCGAACTATGAGCTTCTGGCATCAGCTCCTGTCGAATTTCTTCATTTGGAACATAAAGACGATCACCACATCGTAATTTCCTATCATCATGGATGCGTAGTCCTGTCTGCTCTCCGGCCGCTGTCCTTTCTTTTAATTTTCTGAATCTGGCGTCTATAGGCAATGCTGCCTTGATTCTCTCTACTAGTGATGATTATATTTGCAAGTTGGCTAGTGTCCCGTCTGCTCTAGGTAATATTACTTCAATGCCAAAACCTTGCAAGTCCTCCAGTAATTTCTTCTGTGTTGTTAGGAAATAAGCTGTTGGCTTCCGGCTTAACGCATCTGCTACAATGTTAGCGTTGCCTGGGTGATAGTGTAGCTCTATCTCAAAATCTTTCATCAATTCGAGCCATCGACGTTGCCTCATATTTAACTCCTTCTGCATGAAGACATACTTGAGGCTTTTGTGGTCTGTATAGATTTCCACTCGTTCCCCATATAAGTAATGTCAACATAGCTTCAGAGCAAATACAACGGCTGCAAGTTCCAAGTCATGAGTTAGATAATTCTTCTCATGTACTCGTAACTGTCTAGACGCGTATGCAATTAATTTACCATGATGCATTAATACGCATCCCAAGCCTTTCCCTGATGCGTCACTGTAGATTACATAGCCTCCTGATCCTGATGGAATAGTCAATACGGGTGCTGTGGTGACTTCTTCAATTCCTCGAAAGCGACTTGGCACTCCTTGGTCCATATGAACTCTTGATCTTTGCAAGTCAACCGGGTCGTAGGTGTTGCTATATTTGAGAAGTTCTCTATGAACCGTCGGTAATATCCCGCAAGTCCAAGAAAACTTCTCACCTCTGTTACTGATTTAGGAATAGGCCATGTCTCGACTGCCGAGATCTTTTCTGGATTAACAGAAATTCTATCTCCTATAATAAAATATCCAAGAAATGAGACTCTTTCCAAGAAGAACTCACATTTATTGAGTTTTGCATATAACTGTTCTTTTCTCAAGGTCTCTAGAATAATTCACAGGTGCTTCTCGTGCTCCTCGTGGCTCTTTGAATAGACAAGTATATCATCTATTAAGACGACCATGAACTGGTCCAAATACTGATGGAAGACTCGATTCATTAAGTCCATAAAGATAGCTGGAGCATTGGTCAATCCAAATGGCATGACCAAGAACTCGTAGTGCCCATATCTTGTCCGAAATACGGTCTTCGGGATGTCCTCCTTCTATACCTTCACCTGGTGATATCCTGATCTCAAATCTATCTTTGAGAACACCTTGGCTCCACTAAGTTGATCAAATAGGTCATTAATGCGTGGCAATGGATATTTATTCTTTACTGTCACTGCATTCAAGGCTCTATAGTCAATGCACATACGCACTGACCCATCCTTCTTTGGTACAAATAATACTGGTGCTCCCCAGGGTGATGCACTTAGTCGGATGAAACCTTTCTCTTCTAATTTTTTTAATTGTGTCTTCAGTTCATCCATCTCCTTCTTCGCCAGTCTATAAATATGTGATGATATGGGTGCTGCTCCTGGTGTTAATTCAATCGAAAATTCTACGTCTCTATCTGGGGGTAGTCCTGGTAATTCCTTCGGATAGATGTCTTAGAATTCTGAAATAATGGGATGATAGACAACATCACCCATTGCGAGCTGCATACCATCAAGGATTTCTGTGGATCCTCGTGCAAACTCAAGTTCAGGCTGGCCGGGTACCTTAAAAAGAATGCTTCCTCCAAAACAATCGAAGAAAGCATGGTACTTGCTTAGCCAGTCCATTTCAAGCACAATATCAAAAATTGGCATAGGAAGGACTAAGAGTCGGGCATTCACCTCTTTGCCACGTATCACTATAGGACAGGATCTACAAATTCTACTAATAGGTACAACTCCTCCTCCGGTGAGAATTCTAATACAAGTAGGTAAAGGTATAGAGGTAATATTGTGTTTGGCAATAAAGCTAGATGATATGAATGATTGGGTGGCTCCCGTATCAAACAATGTCATAGCAGGAAAAGTAAAAGCAAGAGTGATACCTGCTATGACATCAATCTCCTGATCCATGTCATCCACTTTCATTACAAAAGCTTGTCCGTTCCTCTGGGGTTATCCCTGTCTGGCCCTCGCGAATTGATCCTCCAGTGTAGGTAGTGATGGTCCTCACTGAAATCCTCCTGCTGTTGGAGGTTGAGGTGCTGGAAGCGCTAGTCTCTGTACTGGCGGTAGAAGTGTCTGCTGCTTTGGACAATTTCTTGCCTGGTTCTGTCCATAACCACATCTCATACATTGTCCCAAACGGGCCCGACAGTCTCTTGAGATGTGCCCTCGTCTCCCACAACAGTTATATTGGAGCTTATCTGGAACCTGGTATGGTCCTGCTTTATGCTGATATTGTTGTTGCTGAGCTGAATGACGTCTCATAGGGCCTCCTTGTTGTGTTCTTGCTGGTCCTTACTGTGTCCTCAGCTGACCTCCCTTTCCTCTGTTGATGGTTTTTTATAATCTGGCTTCTGTCAGTTACTCGGCATAAGAGATTCGGGACTGGGAGCTAGTGTAGTATTGTAGCTCCTGATTTAGTCTACGATGAAACCTCTTAGCCTTGGCCAAGTTATCTGGTATCAAGGCAGCACCATATTTACTGAGACGACTAAACTCAGAATCATACTCGTCCACCATTTTGTTCCCCTGCTCCAGGTGGAGAAACTGATCGTACAATGCATCTTTGACGGTGTCCGGGAAGTACTTCCTCTCAAAGCACTCCAAAAACTGCTCCCAAGTCTGGCACGTACCCAACTGGCGCTCCATGGATTCCTACCAGTGATGAGCATTACCATCTAGAAGCGTTCTTACACCTATCATCCATAGGTCTGCAGGTAGCTGCGATGCCTCTAACAATTTTTGAGTGTGAGTGATCCAGTTGGTAGTTTTCTCTGGGCTCTCAATGCCTTTGTACGACCTCAGACCCATCTGTATAAAGTCTTTTACTGAACCAACTTTAGCTCGAGGTACTGGAGCTAGTGCTTAAGCTGGTACAGTAGTCTTTGCAGACATCCTTTCAAGTGATGCTAGGAACTCTTGTCTTTGTTCTACTGCTTGTTGTCTCTGTTCCTGTATCATCATATAGAAGAATTAGAACAGTTGAGCCTGGCCATCCTGCGGTGTTGATGAGACTGGAAGGTTCCCATTAGGTGGAACGGGAAGGTCAGATGAAACTGGATTGTGAATCTGTCCATCTGGTCCTAAAAATCTAGGAGTTGTTGAGGTCTCTCCTTGAGTCTGACCTTTGACTCCAGGAGTTGTGTCACCATCAGTACATCCCTTCTGTATATCCATCTCTCTGCATGTGATGTACACAATGATTTAGAAGATGTACAGGAATCAAACAGGATGCAAGTATTAGATAGAATGTAGAAGCATAAATTATGCTGGGGAATGGTCCACGTATTTTACAGTCAAAACCCCCCCAACCTACATGAAGTCTCTCCTGCGTAAAACAAGGCTTCAAGGTGGTTGGCGTAAACAAGTTGATAAGCTTCCTGCGTAAAGCAGAGCTTCAAGATAGTTTGGCGTAGAGTAAGACTTCAGAGCTGTCCGCGTAAAGCAGAGAATCGAGGTAATTTGGCGCAAAACAGAGATTCAAAATTGTCGGCATAAAACAAAGTTTCAAAACTGTCGGGCTAAAGTCTGCCGGTGTAAAGTTGGCGTAGAAAATCTGTGCGTAAAATATATGCTGCGTATAGCATATACTGCGTAAAGTCTGCGTGTAAAAGATCGCTATACTTCCTACTTAAAGTTTTCGTAAAAGGTCTGCGTAAAATCTATCTGTGTAAGAGTCTGCGTAAAAGGTTTCCTGCGTAAAGAGATCTGTAAAATATGAAACACATTGCAGCGTAAAGTCGTACGAAAAACTCTTTGTAATTCTCGGATGAATTTGTTAGATAATTCAGTGAACCTGACATTTGACAAAAGTACCTCACGATAATCGAGAGGACGGCTGTGATGATGAATTTGCACAGAGACCCAGGTTGTCGTTTAGTGACATATTTGTTACAAGTCGATTTTTACGCATCCAAAAGAAAGAAAGGGAGTCTTCTGAATACGCTGCCTCTTCCATATTGACAGAAAATGAGTTTTTACCCTCAAGATAAGACAAATCAGACACTACGTAAACAGTTGTTGTTTGCATAGGACTCGAGGCATATATCTATATTTAATGCACAAGATTTGGTCATGGCTGGGGAAAGCTAAGGCTATAACAATTACGCTCACATCACCATCCTTACATTTTATGCCTAATCAGCTACTCTATGCTGGTTATCTATTTATTCAGGAATCATCAAGTTTACGCTGGGGTTGTTTCTAACATAGATTGCATGACATAGATTTAGAAGACTAAGGAAATGTAGTTAGCAGTTGTCATAACCGTAGAGTAAAGTAGACAATCTTCTGCATAGTTTGGCTTTTACGCCAACAAGCTGGTCATTTGGCTTTTACGCCAATCATCAGTTATTTGGCTTTTACGCCAATAAGGGTAAAGGGTCTTTGGTGTAAAAATTAAGGAAGAATGAGGTTTCAGTCAAGTATGGATGAGATCCTTATACTCTATTCCTATAAACAGGCTTGCTTGGTACAGTTACGTAACCAAGACAATATATTCTGACCTGCATGGGCCACCACTAAAACATGCCACGCCCCAGTCCCAAAATACGTAGGACTAGGAATATGTAACACGCCCAGCCGTATGTATATGAACCCCAATATATGGAAATCATATACACACATACGCTGTATATGAATATGCAATCCACCAGTGGTCATATACTGTCACAACAAGTCATACAGAATCTATATCTCATCCACAGCACAAATAATAAGTAGGAATAAAGAGCTGAATAATAATTGGATATCCAAGATAAGTATCAAGTCTGATAGTCGGGTGGAAACAAATCTACTACAAAACGACTATACTAAAGTAGTAACAAAATCTCTAAACAGTGGAAATAATCACAGCTACTCTGAGAGTAAGACCTCCTCCGTCTGGTAAGTAGAGTCAGGTCCAGGTCCGTACTCTTGTGGATACTCCTGCTCGTCCATATCTGAAAAGGGACCAGGTCCTCAGAGGGACGTAACAAGATACATAATAATATGCCAATAAGTACTAAAATATAAACATCCAATGGGTCGCCTAACCGTCTAAGTGAATGCAATTTGAGAACAACTTTCCAACACGTGGCTATCTGGCCATAAATGGGATTGGCATAATTCTCTCAGAGAATCCGGGGCCTACAAGCATACCATCCTTTGAACTGCAGAGGCCGCCCGCAATATAAAGGGTCACAACCACCCGTTCTCCAGCGGAGAATCCGTGCGAAATAGGGAAAGTGTAAAGGAGCCCAAACACCTTACTTGTTCTTCCCACCCCATGCTCTAAGCATGCCATATCTATGACATGATAAAACCTCTAAATAACTGCTGGGTATACTATCATACCAAATTTCTATCAGCAGTTATCCCTAACACACGGCTTATAAGTACAGGAGGCCAGACATGTCACGCAGTCCGTGATCTATATGAGACTCACAACTCGTGTAACAACTGTGTCACAGCCGATGAATCTAATTATGCTCTACAATACTGGGGTGGTCTCATAAAATAGGTCCAAAATCTATATAAATAAACATCTATATAAGCAGAATTAAACATGTATGCATCAGCTGAAATATAAATAATAGTACAATGGTAAGGTATACTTGCCGAGCAAAAGTTCTGTATAGTGTACGTCCAATATTGTGTTTAAGTTTGTGAAGGAAGAATTGTAGTTAGGGTTTGGAAGAGTTGTAATAACACACATATATATATAGTGATAAGAGGCGGTGGGGGTTACTTACTGGTTAAGAAATTACTGCCGCTGTTGTTTCTTCCTATCATTGGTTTTGATTGCGGTTGGGGAGAGTTTAGTAATAATAGGTAAAGAGGCGGTGGAAATGAGGCGGTGGTGTTTGTTTTACGCGCGGTGTAGGAATTTAACCAGTGGAGTTCTACTTTACGTGCAGAGTTATTTTACGCGTGGGGTTTAAACTTTACGCGTGGGTGAAAGAAAATTAAACGGTGGAATTAGTTTACGTGCGGAGGAGAAAAGTTGGTTTGCTATTGCTGTTGTTGATTTCTTACTTTACGCGGGTTTGGGTTTCGATTTGAGATCCAAATAGGAATTTCTTTCTAATTTAAGTACATATATGCACATATATACATAGAAAAATTCTAAAGATTATATTGGTGTATACTGTTAAGCTAGCAATTGTCCAACGGGTCTCCTACATGGAATAAATTAGGAAAAATTTATATTGGCTCCATAAGTCCTCTAAATGCTCAAATATCTCAAAATAAAATCTAATAAAATTTATTCTCTTTATTTAGCTTATAACTACTATAAATAATAAGTTACGTAATTAATAATAAAGAAATACGATTTTCAGAATTAGGGGTCATACATTCTACCCAACTTATAAAAAATTTTGTCCTCGAAATTAAACTAAGCCATGGTAGAAAGTCAAGAATGGTAGGGGATATAAATTACCAGAGTAAATTTATACCTTGGTTTGCGAATAGGTTCAAAAAATGTTGGCGCATGTCGTCCTCTCGCTCCCAAGTAGATTCTCCTGGCGCGCCATGCTTACATGCCACGCGGACTAAGGGAATAGACTGGTTCCTCAATACTTTCTCTCGACGATCAAGGATTCCCACGGGTTGCTCTTGATATGACAAGCTTGGCCCAATGGTGATCTTCGAATGGTCGAGAACATGACTGCTGTCTACCATATATCGCCTGAGCTGCGACACATGGAATACGTCATGTACTCCCTCAAGTGAAGGTGGTAGCGCAAGTCGGTATGCCACTTCTCCCACTCTCTCTAGCACGTCAAAAGGTCCAATATACCTTGGACTCAACTTGCCGCATCCTCCGAATTGAATGGTGCCTCTAGTAGGTGATATCCTTTAAACTCCAAGGGACGACGATGAAGGTCTGCCCATTATTTTTTCCTATCTTACGCTGCCCGCAAGTGTCTTTGTATCTTCTTAACTGTCTCAACGGTGTTGACCACTAGCTCTGGTCCCAGAATCTAAAGTTCTTCCATGTTACTCCAACATACAGGAGATCTACACTTTCTTCCATCCAATGCTTCAAACGCAGCCATCTAGGGCTCCACGGGAATCCTATGACGAAGTCCATGGTAATGTGTTCCCACTTCCACTCAGGAATTAGAAGCGGTGGCAATAGTCCTGCAGTCCTCTGATGTTCAGCCTTGACTTGTTGACAGACCAAGTATCTCGCCACGAATCTTACAATCTCTCTCTTCATCCCATGCTACCAGTAATATTGTCTCAAATCTCGGTACCTCTTTGTACCCCCGGGATGAATAGAATAAATCGAGCTATGAGCCTCGGTCATCAACTCCTGGCATAGCTCGCCACTCGAAACGTATAGGCGATCTCCAAACCTTAATATTCCGTCTTCATGAATCCTGAGTCCCGTCTGCATGCCTGCCTCTGTCTTTTCTCGCAGTCATCTAAATCTCGCATCTGTAGGCAGTCCTGCCTTGATCCTCTCAATAAATATGGACTAAACTTCGAGACTGGCCATCTGTCCCTCCATTCCTGGTAATACAATCTTTATCCCAAGCTCCTGGAGATCCTCTAGCATTTACCGCTGAGTCGTCAAAAAGTAGGCCATGGGCTTCCTGCTTAAGGCATCTTTTACTATATTCGCTTTGCCAGGGTGGTACTGCAACTAGATATCATAATTTGTCATCAACTCTAGCCAGCGCCTCTGTCTCATGTTGAGCTCCTTCTGAGTGTAGACATACTTCAGACTTTTGTGGTCTGTGTAAATCTCAACACGCTCTCCATAGAGGTAGTGTCGCCATAGCTTTAGTACAAATATCACTGCAACTAGCTCTAGGTACTGCGTCGAATAGTTCTCCTCATGAACTCTTAGCTGTCTCGATGCGTAGGCTATCTATTCTATCTAAACATAACTCATATTTGCTGAGCTTGGCATACAGCCTCTCCTGTCTCAACATCTCCAACACGATCCTGAGATGTCTCCCGTGCTCCTCTTGGATCTCGGAATATACCAAGACGTCGATGAACACCACCATGAACTTATCTAAGTACTGGTGGAAAAATATTGTTCATCAAGCTCATAAATACTGCTGGCATGTTGGTTAAACCAAACGGCATGACTAAAAACTTATAGTGTCCATACTTCGTCCGAAAAGCCGTCTTCGGAATGTCCTCTCTTCGTACCTTGATCTGATGATAGCTGGATCTAAGATCGATCTTCGAGAATATATATGCGCCGCTAAGCTAATCAAATAAATTATCGATGCGTGGCATAGAGTACTTGTTCTTTATCGTTACAGCACTTAACGTCCTGTAATCGATACACAACGTACCGTCCCATCCTTCTTCCGTACAATAAGATGGGTACCCCCCATGGAGAAATACTAGCCCGACTGAAACCCTTGTCTAAGAGATCCTCTACTATGGACCTTCAACTCAATCAACTCTATCGGTGCTAGTTTGAAGACAGAAAAATAACTGGCTCGGCTCTCTGAGTCAACTTTATAACAAACTATATCTCTCTGTCAGGTGGCAGGTCTAGAAGATTCTCTAGAAACACATCCTCAAACTCGATATAATGCGGGGGTACACTAGTTCACCCTCTGTAATGTGTGTCACTGAGGTTGGACACCATGCTCTCGGGCTCCCTGAAGAAACTCAACTCAGGGTAACCTGGTGGTCAAAAATAATGCAACCACGTCGACAATCTAGCGTTGAGTGGTATCGGCTCAACCAACTCATGCTAGGACGATGTCAAAGTCTAATCTTAACCTCAAAATAAATTCTTCCGTTCTGTTTACAACACTAAACCCCCAAAAGAAAAATTCTTCCTTGCCTAATGTATAATTTTTGTTCTCCTTAAAGTTTTCTCTAAAATTTTATTTCTCAAATCTCTTATTTCCGTTATTTATTGCTCCGGGTCACCTAGTACAATTATAAAAATGGTATCACCCAAGCACAAACTAGAATTTCTGGTACCAGATCATCATCTTCCAGGTGAGAGCCTAAAATTTCATCTCCTCTAGTCCATAATATCGTTTATGGTATTGCTATCATATACAAGGCTATGTACTTCCATAAATTATTCTAGAGGGTTATGATCATCAATCTTTCCAACTCCTAGTACTTCCCAAATCACTGCTATCTAAACTACGGGTAGGGTACTACTGGGTCCAATTCTCTTGCTATCCTTCCACACTAGTTCTAGAATCCAAAAAGAACCTATCAACCTACCCTACTGAGGGTAACAATCTTCTCAAAGATTATTGCACAAATCATGTCTTCTGTCGTCTGAACTACGATCTTCTTCTGGAGGGAATCATCAGGCACAAGCATTCGTCTTCCCGAATAAATAGGAGATAAGAAACAATGATAACGATATTAGCAAAAACTGAACGAATATAATTGGGAAGTCCAAGGTCGATAATCACATACAAAGTGAGTTTTTAAAATCGATTATGGATTGAGATCCTATACAATAATAAATCATAATATTTATTCCTAATTTGCTGGCTCGCTTGGCATAGTCAGGTGACCAAGACGATTTAATTCGGACCTGCATGGGCCACCACAAAAATATGTCATGCCCCAGTCCCAAAATACATAGGACCAGGAATACGCAACACGCAAGCTACGCATTCGACCAAACTCTGGTCTGACTCGAATACGTATAAGCTGTATAATAAAGGGCAATATCTAAAAATCTCGTAAATATAAACATCTATGTCTCAATCCACAATGAACAAAAATATACAAGAAAGAGCTACATGTGCTAAAGTTGGCTGCCCAATAACACACCAACTCGAATAGACTCGAGAAGAAATATGAGTCTAAAAAAACTAGGCTACAACAGCAGATGAATAATCAATATAAAATAACCATAATGTCAGTAGATATGATATGAGTACTTGGTACAATGCCTGCAAGACATGCAACTCCATCAGTAACTCCAAATGCTCTGTAATTGTCTATGCTGAAAAACTGGCAGGGGACCAGGTCCTCAAAGGGACGTAATGTCACTACCACATTCTAAAAACAGGGGTATTTTTGACCTTTTATTTATTATTAATATTATGGTATTTATATTAAATAATTTCTCAATACTGTATTTAAATTAAATAATTGCATGAGGTGTATTTAAATATATTATATTATATACTGTGTTCTTAACGTCTGAGCTGGTAGACTTGACCTAGAGGCCACTAGATGAACACCTGATCGAATAATGGGGATTATGTATTTAATTGTTTATTTTAGAATTAAATTATTGGAGGTTGTATTTAATTATCGTAATTTATTTAATTGTGCGCGCTGTCGTTGTTTCGATATTTGGAGCGCTACCTGACTTTTACCTTCCAATAAATTTCACAACCTTACCCTAGACGTGCCTGCCTTCCATTCTGCTATTTTTGCAACTCAAAATTATGCTCTCTGTACCTCATTTTAAGTCGCACAAAAATCGTCGTGGACGTTTATTTAAATCCTAAATAAATTCCAACTTTGTATCGTTGTGCGTTCCAATCGAAATTGGAGACAATCTTGACTTATTTTTTCGTGCAGCCCAAATTAGGGTAATATTCTGTTCTGAGTCTTCTTCATTTATGCTATTGATGACCCGACCTGATTTTGGTCCCAGGTACTCCTAATTAATTTTAGAACACAGCTTGCATTTTATTTCTAATTAAATTGAGGATAACATTTTGACTGATTTCATAAATCCTAATTTAATTCTAATACCCGATTAATTAAACCCGTGCCTAACGCACAATACCCTCTCACCATGAAAATTTCTAAACATATTTTTCTCCACAATTTTTTGTGTCATTTTATGTGTCCGTGCAATTTCTCAAATTTAAGGGGCTAAGTTGCAATTAATGAATTAGGTGCCCTCACCCCATTGGCCAAAACCAAATGGAAGGGGGTCACAAACTTGGGTCCAATTTACACTCACCCTTTCACCACTCCTCATGAAGAAACTATTTCTCTTCATGACAAATCCTATCCCTCCATTTTGAATAGGAGCATCTCCACCCTCCATCCATTCACCACTAGCCCTAATCCCAAAAAAAAAAATTCCTATGGAAGCACACCTTCCCCAAGCCCCTACCTGCAGCTTCTCCTTCTCCCCTTCATTTTTCATTTTTTCTTCACTTCTCTTCTTCTTCTTCCTTTTCTTCTTCTTCTCTTTTAACTATTTTTGAATTTTGAACTAAAAGAGAAAGGGGGGAATACTGTTCACCCGAGCTCTGATCTTCCCCGCCGGCCGGGCATCTCAGCTCCGACTGTACTCCGGCCTACTCCAGCTGTTGTCCTCCCTACCACGACTTCACCCCGGCCATTACTCCGGCCTGCCCCGATCCTGCACTACTCCGGCGCCGGCACGCTCCACTGCTCCTCCACCTCCCATCGGATCGACCACCACACAGCTCCCCTTGAGATCCTCCCCGACTTCCCTGTACTCTGACCCGCCGGAGATCCCCAGCTTCCCGACTGCTCCCCATTGTTCCAGCCATCAACTCCGGCACAGCCCAAGCTCCTCTCCGGCCCACCATCTACACCTACCACCACCACCATCTACACCCTCAACGACCACCCGGCCGAGCACCGCAACTCCCCGACCTCCTCCTGCTATCCCTCTCCAGCACCTCCATTGCCGAGCCACCCTCGATCCCGGCCAGTGGCCTCCGGCTGACCCCAGTGAGTCCCTCTTCTCTTCGCTTTTCCCTCCTTCTTATATGTATAGTTTATTTCGTATATACGTATGTATGGTATATTGTATACGTATATATGAATTCAAACATATACATGTATGAATGTGTATATGTTTATATACGTATATGAATAAATACGTGTGTATGGGTGTATATGTGTGCGTACGTATGTTGTATACGTATTTGAGTGTAAATTGTATATATATAATTATATATATATATATGTTTTCTTTATTTTATATGTATATGTATGCAAACGTATATATATATAATTTGCATATACATATTTAATATCATATGTTGAATAATGTATGGGTATACAAATATATATGTATATGAACGTATTTTGATAAATGTTAATATATATATATATATATGTACGTATTTTGGTAAATATATAATTGTAGCAAGTATAAATTATATTGGCATATATTTTAGATATATATATATTATGTTAAATTCTTTTTAGTATGTATACAAATATATACGTATTGTATCCCTTTCCATGAATTATGTTTATATATATATATACAAGTATTATTTTTATTATGATTATATATATATATACAAGTATTATTTTTATTATGTTTATATATATATATACAAGTATTATTTTATTTGAAAGTATATATTTATACATATATCTATTATTGTAATTGATGGAAATTATATATATGATTAGTAAATGAGATGTATATTTATATATATCCCTACCAGATGACCCTAGTTGACTGAGTGCCATGCCTGGCATAGCCCTGAGGCCAGTGTATTTCTATTGTGTGTTAGTATAGCATCTGATACAAGTGATATTATTGTATGTGTATAGGACTGTTGGATCCTCCAGACGGTACTCTGGGACAGGACATTAAATTTACCAGCTAAGGACCCAAGGCGAGTACATTCTCTGATTAGTTTCTAATTTATGATATCTCCTATGTTCACTGTATCTAGTATAGATATCCATGCTCTTGACACGCTGGTTACACGGATTGGTATACACGGATCTCGTCATGAGATGTTATTCCTTATTCATGGTGTAGCTTGTACAAGACTTGTTTCCTTGTTATCTTGTGCATGTACAGACACTGAGTCCCGGGGAGATTTGTTATCTCCCTAGGGAATCCCGTGCCATAGCATACCATGATTGGATCTACTATACCAGTCGGGGGTGGGAAGTATTTTAGTATAGATATGTGATCATACCCAACTCTACATGTATCATAGCTCACTCCACATCTCACGTCGGGTGCGGCCTGACCATTTACATGCTTCATAGCTGTTACGTGTGATTAGCCTGACCTCTACATGCATCATAGCTAACCAACGGTTAGCCTGACCTTACATGAATTATAGCTAATCACATGTAACCAGCCTGATCAAGTTCCCAAGCCGATCACATGTTAAAGCTAGTACTCATACACTTAGTCATAGGTTCTTGCTCATGGACATATTGTTTTTTCTCCTGCATTTACTTACAGTATTTTCAGTATTTCTTTTATTTCTCGTACCTATACATGCTTCTCGTATATTTCCATCTAGAACTGCTACATAGTTTATATCATTAATATAGAACTGCTATTTAGAGATGTACTTTGCTCCTTCCTGACTGGAAAATATTTTTCCAGACTGTGACCTTAGTGGACTTGTTTCTGACACACTTGGGGATTGGATGTTACTGATTGCAGGTATGACTATTCTGTCGTTAGACTTGTCTTGTATTTCTTTGGTTGCCATGATATCTCATCGTGCTCTAGTTTAGGTGATTGAGTATTTCTAACATTATTTTATGATATCTACGTCTCCTTATAGAGTTGGGTATTCGCGTGAGTTTGATTAGATAGTTACATGACCTAGACAGCGTTCTACCGCCGATGCTGCGGCGTAGGCTGGACGTACCCACGCACTTGTGCCCCTAAACCGGGTACGGGTCATGATACGTTTTTAGTGGTGGCCCATGCAGGTCAGACTTCACAAGTTGTGTGATGTTGTGGTAGTGCGACAACTTAGTTGTACTACTGCGTGCCTGCTATAGGATATAGGACATAGGATTCTATGATGAGAGAGGATACTCAATCACAATTCTTGAGAGATTCCTGGGACGACCCCTTGAGAATCTTATTATAATTTCCAATTTAAATCTTTTCCCTTGTCTCGTCCGTTCTCGCTTGTTATTATTGAACTTGATTCTTGTTGATCAGTTATTAAATTAAAATATTGCTATCATTGTTGAGTTGATTCTTGTTGACCAGTTGTTAAACTTGATTCTTGGTATCGTTGTTGAGTTAATTTTATATCGAGATGAATTTTTACGTGCTAAAATTTACGGTATCATCTGATGACATATATTGATGAGGACAGTGAGAAAGGTAAGACGTCTACTTTGGTTATGAGGCCTAGAGTTTATCGCAGCCACATTAGCTGTCGTGACAAGAACGTAAGAACCTGACTTGGATGTACGTACTTTAGTTATGAAATTTAGAGTTTCTCGCAGCCATACCGGTTGGCGTGGCGAGGGTTCTAGATGACATGATTATCGAGTTGCATACCTTAGTTATGGAACCTATCGTTTATCACATCTATGCTTACTGGCGTGGCGAGGATTCTGAGTGTCATGATTTTTGACCGACGTGTATGATTATCAGGTTGTATCTTAAATTGGTTCTTAAAGTATCATCTCAAGACTTATCTACTTCTGTTATTCCAGGACTTTGTTCCATCGCTTCTTTTCTTTACTAGCAGTAAAGATACCTTCAGTCCTTGATCCAGTTTTTTTTTGAGCTTATTTTATTTGAGGATTCCTTGTTAGTATGATAATTAGTGACTTACAATTTTGGTTGTCTTGTACTAGTTTGTCTGAGTGTGACTTGTGAGTTGTAAGTGTTTCTTAGTTGGACATGGGAGCAATAGGCATTAATCTAGAGATACCCATAGCATAGTACCTTGTAGCAATAGTTCTATAATAGGTTATTATAATTAGTATTGGTATTATAGAAAGAGAAGTAAGAGTATCAGAAATGGTTCTAAGAGTAAGTATCAGAATCAGCATGTCAGTCCTGGATAGTCATGAAATTATATAATTGGATGATCTATGTGAACAATTAAGTATCCAGGAATTGTGTTAAAGATTAGTGGAGCAGGATATTCAAATTTGATAATTGATATCGGGAATGTTAAAGGTAAGGAAATATATATGCATAAAGAGTTAATAAGGTATCATGAGTAAAGAAATATCGGAATTGGTAATGAAAATGGTGAGGTGTATCACAGATTAGTGTAACAGGCTGTAAAAGGTTAAAGAAAAATACCTATACATCAATTAAGATGAAGAACCATATACATGCTCACGAGAGTAAAGAAACATGAGTGTAAAAGAAGATACATGTGATCATGAGTTCTAATGAGCTTGATGAGATAATCCATTAATGAAGCTAGTGATATAATACCAAGAGTGCTAATGATTCTATATCGAGGATTAGTCGAGAATAACATTAATAACAGTAAGCACACTGTGTGATAATAATTAGATGATATACCAGTTGACATAAATAGAAATCATGAAAGAAAATACAGGTGATGATAACTTTGATCATTGGAGGTAATAGTACAAGTGATTCGGGCAGTACAAATTTAGTACACAGTTGTAGACAATAGAGGTATTGAGTGCACCTCGAGTATTAGAGACTGTGAGCACTTATATGTAAATTTGTGGATTTATAAATTAAAGAGTGGAAATAAATTTTTACTTTGAGAATTATTGAGGAGTTGAGATTTTGTCATTAAAATTTTTTTTTTGAGGATTTCAAATATTGATTCAATAAATATGGTCAAGGCTACAAAGATTTTAGAAGTGATTAAAAATTTTATTTCGATGTTGAGTATCTGACTTTGAGGAGGTATATATAATTTATTTTAAAGTTGATCGACAAGTTAAACCTTGACGATTATTTTGAGGATTAATTTTTGGTATATGAGAAATATTAATATTAATATATGAGTAGATGATATACATGTGTAAGAATCTGATAACTTGAGCATGATTGAGATGGCACCGCAGACTGACATGGGTGTCCATCTAAAGTTGTATTGGAAAGAGCAGTACTTAGTATGGTGTTGCACTTGACGTGTATTTGAGTTATAAGAACGACTAGTATGAACAATTGTAGTAGGAACGGGAACTGACAGAGGGTATGGTACTAAGGAGATAGAGGTATCAACTTGGATGCATTATTGAATCATGGTTATATTAGAGATTCTTGGCATCAGATTTAGGTGTTAATTGACAGGTGTGTGTAATATGGATATATTCATGGATCTTGTGGATTAATGACTAGTTGATATGGGTACCAGTGTACAGGAATAGAAATTAGTTAGTGAATACGCTAGAGTTAAGTGTATGTTAGAGGTAAGGGATACCGCAAAAAATATGTTAGCAGGTTCCTTCTTTTTCTCATGATTGTTTTCGTCTTCTGATTGATTGATTCCCTAGTACCGTGGTTGTATTCGTGATTTTCTTGTTATAATGTAGCTAGTAGTACACCCTGACAGAGGCTGCAGTACCATGACAAAAGACACATGACCGTACATTTTCTTAGGTTACAGGTGGTATGACAGTAGGTAAGATTTTCTTAAACCATGATAATTGGGGTTTTGACCATAACAAGGATCTTGAAAAGGTTATGACTTAACGAAAGGGGCAAGCTGATTAAAATTTTTAAGGATAAGCATTCATTTAAATAAAGAGTTAATGAGTAATATAACAGAATTGATGGATCATTGATTTTACGAAGATTGAGGAAGATTGAAACTCGAGGATAAAACATTAACTTAAACGGAGAGTTAAGAAATTAACATGACAAAATCGAGGATTTATTAATTTTAGGAAGGTTATGATACGATAAAATTGGTGATGAAAAAAAAAAATTTGAGAGGAATTAGGAGATTGTCATTATATTTATTTGACCGCAAGTTATGAATTTTTTAAAAAATTTTATATTAGACGTTGCAGTGTCGCACGGTTGAGTATTTTGAGGAAGAAGGAAACTGAAGAATCAGATCATTGATGGATTATTGTTGGATTCAGACTTTTTCGGACGAGATTCAATACATTGATTTAAATTAAATTTGAGGAGCAGATATCAAATTTCGAGTATTTAATTAAATTAAAATTTTGGAGGAAATTGTGAGGAAAATGGACTTTGATTTTTATTTTCGAGGATATTGCAAGAATACGGTAATTTCAGAATTTTTTGAGATTATGAAATGGCAAGGTGGATTACTACCTGATTTTGTGGCTGACGAATTTAACTATTGATGGAAAATAAAATAATGAATAAACACTACTATGAGGACTTTAAATTTCGAGAACGAAATTCTTTTAAGGAGGGTAGACTTGTCACTACCACATTCTGAAAACAGGGGTATTTTTGACCTTTTATTTATTATTAATATTATGGTATTTATATTAAATAATTTCTCAATACTGTATTTAAATTAAATAATTGTATGAGGTGTATTTAAATATATTATATTATATACTGTTTTCTTAACGTCTGAGCTGGTAGACTTGACCTAGAGGCCACTAGACGAACACCTGATCGAATAATGGGGATTATGTATTTAATTGTTTATTTTAGAATTAAATTATTGGAGGTTGTATTTAATTACCATAATTTATTTAATTGTGCGCGCTGTCGTTGTTTCGATATTTGGAGCGTTACCTGACTTTTGCCTTCCAACAAATTTCACAACCTTGTCCTAGACGTGCCTGCCTTCCATTCTGCTATTTTTGAAACTCAAAATTATGCTCTCTGTACCTCATTTTTAGCCGCACAAAAATCGTCGCGGACGTTTATTTAAATCCTAAATAAATTCCAACTTTGTATCGTTGTGCGTTCCAATCGAAATTGGAGACAATCTTGACCTATTTTTTCGTGCGGCCCAAATTAGGGTAATATTCTGTTCTAAGTCTTCTTTATTTATGCTATTGATGACCCGACCTGATTTTGGTCCCAGGTACTCCTAATTAATTTTAGAACACATCTTGTATTTTATTTCTAATTAAATTGAGGATAATATTTTGACTGATTTCATAAATCCTAATTTAATTCTAATACCAGATTAATTAAACCCGTGCCTAACGCACAACACCCTCTCACCATGAAAATTTCTAAACATATTTTTTTCCACAATTTTTTGTGTCATTTTATGTGTCCGTGCAATTTTTCAAATTTAAGGGGCTAAGTTACAATTAATGAATTAGGTGCCCTCACCCCATTGGCTAAAACCAAATGGAAGGGGGTCACAAACTTGGGTCCAATTTACACTCACCCTTTCACCACTCCTCATGAAGAAACTATTTCTCTTCATGACAAATCCTATCCCTCCATTTTTAATAGGAGCATCTCCACCCTCCATCCATTCACCACTAGCCCTAATCCCAAAAAAAAAAATTCCTAGGGAAGCACACCTTCCCCAAGCCCCTACCCGCAGCTTCTCCTTCTCCCCTTCATTTTTCATTTTTTCTTCACTTCTCTTCTTCTTCTTCCTTTTCTTCTTCTTCTCTTTTAACTATTTTTGAATTTTGAACTAAAAGAGAAAGGGGGAATACTGTTCACCCGAGCTCTGATCTTCCCCGCCGGCCGGGCATCTCAGCTCCGACTGTAGGAGTAGCAACCTGAGCTTGCTTTACGCCGCGGGACTTTGCCTGGCGTAATTTGGAGATTCGCTCAGACTGGCGTAAAGCTGAAGAGGTCCTCAGTCGGCCATCGGCTTCTCGCGTAATCCGGAGGGTAGGCAGATTGTTCTCTTGCTGGCGTAAAGGCCGAGAGACTGAATATTCGCCTGCTTGCTTCCCCTTGCGGAGATCACTGCGCTCATCTGTTTTACCGTAGAAGTCAGATGTTGTTTCTCGCGTGGAGCGTGATCTGTTCTTCCGATTTGGCATTGAGACACCATCGAAAGTTTTGTCTGTACCGCGCATAGCGGGAGACTGATTCCTACGCGTAGAGCGCAGTAGATACTTCTGGGTTAGCACAGAGGCCTTGCCCGAAGTTTTGTCTGTACCGTGCGTAGCGGGAGACTGGTTCCTACGCGTAGAGCGCAGTGGATACTTCTGGGTCGGCGCTGAGGCTTTGCCGAAAGTTTTGTCTGTACCGCGCGTAGCGGGAGACTGGTTCCTACGCGTAGAGCGCAGTGGATACTTCTGGGTTAGCGCAGAGGCCTTGCCCGAAGTTTTGTTTGTACCGCACGTAGCGGGAGACTCAATTTTACGTACAGGGCACGGAGGGACCGATGCTACCACCTTATTGGTCGGAGAGATCGGAGAGATCGGAGAGTCCACAGGAATGGTTGAGGATGTCTTGGGCATCCACACTTTGCGCAGCTTCCTGTTGTCTTGGACGGAAAGAGAGTGAGAGCTACCCCCGGTTCGAAGCATGTCTTCGAAAGCAGACTGGTCGAAATGAACGACCAGCGTCTTCTTCACGGTTCCTATAGATACCGCATTGCGTTGAGAAATTACTTCCTCGTCAGAAGAGAAAGACGTCCCCAGCAGAGTCGCCATCTTGTTTGTGGTATTAAACGAAAGAATGAAAGTGTATTTCAATGACGGGGTTTGTGCGAAACCCGCGCCCTTTGGTTTACAAATAAACTTGTACAATGTAATCCTATACGAGGATGTGGGAGTACAATTTATTTAATCTGGGTATAAATTGCTATAGGTGTCTGATCTGCGGTCGATCACTTTAGCCCTTGTACCACGCGATGTTGAAGAAGTGCCATGGAAGACAGGTAGCAGCTTCGAAGGTTGTAGGAGAGGGTGGATGCACGATGCCGAAGTCGTCGATCCCCGCTCTTTGCCTGAGCTCCGGGCTCTCTCTCTCTCTCTCTCTACTCCTCCTTGTTCGATCTTCTCCAATTTTTGACCTTGGATCTGATATTGGTATTCTTGACCAAATTTTCCGACCTTGTTCCCCATTGACAGAGGCCTCTATTTATAGAGTCTTTGGTGACAGTGACCACTCCGTTGGTGTAGCAACCGAGGAGTAGAAAGTACAACACCCTTTTACACAACGGTTAAAGTAACCAATGCCTACGTATAGATAATCTTTTGACTGAGCGGGTGACATGGGTCCAACTAAGGGGACACAACACGTACGGTTGCTACTAAGATCATGACGTAAAAGCCACATGGGTAGGTATCCATTGTGTAGAAGAGGTTGGCGTAGAAGCCAAATGTCCGTCACCATGGCATAGAAGCCAAGTAGGCATAAAAGCCGAACAGGCATAGAAGTCGAGTAGGTATGGAAGCCGAGCAGGCATAGAAGCCGAACAGTCGTAGAGACTGAGTGGTCGTAGAGACTGAGTAGGCGTGGAAGCCGAGTGAGCACAGATCCTGAATGGGCGTAGTAGCCGCTACATATCGTGCCTGAATGGGCGTAGAAGCCGCTTGAGCACAGATCCTGAATGGGCGTAGAAGCCGCTGCATATCGTGCCAGAATGGGCGTAGAAGCCGCTTGAGCACAGATCCTGAATGGGCGTAGAAGCCGCTGCATACCGTGCTGATGTGGACGCCTTCGCCGGAATTACGGCTTTTGAAGATATAACCAAATCTCTTGCAGAGATTTGCCATCATCTTATGCATTAAATACGAAGTCGTGTTTCGAAGGTCTGCAGGCCTTCTGTGCACCCGTCGCAAAGTCGTATCTTGAGAGAAACTGTCACCGCTCTGTGCAATTAGACGTGGAGACGTGCCTCGAATCCCGTACGAAGTGCAGCTTTTAACGTGGCAGGCGGTTTGTCTGCTGCGGAGCGTAAAACAGCTCATGTTTGCCTGTGTAAAACAGGGCAGCGTATTCCCTTGTATGCAAAAGAGCGGTTTATGCTGAGGGAACTCCAGTAAATGATGGTTTGGTGATATTTTACCAAATCCTCTGCATTAAATGGTGAGATCCGCCATCATACTGTGGGACGCGTCCCGAGAGGTCTGCCATCGTTTCCAGCCGTCGTCTGGGTAGCCGTGCATCACCTTTTATCAGGAGTCAGAGGTCAGATTTACTGCGTGACTTGACAGGTTCATTTCGGGAAAGATGAAGCGTTCCTCGTACGCTATAATGCTGCTTTGAGAGCGGATGAGTTTTATACCATGGAGGCGATGAAGAACTCTGTTCACGCTAGAGCGGCCTGGATGTACTGCACTTATGCGGATGGTCTTTTGAGCTTTATTCTTTACGCTGTATTTTAACGGAGAAAACTCTGTTGTACGCCTGATGGCTCTGTAGGCCTCTGCTTACGCTGCTCTGTATCAAGAGGCTGCGTAGCTCTTCCCAGCATATTTTTCATGCTTCTATAAATATAAATAGATATTAATTACTAAATGAACAAATACCCTCATCTAGATATGTGGTAGTGACAATATCCTATATCCTATTACAGGCTCATAGTACTACAACTAAGCATTGCACTACTACAATATTACACTAGTTATGAAACCTGACCTGTATGGGCCACCACTAAAAATATGTCACGACCCGCATCCGGATAATCGGACACGAGTATGTGGCAATGTCCAGCCTCCGTCGTAACAATGACATAGAATGATGTCTAGGTCCACAATAATAACAATCAATCTCACACAATAATATATCATAACATGTCAATGATATCTCAACTCCATAAGGAGGGCAAGATGATAATGTAATGATAATATCAATACTCAATTACAAGAGATCTATAAGAAAGATTAATGGCACAAAATAATAGAAGACAAAAATTTAAAACACAAGTCTAGGATAGACATCTCAAATCACTAACATCATGTCAAAGAAGCCTAGCAACTCCAACATGAGTCTAAGAATCAAATAATAACATCTCAAAGACTAAGTTGTTGGAAACAAATCAAGTACACAACTCTATAATATAATACAACGCTAAATAAACTCAGTATCTCAGAAAATCTGCAAAAATAGCAATCAAGTTCAGCTTATCAGCCTCCACTATGGTACCTCCGGCTCAACACCAAAATTTTTATCAAGTCATGATTGGAGCAAAGCACATAAACTAATAGTAGTTCCAATTAATTTGATAAAGACTATAAAACAGTAAGTAATGATAATACATGATAAAAAGTAATACTAGAAATATAAGGAGCAAGTAAGATAGATATTGTCATGACCCGCACCCAGATATTCGGGCACGAGTACTTGGGTACGTCCAGCCTAAGACGCAGCATTGGCGGTAGAACGCTGTCCGGGTCAACTCTACTATCTAAACATCTCAGCAATATATATATGGTACATGTCAATCATCTCAACTCCAAACGGAGGAACAATATGGTTTCTAATAAATGTAAACTATACTCAACCACAATGCAACTAAGAAAGATAAGCACTATATAGAATAAGGAAGGAAAAGAGTCACAATACAACCACAAATCTAAAATAAAATATACATGCCATAAGCCTCAATAAAAGTCTAATACAAGTCCACCAAAATAATCTAAACCTCCTCAGGCTCGGATACTAAGTCCTCCTGCTCTAAATGAGTATCCTCTAATAGAACGTTATTCTATGGTCTGTAGTATGTAGGACATTGGTCTACGAGCCAATCATCTAAAAAATATATCCAGTCAGGATTGGAGCGAAGAACATACCTTTGAAAGCAGTTTCAAATACATAATCAAGCATATAAAATAGATAATAAAAAAGTAAAAGATATCTAAACAATATAATAAAATGAACTAGAGTGAACATGTAATGTACTGGAATGAAGAACATATAATAGAATATCTGTAATGTAATAGAAATAACTGAAATCTAACTAATGTGCCATGGAATACAAGTTCATTATGTGATCGATTTAGGTTGAACACGAATACAATATGGTAACTCGATTATAAGTGTGGTATATAATCGATATGTACACGAATACACTGGGACTTGATCACATAATCAACTCCTACTCCCCTATCCCCAACTAATACCAATGGATCCAATCATGACATATTATGAACACGAATATGGGCATACTGAACACGTGTAGTGTATGTACATGAATATAAGCACACTGAACACGAGCAGTATGTAAACACAAAGTACACTAAATTAATACCCAATACATACGATAAAATACTTGTGAAAGAGTACCCGCTAAACATGGTAAGGGATAATATCTCCTGACATGATCTATGTAGTACCAGTCTGTGAAACCACTATGTCAGAATCAAGTATACAGTTCTAGAACATGTGATATATACACTATCATAAAATAAAAAATAACAGATAAATGTACTCGCCTGAGGTCCTGAACAAGGTATGTCTCTCGATGCCCAAACTGGTGTCACACAGTCCTATATATAATATCAATGTCAATTAGGTGTTATGGATGATAAATGAGTTAAAATACACCAATATGAATTTCTAGGCCATTTCTAGGTTACACTAGCTATTTCTAGGTTGTATGAGCTTGTATCTAAATTATTAGGTTGGTATCGCAATGATACAAGCTATACTAGCTAACACTAGATATTAGAAGACCTTATAGTATCAATATAATATACCTAACTTAAAATACTAGCTTACCAATTACCTATACTAGAATCAACAATACCTTAGCTATTTATATGTATAACCATAACCTGATACCTATATATAAACCCAAAACCCTCATCTATACATTATACTAAGGCACATATACATTAAAAAAACACTTAACACTAACTGTAATCATAATAACTAATATCAACTATTAATATAGCTACTAACATCTAACATACACCTCAACTAACTGTTAACCAATATAACATCTAACTCCTTATACTAATATCTAACATCAAAGTGAACACTCTAAACATTCACCCATAACATACACAACTAACCTATTAACAATTAACCAACTGTTAACTCATAATACATTACTTAACATGTAGCTAACCATCTAAACTCACACAACTAATCACTTACAAATCAGTAACAGCTCCCCTCTCCTCTATATATCTATCACAGCATGTATAGCTGCAGATACTGCTCTTTCTGTGACTGCTTGTACTTGCTAATGCAAGCTGCTGCACTTGCACTACAAGATGCTGATACTGCTCTTGCTGTGACTGCTCTAGCTGCTAGTGCGAGCTGCTGTACTAGCTATATGCACTGCAGTTGTGGCTGATACTGCTCTTGCTGTTAGTGCATTGCTAGCTGCTGCAGTTGCTCTGATAATGCATTGCTAGCTGTTGTAGTTGCTCGATACTCTGTTGTACTTGTTGCGGATATAGTTGCTGCTCGATGCACTACAGTGCTAGCTGCACACTATGCACTCGAGCATGCTATGATGATGCATTACAGTTGCTCTGATACTTGCTGTGCACACTGCATGCACTACTGCTTGCAAACCCGACCACACCTTTTCCAAAGCACACTGCCAACACCACTCGCTCACACACAAACACCTCACAAACATAACCAATGTTGCACAATACTTAGACACACACACACACACACACACACACACACACATATATATATATAATTACAACTATTAGAAATTATTACAACATATAATGAAGAGAATTCATGTAAATCATCCAAAATTGGCCCTGTATCATACTGTATCATAAAATACCATAATATGGCCTATACGAATCCATTTGTGGACACGTACCTAGGCCCATAACCCTGATCTAAGTCTAATTAGATCTAATTGGCCTCATGAGACATAATTGATGTATCAAATTCAAAATTGATGTATCAAATTCATAATTCCTCCAATATACACACAAATTATCTCATAAATCTCACAATACAAAGTCAAATAGCCTAGAACTTATTCCTATAGGTAGTCCTATGCCATGGGATCATTCCTAATGGTCAAATGCATGATTAAGAAGTTATAATGAGAGAAAAATTTAGGAATTACCAATTAGGAGATGGATTCCTAATGAAAATACAATTGGATACTATCCGAACACGGTCTCTAGCTCCAAAGCTTCTCCTCCTTGTGCTCCTTGCTTCTCCAGACTTCAAGGCTCTAAGAATGATGAATTAATAAGAAATTTGTAGCAAATTGTGTGGAAATTCAATAGAGGTAAATTGGGAAATTAGGATCTAAAATTTGGACACAAAATAAAATACAAATAAGAAGAGAGAGAGAGAGAGAGAGAGAGAGAGAGAGAGAGAGAGGAGAACCCCCCTCTTCATGTGATCGGCCTCTTCCCCCTTCCCCAAGCAATGTCAAAAGTCCAAGTTGCCCCTACATGTTTTATTACGATAAATAATTAAGGATGGGTATATTTGGAAGTCTCTAACTAATTGTAATTATACTAATCATTATTAATTTAATTAATGGAATGACTAATTGGGCTTGGGTCTAAGTTGGGCTAACTATTTGTCATGACAAATTTAAATAGGTCTATATGTAATGTCTAATTATTGTCTAGTCTCTCTAATTAACTAATTAATCACAAGTCTCTAAATAACTAACTAATGCTAGTCATAACAATCATAGCTCAACTTAACTAAATAATATATATAATTATCATACAATATTTAATATCATATTTCTAAAAATAAATACCCATGCTAAATTACCAAACTATCCCTAGTTGAAAAAGTGAGGGTGACATATATCATATCACAGGTGAATACTAAACAATAAGTAAACAGGTGAAAGGCAGTATCATCAGGTATAAGCTGGAATAAAAGAAAGAATAAACAAGCTAAGTGTTTAAAATATTAATTTGTTATGTGATCGGCTTGGGATCTTGATCAGGCTTAGCTATATATGATTGGCTATGATTCATGTAATATAATCGGATCAGGGTCAATTATATATGGCAAGCTATGATGCATGTAGTAAGGTTAGGCTAACCATACGTGAGGTATAAGGTTAGCTATAATGCATGTATATGGGGTATAATCAAATAACCAACTAATACTTTCCCGTCCCCCGACTATTATAATAGACTCGAATCATGATGTCTTATGATAATAATACATATAGACTAGCCTGTGTACCATCGTGTCAGGAATTAAGTATAATACTACAATACTGCTATCATAGTAATCATCAAAATAAAAAAAAACTGTCAGAGAATGTACTCGCCTGAAAATCTAGTGTGGAAATATCAAACAGTGTCTGAATCAGTGCCTCAATGACCTAAATATGAAATATCAAGTTAAAATAGTGTTTTGGAATCATAAACATGCTAAACTAGCTTGAAGCTAGGTCTCGAGGTCAACACTAAGTCAAATTTGGTCAAACTAGGTCAACTAGGTCAATACCTTGCTAAATTAGATTTTCTAGGTCAATAAGGTCATTAACTTGCTTAAACAAGTTATACTAGCTAATATATATACTAAGTATCAAATATATATACTATATAAACTTATAGATAATAATATGAATATTACCCTAGTCTTTCATTACATAACCTAGCTTAGTAACTAATACCTTGACCAAAATATGCCCATAATTTGGTATCATGATACTACCCTCTTCAGGTATCCTAGGATACCACCCATAATTCAAGTATCATAATCCTACCCTAATATCTCAATATTAGTACCCTCTTGATACCTTTGGTATCAAGATATCTAAGACTTCAATACTCTCTATACCCTTGCACTTAAGCATTCCTAATGAACATTTATATATGGACTAATATATACAATACTCAACTGATACACTTTTCCCTACTTGCACTCAACTCTGGCACCAACCTTACTGCCATCATAACACACACATACCTGCAATACCCTAGTCCAATACCTGTAGATATACTGATACTAGACTCAACACTTTTAACCTTTCACTTCACTGTATCCAAGTTAGATACACTTCCCTGATACTTCTGCTGCTATATGCCTGGCAGTGCCCAACTTAGCCTTGCTGGGTTGCATGTGCTCAACTTCTTCCCCCCCCCCTTTTCTTTTAGAACATGCACACAGAACTAACTGGCCCTCATACAGCTGAACCCCCCCCCCACCTAGATGCAACTGCATCACTAATACAGTTGCTACTGTTGTTAATTTCTTTTTCTAATGCTAGTACTCTTGTCACACAACTGTGAGTTCCATACATCAAGACACACTCCCATTGCTCACTAGTCAATTCTACAAAGATAACCACTTGCCAACACAATACCTCGACATACATCTGTAACTAGTTGTGTAAAACCCCTAACCCTGAAAACGTATTATTATGAGCCAATTAGAGAGAATAGATTTTATTAGATTTTATTTTGAGATATTTGAGCACTTAGAGGATTTATGGAGCTATTATAATTTTTTTCTAATTTATTCCATGTAGGAGACCCTTTGGACAGTAACTAGCTTAACCGTATACACCAATATAATTTTTAGAATTTTCTATATATATATATAAATAATTAGAATAGAATTCCTATTGGATCTCAACCGAAACCCAAACTCCTAAACCACTACCCGCTTGTCCTTTCTCCGCGCGTAAAGTTAGAAATAAACAGCAGCAGTAGCAAACCCACCTTCGCGCGTAAACTAAATTCCTTTTACCAAGCATAAAACAACCCCTCTTATGACTCATCCCCCATGACTCATCCCCCACTGCCTCTTTACCTGTTGTTACTAAAAACTCCTCAAACAAAACCTAAACCAATGGAAGAACAACCGAAACTAGAGCCAATGAAAGGAGCAACAGCAGTAATTTTTAATCCCTAAGTTTCCCCACCGCCTCCTTATTCCTATATATATTACAACTCTCCCCAAAATCTAATCCCACATCTTTCACCATCTATTAAACAAAATATCAGGACGTGCACTATACAAAGTCTTGCTCAGGCAAGTATACCATGCCAAATTATACTGTTTAAATTATAAATTGTTGCATATATTCCTGTTACAAAATACATATAACTATGTGCGCCTGAGATTGACTCGGTTGCAATCGACAAATATGTCGATACATAGGGTATCTGACTTAGACATTAGTAGACCCACCTGTAGATGCGATGGTATTCTGATATCCTCCTAGACCCTAACACTTGTACACGCATCACGATTGCAACTCATGTTGGGATACGGGTTCGTGTACTCGATTAGCAACCGGTGTGTGGAACACACATCACGGTTTAGCACGTAGTCATGATTATCTAGAAAGTTATGACTTGGCATATAGCTACGTGGTGTGCACGTTGTGTATTTGACTTGTATATCCGCATTGGGCGGGGAAGACAACTAGTAGGCATATGGGACACCCACCTCCTTTATTGCAGATACCGCACTCTTCGGAGTGATACGGACATATATATTTACTTTGCAGATACCACGTCCCTTAGAGTGTTGGACGTTATATATATACAAATACCTTATTCTTCGGAATGATGGACGTTGCAGATACCACTCTAGAGGATGTTGGATGTTATGCCTACGCCTACCCATACGTACCAAGATTGTCTTCACACTTGCATACACTTAGAAGGTTAGCTCACCCTTTATTTATTCAGTATTTATATATGGCATGCTTTTATGTATCTTGTTATGTCCCACTGAGGACCTGGTTCCCTTCCAGATTTAGATGAGGCATACTATCCCACGGTGTACGGACCTGGGCAGGAGACGAGGTACGCATCCGAGGAGGAGCTAGATGTGCTGCCATCCGAGTTCCTCTGATATTGGGTAGACTTACCATCTAGAGCTGGAGCCTCTTTATCTAAATAGCCGATGCTCTAGTCATGTTATATTTCAGCACTCTTATTTTTAATTTTTGTTGTGGGTTTTTTTCCATCAGACATATCTGGGTTGTACTATGACATTTCAGACTTAGCACTTATATTCCAGTACTTATTTCAGTGTTCCTTGATATATTGTGGATGAGATTAGATGTTACCTGTTATATGCTTGTACTAGACTTGTTAGTATTTTAGGACAGCGTAGCACGTCTCTTTGGGTCCAATAAATTAGGTTTTCCTTCGGAGATGTGTCAGCTGGCCAATGCCACATGGCCTGGTTCCACATAATTTTAGGACTGGGGCGTGACATGGTTTTAGTGGTGGCCCATGCAGGTCAAGCTTATATTGTCTTGGTTACGTAACAGTAACAAACAAGTCTGAGTATAGGAATAGAGCATAAGGATCTCATTCATACTTGATTAAATCTCATTCTTCCTTTTCAACTATCCTAGGTTGGATAAAATGAGTTTTAAAGCCAAAAGATTGCTTTGTTGGCGTAAAAACGAAAAGACTTTTATGTTGGCATAAAAAGCCAAACTATGAAGAGACTGCCAACTTTATTCTGCGGTTATGACAACTGCTAAGAACGTTTCCATAGTTTTCCTAATCCTGCGTATGACACGTCATGCAAGCCATGTAGGAAACTACCCCAGTGTAAACTTGATAACTAGCGTAGAGTAGCCTGATTAGGCGTAAACCATAAGGATAGTGATATAAGCGTATTAGTCATAATTTTAGCTTTCCCAATCATGACAAAGGAAAATCTTGTACATTAAATATGCCTCGAGCACTGAGCATGAAACAGCTTTTTACGTAACATCAAGGTTTTGTCTTATCCTGAGCGTAAAAACTTATTTCGGACTTAAGCGTAAAAGCTCATTTCTATCAATATAGAATAGGCAGCATATTCAGGAGACTCAAAATCTTCTTCCTTTGAGTGGTGTATCAAATATGTCACTAAACAACAACCTGGGTCTCTGTGCAGAAACATCATCACAGCCACCCTCTCGATCATCGTGCAGTACTTTTGTCAGATGTCAGGTTCACTGATTTATCTGAAAAATTCATCCGAAGAAATACAAAGAGTTTCTCGTATAACTTTACACTGAAAACGTATACTAGACTTTTACCCGCAGATTTTTGGCAGACCTTTTTATGCGAGTTTTACGCAGACTTTACGCTGCAATAAAAATAACGTATGTTAGATTTTACGCAGGCAACCCTTACGCACACAGATTTTTATGCACAGACTTTTAGGCATACTTTACGCAGGAAGTATAGCAGACTTTTATGCAGATAGATACGAAGCCATGAGTTACGCCAGATAGTGAATCTCTACTTTACGCCAGACAGCTTGAAACTCTGTGTTACGCAGACAATTTTAAAATCCTTACTTTACGCCAGATAGCTTGAAACTCTGTGTTACGCAGACAATTTCAAAATCTCTACTTTATGCCAAATTATTTTATCTCTACTTTACGCAGACAGTCTCGAATCCCTACTTTACGCAGACTATCTAGAATCTCGATTTTATGCGGACAACTTTGAAGTCTTACTTTACGCCAAACTTCTTTGAATCTATGTTTTACGCGGACATTCTATTAAATGCTTGCAACCTGTTTTACGCAAACATTCTATTAAATGCTTGCATCCTGTTTGTTTTCTTTTTCCCCCAGCATTATGGACATACCTAGTGGACACACAGATGATAGGGTTGATCAGGCAACAGACACCTCGTATGATATTAATAGGACCCCGACTACCCCGAGAGACCAGTCCCTGTGACGGATACTGGTTTATCCATCATCACCATACCTCCACAATGGTTCTACTCAGAGAGCTACGCTAGCTCAGCAAGAAGGACAGACCTCCCAAGCACCGAAACAACAGGCAGAAACACCTTTGCCTCCACCTCCACCCCTTCCAGCCCTGATGACACAACTAGAGGGACAGCCACAAATATTCCAATTCTTCCAAGCCATGATGCTGACACAATGGCAACAGATTGAGACCTTGAGGCAGAGCTTAATGACAGCTCTGGAGAGAACATCTACCTCAGCACCTGTCTAACCAGTTGGTACTGTCCGAGATTTTTGCCAGATGGGCCCAAGAACCTTTTTCGGCAGCGAAACTCTGGAGGAGATCTCAGATTGGGTCTCCAACACGGAGATGCTGCTGGAAGGTTCACAGCTGCATCCAGACCTTTGGATGACCGCGGTGAGGGCCCAACTCAAAGGCAATGCCCATCACTGGTGGGACTCTATAAAGTGCGGCGTCGACAAGAACCAGACGTGGGAGCAATTCTTAATATACTTCAATGCGAAGTATTTCTCGGCTATGGTCAGGAATGCTCTATACTTCCAGTTCCTACACCTGGAACAAGGAACTATGACCGTAGATGCCTATGATGCAGAGTTTAGTCGACTTAGTCAATTTGGTGCCATCCTGATACCTAACGAGCTGGAGAAAAGGCCAGTTGGTTCCATTACGGCCTTACCTTCGAGCTACAAAGGTATACCACCACGCACTCCAGGATCTCTTATAAGGAGGTTCTCTCAGAGGCAAGAATCCAGGAGGTCATTGGCAGAGAAGCGAGGCACTCTAGCACGACCACACCAGCCAAAGCCCAGCCCAGAGCAGGAGGGCCAATTCATCGTCCAGGAATGCAGGCACAAAAGATAGTGCCATATCAGCACAAAGAACTTCCAACTTGTCATTATTGTGACAAGAAGGGATATTTCGTCAGAGACTGCTGGAAGAAGCTTGGACTGTGCATGATATATGGAGCAAGTCAACACAAGGCCAACAGCACCAGTCCAGAGGATACTACCCTCGACTGGAGGTCAGCGTCCACCAGCCCCCGGAGGGCAGAGGCATGGGCAGGCCTTTGCCATAGCAGCAGTTGCGGAGGAACCAGAAGGGAAAACTATCACAGATACCATTTTAGTTGCATCAATACCTGTAACTGCATTGTTTGATTCTGGCGCTACGCTATCTTTTATATCTAGTAGTTTCATAGCCATGCATAGAGTAGCTACTTCCCCCTTGCCTAAGAGTTGGAAGATTCTTACCCGGTTACCAGCACTATTAGAACATGCTCCGTAGTCGTGTGTAGTAGGGAGATAAGAGCACAATTTTTAGTACTTCCGATGCCAAACTTCGACGTTGTTTTAGGCATGGACTGGTTGAGCCAGTACAATGCTATACTAGACTGCCGGAGAGGTAGTGTCACTTTTAGACCACTAGATCACCCGGAGTTCGAGTACATGCAGGGCACCATCGAGCAAGGAGTAGGCCAGACACTTGGAGCTTACATGGCTATGGAGACAGCTCCACCAGCTATTGTTGCAGAATTCAAGGATGTATTTCAGGAGGAGTTTACAAGCCTACCGCCTGATAGAGAGGTAGAGTTCATTATTGAGTTAGTGCCCGGAGCAGCGCCTGTATCTTCAAATGTGTACCGGTTGGCAAAGAAGGAGCTAGACGAGCTGAAGCTTCAATTAGAGGAGTGGCAGATAAAGGGATTTGTTCATCCTAGTGCATCACCCTGGGGAGCACCAGTATTGTTTGTACCGAAGAAGGATGGAACATTTTGTATGTGCATTGATTACAGAGCCCTTAGTGCTTTGACAATAAAAAATAAGTACCCTCTGCCGCAGATTGATGATCTGTTCGACCAACTGACAGGAGTAGTGGTGTTCTCAAAAATAGATTTAAGATCAGGTTATCATCAGGTAAAAGTGCGAAGCGAAGACATTCCAAAGACAGCATTTAGGACTCGTTATGGTCACTACGAGTTCTTGGTGATGCCTTTTGGATTGACAAATGCACCTGCCGTATTTATGAACCTGATGAACAGAGTATTCCATCAGTATCTGGACCGGTTTGTGGTAGTCTTCATCGATGACATCTTGGTGTATTCAAAGAACCACGAGGAGCACGGAGAGCACTTGAGGCTAGTGTTAGAGACGCTAAGGCGTGAGAGGCTTTATGCAAAACTGAGTAAATATGAGTTTTTCCTAGATCGTGGCGCTTTCCTTGGAAACATTATCTCAGGAGATGGTATTTCAGTAGATCTAGCGAAGATTTCATCAGTAGAAACATGGCCGACCCCTACCAACGTCTCAGAAGTGAGGAGTTTCCTAGGACTTGCCGGATATTATCGGAGGTTCGTAGAGAACTTTGCAAGGATCGCGGAGCCGATGACTCACTTGACCCGGAAGGAGCAGGAGTTCATCTGGTCAGAAGAGTGTCAGATAGCGTTCGACGAGCTGAAAAAGCTGAAAAAGCGTCTGACTATGACATCCGAGAAAGGCCAACATAGTAGCCGACACTTTAAGCAGGAGGCCCAAGCATTCTTCTTTACTACCCAGCAACATCTATTAAGAGACTTAGAACAGCTGGGTATAGAAGTCATTATGCCAGGAACTAACGACCAGTTGTCAAGTTACCAGTTGCAATCAATATTGGTCGAAACAATCAAGGCTGCCCTGCCAACAGATGCCAGATTCCAGAGGCTTCGACAAAGGACCGAGGCCAAAATACAAACAGGATTACGCATACACGAGGACGAGATTTTAAGATGTGGAGATCGCCTCTATATTCTGAATAGAGAACTTCATCAAGAACTTATAACAGAAGCGCATAGCTCAACATACTATATTCATCCAGGAGGCACAAAGATGTAAAGAGACCTGAGACAGTACTATTGGTGGCATGGAATGAAGAGGGAGATAGCCAACTTTGTGGCAAAATGCCTGGTGTGTCAGCAAGTCAAGGCTAAGCATCAAAGGTCCACAGGATTACTCCAACCACTCCCAATACCTGAATGGAAATGGGAGCACATCATTATGGACTTCGTTACGAGCTTTCCAAGAAGTCCTAATGGTCATAATGCGGTATGGGTGATCGTAGATCGACTCACCAAGGCTGTCCACTTTTTATCCTTCAGAGTTAGGCAATCCACAGAGGACTTAGCAGACATGTACATGAGAGATATTGTGGGACTGCACGGAGTGCCAGTTAGTATCGTGTCTGATAGGGATACGAGATTTACATCTTACTTTTGGTGAAGTATGCAAGAGAGTCTTGGTACCCGCCTAAAGTTCAGCACATCGTATCACCCGCAGACAGATGGCCAGTCTGAGCGTACTATTCAAACACTGGAAGATATGTTGAGAGCATGCATGCTTAATTTCAGTCGATAATGGGAAGACCATTTACATTTGGTCAAGTTTTCCTATAACAATAGCTATCAAGCGAGCATTCAAATGGCTCCCTATGAAGCACTGTATGGAAGAAAGTGTCGTTCCCCACTATGTTGGAGCGATGTGGGTGAAAGAAAGATTCTAGGACCAGAATTGATTGTTCGTACAGTGGAGAAGGTAAAGAAAATCCAAGGACACTTGCGAGCAGCGCAAGACAGGCAAAAATAATGGGCATACCTTCATCGTCATCACTTGGAGTTTAAAGAGGGCGATCATGTCTTCTTGAGGATATCACCCACCAGAGGCACCATTCGATTCAGAGAGCACGGTAAGTTGAGTCCAAGATATATTGGACCATTTAATGTGCTAGAGAGAGTGGAAGAAGTAGCGTATCGACTTGCGCTACCACCTTCACTTGAGGGAGTACATGACGTATTCTATGTGTCATAACTCAGGCAATATGTGGCACACAATCGTCATGTTCTCGACCACTCGGAGATCACCATTGGGCCGAGCTTATCATATCAAGAGCAACCCGTGGAAATCCTTGATCATCGAGAGAAAGTATTAAAAAACCAGTCTATTCCCTTGGTCCGCATAGCATGGAAGCATGGCGCACCAGGAGAATCCACTTGGGAATGCGAGGACGACATGCGCAAACATTATCTGAACCTGTTCACAGACCAAGGTATGAAATTACCATGTTAATTTATATCTTCTACTATTCTTACTTTCTACAGTGACTTAGTTTTAATTTCGAGGACAAAATTTTTATAAGTTTGGTAGAATGTAAAACCCCTAACCCTGAAAATGTATTATTATGAGCCAATTAGAGAGAATAGATTTTATTAGATTTTATTTTGAGATATTTGAGCACTTAGAGGATTTATGGAGCTATTATAATTTTTCTTAATTTATTCCATATAGGAGACCCTTTGGACAGTAACTAGCTTAACCGTATACACTAATATAATTTTTAGAATTTTCTATATATATATATATATAAATAATTAGAATAGAATTCCTATTGGATCTCAACCGAAACCCAAACTCCTAAACCACTACCCGCTTGTCCTTTCTCCGCGCGTAAAGTTAGAAATAAACAGCAGCAGTACCAAAACCACCTCCGCGCATAAACCAAATTCCTTTCACCACGCGTAAAATAACCCCTCTTATGACTCATCCCCCATGACTCATCCCCCACCGCCTCTATACCTGTTGTTACTAAAAACTCCTCAACCGAAACCTAAACCAATGGAAGAACAACCAAAACTAGAGCCAATGAAAGCAGCAACAGCAGTAATTCTTAATCCCTAAGTTTCCCCACCACCTCCTTATTCCTATATATATTACAACTCTCCCCAAAATCTAATCCCAGTTCTTTCACCATCACTTAAATACAATATCAGGACGTGCACTATATGAAGTCTTGCTCAGGCAAGTATACCTTTCCAAATTCTACTGTTTAAATTATAAAATATTGCATATATTCCTGTTGCAAAATACATATAATTGTGTGCGCCTGAGATTGACTCGGGTGCAATCGACAAATATGTCGATACATAGTGTATCTGACTTAGACATTAGCAGACCCACCTGTAGATGCGAGGGTATTCTGATATCCTCCTAGACCCTGACACTTGTACACGCATCACGATTGTAACTCATGTTGGGATACGGGTTCGCGTACTCGATTAGCTACCGGTATGTGGAACACACATCACGATTTAGCACGTAGTCAGGATTATCTAGAAAGTTGTGACTTGGCACATAGCTATGTGGTATACACGTTGTGTATTCGACTTGTATATCCGCATTGGGCGAGGAAGACAACTAGTAGACGTATGGGACACCCACCTTCTTTATTGTAGATACCGCACTCTTCGGAGTGATACGGACGTATATATATACTTTGCAGATACCACGTCCCTTGGAGTATTGGACGTTATATATATATAGATACCTCATTCTTTGGAATGATGAACGTTGCAGATACCACACTCTAGAGGACGTTGGACGTTATGCCTATGCCTACCCATACGTACCAAGGTTGTCTTCACACTTGCATACACTTAGAGGGTTAGCTCACCCTTTATTTATTCAGTATTTATATATGGCATGCTTTTATGTATCTTGTTATGTCCCACTGAGGACCTGGTTTCCTTCCATATTTAGATGAGGCGTACTATCCCATGGTGTACGGACCTGGGAAGGAGACGAGGTACGCATCCGAAGAGGAGCTAGAGGTGCTGCCATCCGAGTTCCTCTGATCTTAGGTAGACTTACCATCTAGAGCTGGAGCCTTTTTATCTAGATAGCTGATGCTCTAGTCATGTTATATTTCAGCACTCTTATTTTTAGTTTTTGTAGTGGGTTTATTCCCATCAGACATATCTGGGTTGTACTTTGACATTTTAGGCTTAGCACTTATATTCCAGTACTTATTTCAGTATTTTTTGATATATTGTGGATGATATTAGATGTTACCTGTTATATGATAGTACTAGACTTGTTAGTATTTTAGGACAGCGTAGCACGTCTCTTTGGGTCCAATAAATTGGGTTTTCCTTCGGAGATGTGTCAGCTGGCCAATGCCACGTGGCCTGGTTCCACATGATTTTGGGACTGGGGCATGACAAGTTGTCACTGATGCATGCTCTAATACAACAAACATTATACTTTATAATGCCACTACTGTTGCTACCTAGCTGCCAAAGCCATTGTTTGCAATCCTAGGTTTCCCCCAACTATCTAATGCTACTGTAGCAAGAATAACTTACCTGCTGAAATGGAAGAACTCTGCCTTATTATGCACAGATATGCAGTTGCTCATCTCAGTAGAAACACTACCAACCCGAGCTCTACACACACATACATGCACTTCTACATGCACTCAAACACACTATATCACATCTCTCATGACATTAACATCCCTCAACAACCACTACAACACATATGACACGACTATAAACCAAAATACAATAACACAACACTCACACATTAAAACACAATACACTACACCTATACAAGATCGATATCAAACACTTGGTGTGCACCACATAAGTATCACACCAAATTCTATGATACTTTTATGATACACACTCAAAACACTCCAACATACCACCAAATCACCATGAACATAATTAATATATATATAATATAACTAAAATTTAGTATAATATAGTAATACCAATAAATTTATAAGGAATTAAAATATAGAAACACAAATACAAGGAATTAACAATACTTCACCACCGTATCATGACATATCATGATACGGACTCCTCGTATCCAATTTTTGACACAAGGATACCAACACACTATCAATTAGACACCGATAGTCCTTATTATGACACAAATCAAACTCTACATGGACACAATTAGAACTTTCCCTAAATTGAGCTCTAAAATTTTGACACCAACTCAGATCTACTAAATTGAGGGCTCCTAGTACCTAGATCTACTATTTGAAAGCCAAATATAACCATGGAAAGGTTTCTACATGACCAAGGGGTGCTCTTAACCATGAAATTGATGAAATTGAGAGAATTACCTAGTTTTTTGGTAGCCTATTTGGAAAATTCCAAATTTGAACACGAAAGAGATGAGTCAGACATGATCCTCCAAGAATTAGACTCCTCCTCAAGCTCCTCCTTGTGCTCCAAGCTCTTTGTTCTCCAATGGAAGTGGAATAAAATGGTTTGGTGAAGAAATGAAATGGGAATTAAATTCTATATCTAATTTTAGGAGGAAAACTAAAATGATGTTGCTTGAAAAAGGAGTAAGAATAAATGGAGGGAAATATGAATTTTATTCTCTTCATGACAAGGTGGTTCACTACAAGGGCTTGTAATTGATTCTAATTACTAATTGTGTCATTCCATCATCCAATTAAAATTCAAATTAAAGAGAAAAATAAATCTAATTAATTAAAGGAAAGAAATCTATACAAATAAAAGAAATATTCTATCCAGACAACTAACTATTAAATTCTAATTACTAAAGTCATGACTATCAATAATTAGCACTAACTAACACTTGCAAATTCTATTTGGCTGGCCACTAAATAACACTAATATAATTCTAGGCAAACACTAATATAAAATAATATAAAAAAATTAATAAAATATAAAATTACCAAAATATCCTTAGGTTGAAAAAGTGGTGGTTACATACTTCCCTTGAGATACTTGAGTTACTCAGAGAGTTCAAATTTTTTTTTTTTGCCATTTTTGCAAAAACATTAACTCACATTAGTCTCATAAAATATTATAGACTTATTTTATTGAACATCTTAGTTTATAAACAGAAAATAAAAATTTAAATCCAGAAATCTAGTATCTTTTTCAAAAATTCATAACCAAAAATCCAACGGAGTAAAATCGTGCTCTGATACTATTATGATATGCCCCAATTTTGTTGAATCAAAAAATCGGCACTAGGCATAATGTCATACAAACCTAAAATGGGCTAGTATAAGGCGTGCTTGTGTATATTTGTAAAATAGTTAATTTTGTAGAAGTTTGTACCATATAAAATAGAGAAACTGTATAACAATATAACATAGAAGAAATAACTTTATTTATAATTTTTAGCAAAAATATTAGCTCTCAATCAACCGAGTAGAAAAGTGCCTAACTTGGCTTACAACTTTAAAACAACAAAATATGATACATCATTATATACATCATATTCCTTTATTAACAATAAAGTAAGAATATATTCAGTAGAAATTTTCAAAACAGAATTGGAAGCGTCAAAATATAGATAAAGCTTCTGCAAAGTTGGACGAGCTTTCACGACCTCTGTACATCTCCTTGATTCCTAATACATGTCGAGATGTGGGTCGGTATATCAGGTAATGCACTGGTGAGCAGAATTAACAAGACTCACAAAAATCAACATAGTAATCATGTGAAAGAATACATGCTTATTAGTAATCTTTCTATCTTTTCTTAGGTCATAACAATTCATAAGACAAGAATGTAAAAATATAATATGTATCACCAAAAGGAAATTCTTACCCACAATAGATTGTTCTTCCCTACAAATAAGGATTTGTATATTCTTCCAAACATAAAACATTATTAGTAATGTAAGTTGTCTATATAAAGGTAACTAGTGAACAAACCATCTTGGACAATTCAGAGGATTTTGGCGTCCCCCATAGTGCAGGTAGATAGCCTGATTGGATGTCCCGAATCCTTGTATCTTATACCTTAGCACAAATTATCCAAGTTTCTCCTGGGTTGAATCGGTTCCGAGGTCGTGGGTAACTTTTAAGGAAACGAAGCCATGTGCATAAATTATCCATGAACATGCAAGCATATGAAACTTAGTTATTAAAATATAAAATGCATGATAGGTGAACTTGAAATAAATATTCAAAATATTCTTATTGTGTTTTCTACTTTCCTCGAGCCATAATCAAAATCCTATACTACATATTCCAAATATTTTTCCATGATTCCATTTCTATTTAATAAAAATATAACAATCTATATTTTTTATTATAAACAAATAACATTATGGTTACTCTCTTATATCTTTGATCAAATGACACAACAAGGAAATAAAAAAATCTTTTGTTAAGCTTTGCAGATAAAGGAAAAAATGATCAAAGGTACTCACTATTGGTGAATAAGAGAACTGCTACACTCTAATCAAGCTAGTTAGTCTCGAGGCTTAATCAAAAGATGGTAGAATAGGCCAGGAAAAGGGGTTCCAGTAAACTTTATAGTCTACCTTCTGTTTGATCCTGAAGTTGTAGTCGAGACTCAAAAGTTCCAGCAAACAAGTTTTTCTTCTGAATCCTCGATTCCAACGAAGAACTATAATATATCAACTCTGATTATAACTTGTAAAAGATTATACTATTCAGAAAGCAATCTCCGTTCTTTCTTGTAAACACAGTTGCAATTGGGACAGAACGTTTACAACTAGAAGAAGAGAGAAGAAGATAGAATAAAAATTTATCCTTGTTGGGGTGGTGAAGACCACCGTTGCTCAAAGCAAGATTCGTCCTCTATCGACGATCTGTTTTCAGGATCCAGCAAGTTCATAAGAGAACTTCTGGAACGCTCGTAGTCACTTCTGTATGTGACTCGACGGACTCCCTGGACTCCTCTTCTATCAATTTTTGGTGTGTCTCCAAAATGAGGCCTGGCTCTCTCCTCTTCATTAGTTCATTTTAATTAGATATCCAATTGTGTTCTTACCCAAATTGACTTATTCCTCCATAAATTCAATCCAATTCATACCCATTCCCTCTCAATTTTATTATCTAAGAAGCATTGAAGCTTGGATTGCAAGGAGCAATTAGAGAAAGAGGAATTGGCAAGGGAATCGTGTCCTAATTGTGTCCATTGAATATTTTATTCGGAATCCATCTCCCAATAGGTAAATTCTGAATCTACTCCTTAAATTAGACTCTAATTCATGTATTTAACCATTAAAATTTATTTCTTGGCTTAGGGATACCCATCGGATCAAGAATATGTTCATATGACTTCTATTGTGAAAGTTACATGGTAATTTGTGTCCAATTAAAGGAAATTACAAGATTGACACATCAATTATGTGTTATGAGACAAATTAGATCTAATTAGACTTAGATCGAGATTGTAGGACTAGGTACGTATCCATAATTGGACACGAGTAGAGCGTATCATAATATTTTATGATATAGTATGATACATAGCCTATTTTGGGTAATTTATGCATATGATTGAGATCTCTCTTCAATTTATATTGTGACTAATTAGTCTAGTTATATTAATATGTATTTGGTGTGTATTATTAGTGATTATAGAGAATTGGAGATTTTGACTCTTTATTTGGAGGAGTATCTTAAGGTGTGAACACTAAGTGTTTAATTTATTATCTTTACTAGTGTGGTGTATGTGTTCATGGGTATCGGTATTGGTGTCTAGGAGCATTGGTATGTGTGTGCTAGAGATACTTGGTTCTATGTGCTTGTGTGAGAGAGGATTGTATGGGTGCAGGTAGAGGGGGTTGCAAGGGTTACAATAATGGGGAAGAGGTGAAACAACACCACTAATATTAATCAACAACAGTTAAGTAAGGTGCTCAACCTTCAGATTGTACTTCATGATCATGCAGGTGGTGCACATCTGTGTACTGCAAGATTGTTTCACTACTGTAGTAGTATAGGCTTAAGTAGTATGTAGATTGGAAGGGGACTTGGGTACCTGGGCAGAAGGAGTATGGCAGCAGTGTGCTTGTGCACACATGTTGCAAGGGTTACATCATATGTAGTAGCAGTAGCAATAGAATAAGAGTAGTAGTAAAAATATTGCTAAAGCAGCAGTTAGGTGCAGCAGTTAGGTACAGCAGTAGCAAGATATATTAGTAGCAGTAGGAATGCAGCAGCAGCAAGATGTATCAGCAGCAGTAGAAATGTAGTAACAACAGCAGCAAGGTGAAGTATCAGTATCAGTCAGTATATATTTGTGTATCAGTTGTGGGTGTAGGTGTATTAGTGTGTGCTTTTGCAATGTGTGGTGACCTTGGTTTTGTTGTCTTTACTAGATGGAGGTATTGGTGATGCAGTGCTCTGGGTCACAGTCCTGGGCATGGGCATGTCAAGGATGGGAGCTTGTGAGAAGAGGGATGTCGAGTCTGCTTGAATGCAAATAATTAGAGTGAAAAAGGTTGTTTCCTGCATCTGCATGTGGAGTGAGAAATCTGAGTGCACGTAAAATATGGATTGGTTTAGTAGTAAAGGGGTTAGACTAGTATCAGTAGAGTATTAGTTAGGGCAAGGTATTAGGCTCAGGTTTTATACTAAGGTTTCTATACTAAGGTTGTAGATGTTTGGTCAAGGTATTGGGATTACCTCGAATTGTGAGAGATATTAGAGTAATATTATAACTAAGATATTATAGATATTAATTATATAGAAATTATATTATAAGTAAGTGTTATATAAAGAGTGTATTAGATAGGTTTAGTAGTATTAGTTAAATAGTCTAATATTAGCTAGTATAAGTTAATTGGTGACCAGTACGAGCCTAAAACCTTAGAATGGACTTGGTTTAGCTAGAGTGACCTAGTAATGGCATAGAAAAGCATGTTTTGGTGTATTTAGCTTATTTATCACTTTATTACACAAATTTGATATGCCATTAATATTTAGGTGTATGTGACACCAGCTCGAATATCGAGATATACTATTTGATCATGACCATAGGCGAGTACATTCTTTGATAGTTTTCTTATTTGATAGCCTCTATGTTTTATGTATTTAGTATTGATTATTGATTCTTGACATGATGGTTTCACGGATTGGTATACGTGGATCTTGGTCACGAGATATTATTGCCGTGGTTACTTAGTGATCACCGTGTCTTATTTCGTGATTACTTAATGATTACCGTGATATCTTAGTGATTATATAGACCGTGATCATAGTGCATATTATTATAGACCGCGAAGTATGATATACATGTTATAACGTATCCTGATTTGGATCCGTGTACTAGTCGGGGGTTGGAGAAGTATTAGTTAATATGTGATCATACCTTATAGTCCATAATTTATTGTAGCCCATAAAAGCTAGCAGATAATGTCACTCACGCGTGATCATGCTAGTTCACCTTTTATATAGCACATGTTAGGCCTAAGCCGATTGTAACCTCTATATCCTAAAATTTTAGCCTAAATGTTATTTTTAGGTTAATTTGGGGCTAGGGGATTTTTTTTATAATTAAAAACTAGTAACCCTAATTTCTTAGGACTTTAAAGAATTTATTTTTAGATGCAAACTTAACTAAAAATATCCTAAAATTTTATTTTAGGTTCTAAATAGTCAAATATATTTTCTAGAATTTTTTGAAAATTTTCAAAATATTTTTAGTATTTATTGGGAGTTATTTAGACTAATAATTAATTTTTTAGGACTTCTAGAATTTATTGTTCAAGCCCAGGAATATAGAATGGACCCAAATAATTTTTTAGTGTTTATAATATTATTATATATTTTCTGGAATTATTTCAGAATTTTTGGAATATATTTAATATTTATTTTTATTTAAATATCTAAAACTAATTTTTAGAGCTTCTCCTAATTATAGTAGGAAACCTATGAATATAAAATTATCCCAAATATTTTTCTAGGGTTTTTAGGTTCAAAATATATTTTCTGTAATTTTCCAGATTTTTATGATTATTTTTAATGTTTATTTTGAGTTATTTAGATTTAAAACGACTTAAATAATGTTTTGATAAAGGCAAATCAAAAACAAATAATATAAATAAAACCATCCAATCAGATTCTGACACGTGTTAGCCTATAGATATCCATTCAGCCGCAGGTACATCTATATATATATATATATATATAATATAATAACCCCAGTTATCCCATTATTTTAGAGAGAGAGATTTGGGAGAATTGTCATCTAGGGTTCCTTCATTTTCCAGAAGCCATTGCGCATAGTCCGGACTCCAAACGAGGCCTAGTTTTTTGTGTTAGTACGATTTTGAGGTTAGCTTTCTGATTATATAAATTGTTTTATGAAATTATGAGTATTAAATTCTAGAAAATTCGTAGAACACATTATGTCCGAAAATAGACGTATTTTGATGTTTTCGCGATTTTGGGAGAACCAGGAATCAGAATCATGAACCGTTTTAAAGTTTCGGAAAGCTAATGTCGAGATCATTGACATATGTTTTTCACAGAATTTAATTCGAAATATTTATATACTGTTAATTCTGTAGAACTTCTAGGTTAGAATTTAACCATCGGTGCACAATACAAAATTTGTATGTGCCATAATTCCAAAACAAATTTCAATTTGGATGAGCCATAAATTCTAGCATATTTTTGATGCTGAAATCTATAGAAAATCATGCATGAAAGTCAAGTTTGTGTCGGTTGACTTTTTGGTCAACAGATCGCCTCGATTTGCGTGCCATGAGTTTCGAATTAGTAAAATTCAATTCCTTTGAACAAAATTTAGGAATTAACCTAAAAATCAGAATAATAAGATTAAAATAGAATTTTAGAGTAATTATTCCAGAATTAAATAAATTAAAATAAATTATCTTTTGACATGGTAAATTATAATACATAGGTTATTTGGACTGTGACTTGGACTCTGATTCATACCAGCAGCAGGACCCTAGGCGAGTACATTCTCTGATAATTTCTGTTATTTTATAATTTCTATAATTCTAGTATTTAGAAATGTTACATCTGAATCTTGACACTGTGCTACACGGACTAGTATATAGATTGGATCTTTAGTCATGAGATGTTACATTGGTTATCATATTGCTATTGTACACGACATTGACAATAGACATTAATATTAGACATTGTACATGATATATTGGACATTGATCATATATCGTGATGTGTCATTATTGGATCCATAGTACTAGTTGGGGGCGGAGAAATTGCTAGTGAGAGATGTGATCAAAATACCTATCGTACAAGTGTAGACATTGAACAGTGTTAATCATACACCTCACATATGATTAGCCAGGCCATGTAGTCATCGAACAAGTTCCCAAACCGATCATATTTTGAAACTACGATTTCAAACACTTAGAATAGTTACAGTTCTCTATTTTAGTTCATATACTACATCATCCGTATATGATATTGTAGTTCTTCTCTTCATTTTATATATGCACTGACTGTACCATATTTGCCTATATTGCCTGTCTCTTTATTTTACCATTGCATTTACCTATTGTCTTCTCTCAGTATATAGCATCATCTATTTATTGTTTTATAGTCCTTATCAATTAACTGGAACTGTTATTTGAGATATACTTTGCTCCATCCTGACTATAAATATTTTTCCAGACTGCACCTTAGAGGACTGGTGTCCGACATAATATGGACCACAGGAAGAGTAGCTGTAAACTTGGACTTGGTAGCACAGGTGTGATTCCCGGGAGGTCTAGTCGGGATCACTAGTTATTTAGTTAGTTTCTTTTAGCAGTTTTTGGTACCGGATTTGTCTCCGGCATATTTAGTTGAGACTTGGATATTACTGTTGAGTTAGATTATTTCTATTTTAGACTTGAGTTGCATTTTGATTTATTTATTTCTTCGATATCTTATCGTGCTTTAGTTTATGTGATTGAGTATTTCATATTATATTGTGATATCTGTGATTCCTTATGGAGTTGGATGCTTGTGTGAGATTGATTAGATAGTATTGTGACCTAGACAGCGTTCTACCGCCGATGATGCGGCGTAGGCTGGACGTACCCACGTACTCGTGTCCCAAAATTTGGGTGCGGGTCGTGACACATTTTTAGTGGTGTCCCATGCAGGTCGAACAAGAACACAAATGGTGTCACATTTTTAGAGCGATATCGTGGTAGTGTGACATCTTAGTTGGACTACTGCGTGCCTGCGATAGGATCTAAGATATAGCATACTAGGATGAGAGCGAATAATCAATCACAACTAGGAATATTTCTAATCTATTATCTTGTTATCCTTATTTTCCTTCTGTTCCTTTCTTCCTATTTGATTGATTGATTGATTCCTTAGTACCGTAGTTTGTATTCATGATTTTTTTGTTAGAATATAGTTAATAGTTCACCCTGACAAAGACTGCAATACCATGACAAAAGTGACCATAACCATACATGTTTACTCTAGATTGCATGTTGTATGACTGTAGGTATAATTTTTTTGACCTTGATTGTTGAGGATTTGACTGTAGTAAAGATTAACGAAGAGGTTATGACTTGACAAAGAGAGACAAGGTGCCTTAAATTTTGAGGAAAAATATTAAATTAAATAAAGAGTTAGAAATTTAATATGGCAGAATTGACGATTTTGTTAAATCATTGATTTTTATGAAGATTATGAAATAATTGAATTTATCATTAAATTTTGGGGAATTTAAGAAGGTTATCAATATATTTATTGGACTGCAAGTTATGAACTTATATTTTAAATATTGTGGTGGAGGTTTCATAAGTATTACATCGTTGAGTATTGTGAGAGAAAAAAAATCGAGGAATAAGAACACAAATGGATTAGTATTTAATTCAAATTTGGGATGAGATTCAATTTTATAATATGCATTGATTGGATTTAAATTAGAGGAGTAAGATCTTTAATGGATTAGTGTTTGAATTCAAATTTTTGGATGAGATTCAATTTTATAATATGCATTGATTGGATTTAAATTAGAGGAGTAAGATCATTAATGGATTAGTGTTTGAATTCAAATTTTGGGATGAGATTCAATTTTATAATATGCATTGATTGGATTTAAATTAGAGGAGTAAGATCATTAATGGATTAGTGTTTGAATTCAATTTTAGGATGCAAATTTTTAAAATTTATAAATATGCATTGATTGGATTTCAATTAGAGGATTGCATATTAAATTCTTGTATTTCGTTATTAACTTAAAATTTTGTAGGAGATTATGATAAGAATAGAATTTGATTTTATATTTGAAGATTTTTAGGGATATGATATTTATAGAATTTTGAGAAATATTGTGAAATAACAATGTGAATTAGTTCATGATTATATGATTTTATAAATTTAATTTTGATGGTAATGAATAATTAAATAAAACAATTGAGGATTTTAAATTTTGGGGACGAAATTTTTAAGGTGGGTAGACTTGTAACCTCCGTATCCTGAAATTTTAGCCTAAATATTATTTTTAGGTTAATTTGGGGCTAGTGGATTTTTTTCATAATTAAAAACTAGTAACCCTAATTTCTTAGGACTTTCAAAAATTTATTTTAGGTTCAAACTTAACTAAAAATATCCCAAAATTTTATTTTAAGTTCTAAATAGTCAAATATATTTTCTAGAATTTTCTGAATTTTTTTTAAATATTTTTGGTATTTATTGGGAGTTATTTAGACTAATAACAAATTTTTTAGGACTTCTAGAATTTATTGTACAAGCCCAGGATAATAGAATGGACCCAAATAATTTTTTTGGTGTTTATAATATTATTATATATTTTCTAGAATTATTTCAGAATTTTTGGAATATATTTAATATTTATTTTTATTTAAATATGTAAAACTAATTTTTAGAGCTTCTCCTCATTATACTAGGAAACCTATGAATATAAAATTATCCCAAATATTTTTCTAGGGTTTTTAGGTTCAAAATATATTTTCTGTAATTTTTCCAGATTTTTATGATTATTTTTAATGTTTATTTTGAGTTATTTAGATTTAAAACGACTTAAATAATGTTTTGATAAAGGCAAATCAAAAACAAATAATATAAATAAAACCATCCAATCAGATTCTGACACGTGTCAGCCTATAGATATCCATTCAGCCGCAGGTACATCTATCTATATATATATAATATAATAACCCTAGTTATCCCATTATTTTAGAGAGAGAGATTTGGGAGAATTGTCATCTAGGGTTCCTTCATCTTCTAGAAGCCATTGCGCATAGTTCCGGACTCCAAACGAGGCCTAGTTTTTTGTGTTAGAACGTTTTTGAGGTTAGATTTCTGATTATATAATTTTTTTTATAAAATTATGAGTATTAAATTCTGAAAAATTCGTAGAACACACTATGTCCGAAAATAGACATGTTTTGATGTTTTTGCGATTTCGGGAGAACCAGGAATCTGAATCACGAACCGTTTAAAGTTTCGGAAAACTAATGTCGAGATAATTAACATATGTTTCTTAAAAAATTTAATACAAAGTATTTATATACTGTTAATTCTGTAGAACTTCTAGGTTAGAATTGAACCATCGGTACACAATATAAAATTTGTATGTGCCATAATTCCTAAACGAATTTCAATTCAGACGAGCCATAAATTCTAGCATGTTTTTGATGCTGAAATCTACAGGAAATCATGCATGAAAGTCAAGTTTTTGTCAGTTGACTTTTTGGTCAACAGATTGCCTCGATTTGCGTGCCATGAGTTTCAAATTAGTAAAATTCAATTCCTTTGAACAAAATTTAGGAATTAACCTAAAAATCAGAATAATAAGATTAAAATACGATTTTAGAGTAATTATTCCAGAATTAAATAAATTAAAATAAATTATCTTTTGACATGGTTAATTGTAATACATAGGCTATTTGGACTGTGACTTGGACTCTGATTCATACCAGCAGCAGGACCCCAGGCGAGTACATTCTCTGATAATTTCTATTATTTGATAATTTCTATGATTCTAGTATTTAGAAATGTTACATCTGACTGTTGACACTGTGCTACACGGACTAGTATATAGATTGGATCTTTAGTCATGAGATGTTACATTGGTTATCGTATTGATATTGTACACGACATTGACATTAGACATTAATATTAGACATTGTACATGATATATTGGACATTGATCGTGTATCGTGACGTGTCATGATTGGATCCACAGTACTAGTTGGGGGCGGGAAAATTGCTAGTTAGAGATGTGATCAAAATACCTATCGTACAAGTGTAGACATTGAACAGTATTAATCATACACCTCACGTATGATTAGCCAGGCCATGTAGTTGTCATTACCACATTCTGAAAACAGGGGTATTTTCGAATTTTTTTTCAATATTTAATGTTATGCTATTTACAACTAATTAATTGCATGATAGTGTGTTTGATTTAAAGAATTTTGTGCGATGTATAGTTCAATATATATTTATATGCAGTATTAATTATTTTATTTTTAGCTAGCAGACTAGACCTAGAAGCCCAGTAGACGAACCCCTGTCCGAATTCTAGAATTCTGGATTTTATTATTTTATTTAGAATTTAATATTTGGAGATTTTAATTAATTACTGTATTTTATTTAATATTTTGCGCAATTGCCTTTGCTTCGATATTTGGAGCACTATCCAGACTTTTGTCTTCCAACAAATTTCACAATCTTGTCCTAGACATGTCCGCCTTCAATTCTGCTATTTTTGCAACTCATAATTTTGCTTCCTGTACATTATTTCTGGCCGCACAAAAGTCGTCGCGGACGTTTATTTTTAAATTCCTATTTTTGTATCGTTGTGCGTTCCAATCAAAAATTGGAGGCCATCTTGACCTATTTTTCGTGCGGCCCAAATTAGGGTGATATTCTGTTCTGAGTCTTCTTCAATATTGGTATTGATGACTTGATCTGATTTTGGCCCCAAGTACCCCTAATGAATTGTTGAACACAACTTGTATTTTATTTCTATTTAAATTGAGGATACCATTTTATCTGAATTTAAAATCCCCATTTAATTCCAGTGCCCTACAAATTCAGCCCGTACCAGTCTTACAGCACCCCCTGACCCTACAAAACATCGGACCCCGAATCGCCCGCCCAATTTTCGTCATTTCATGTGTTTGTGCAATTTCCCAAATTTAAGGGGGTTGAATTGCAAATTGGCATTTTGTGGCCTCACCCAATTATTTTAATCAATGAGGGAACCCACTATTTTTAATTAGTCTCACCCTCATTCCCCATGAATAATTTCCTCATGTTCAATATGGACCACTCAATTAATTGAGTGCATCCTCACCCTCCATCATAACACCCTCTCTCCTATTTAATGTCATGTCACCCTCAAACCCTAATCCCTAGGCAACCTAGAAAACCCCACCTCGTCACAAGCCTCCTCCATCCAACGTAGGAAACTTCTTCCTAAACTCCTTCTTTCTTTTCTTCCTTCCTTCTTCTCATTTATTTTCTTCTTCTTCTTCTTCCTTTCTTCTTCTTATTTGTTTTGATTTGAATTTGAAATTCAAATCATAAGGAGGGATACTGTGCAGATCCATCCGGCGGGCTTTCCCTCTCCGGCGACTGAGGCCGACCCGGCCGGCGCTGCCGTGCGTGTCCGGCGGCCACAGCTACCCCCTCGGTGTTCGGCGGCTTCCCGCGGCGACAGCCAGACCGGCGGACTGAACCCGGCCGAGCCCGCTGCAGACAGCGGCTGCTCCCCCAGACCCGACCTCCGGCCCGGCGGTTCCCCGCGGCCCCTGTGCTCCTCCCTTTCCCTCAGGAGGCGGCTTCCCCCTCTGCGCCCGGCCGAACTCCGGCGGCCACTCCGGCGGCCAGCAGTTCCTTCCCTCTGTGAGTATTCCTTTCCTCTCTCTCTCTCTCTCTTTTTATATATATATATATATATATATCTTTATATATATATATATATCTTTATATATATATATCTATATATATATATATCTAATGTATATATATGTGTTTGTTTATACATTTAATTAATGTGAAAAATTAGTATATGTATGTATAATCAATATAAGGTATTGTATGTATTTAAATAAATAGTATAAAAATGTATTTAAAATTTATGTTTAATATATATATTAGTATGGTATATATATAAATACCTAGTATACGTATTTGTGTATATTGATTAATGTATATATATATATATCTAATGTATATATATAAATGTTTGTTTATATATTTAAATTAGCATGAAATTTGTATATGTTTTTAATTAAATTTGTATGTATAATTAATGTAAAGTATTTATATTTAATTAATGTATTTTTGGCATATATATGGGTATACACTAGTATAAATTAAATATGTAATTTTAAAAAGGTATATATATATATATATATATATATATATATTGTAAATGTATTTAAATTTGGTGCATATATAAAATATTGCAAGTACAAATTTATTATGTTTATATATACATACAAGAATCATTTATTTTAAAGTATATATATTTATACATATATCTATAATTGTATTGAGGGATATTATATGTAATTAATTAATAAGATGTTATTTAAATATGTAGTCCTACTAGATGACCCTAGTTGACTAGTGCCCTGTCTGACATGGCCCTGAGGCCAGTGTTTATAGACTGTGTGTTAGCGTAGCATCTGATGTAAATGTGGTTTGTTGGTGATATGTTTATAGGACTGTTGGGTTATCCAGGGGGTACTCTGGAACAGGACATCCATAAATACCAGCTAAGGACCCGAGGCAAGTACATTCTCTGATAATTTCCAATTCTTGATAATTTCTATAAATTCAAAAATCATGAAATGTTACATCTGAATCTTCGACACTGTGTTACACGGACTAGTATAGCTTGGATCTGCAGTCATGAGATATTACATTGATTATCGTATTGACATTATACACGACATGGACATTGAAATTAGACATTGATAATTAGACATTGATAATTAGACATTGATAATTAGACATTGATATTAAAACATTGTACATGATAGACTTGACTTGCTCGTGTATCGTGACGTGTCATGACTGGATCCACAGTACTAGTTGGGGGCGGGGAAATTGCTAGTGAGAAATGTGATCAAATACCTATCGTACAAGTTTATATTATTGGTGTTAATCATACCCCACGTATGATTAGCCAGACTGTAGCAATTGTACATGTCCCAAGCCGATCACATTTTGAAACTACAATTTCAAACACTTAGAATAGATTACAGTTTCCCATTTTAAATCATATACTACATCACCCGTATATGATACTGTTCCTTGTTCTTTTTATTTCCATACATGCACTAACTATATCATATTGCCTGTCTCTCTTAAAAATTGCCATTTCATTTATTTCACTGTCTTCTCAGTAGCTAGTATGACATGTTTTATCGTATTATAGACATTATCAATTAATGGAACTGTTATTTGAGATTGTGCTTTGCTCCTTCCTGACTGGAAATATTTTTCCAGACTATGCCTTAGAGGACCGCTGTCCGACACTTTATGAACCATATGGTGAGTAGCTGCAGACTTGACAGTAGTTGTGATTCCAGGAGGTTTAGTCAGAAGTTATTATTTATTGTTAGTTCTTTAAGTAGACTATTTGGTACCGGATTTGTCTCCGGCATTTTGATGATTCTGGATATTGTTAAGTTAAGTTTTCTTGTGGACTTGTGTTGTATTAAATTTTAGTTTTATTATTCGAAATCTTATCGTGCTGTAATCCTGTGATTGGGTATATGTTCATCTATTTGTGTTATCCGTGCCTCCTAATGGAGTTTGGATATTTGCGTGACATTAGTTAGATAGTATCAATACCTAGACAGCGTTCTACCGCCGATGCTGCGGCGTAGGCTGGACGTACCCACGCACTCGTGCCCCTAAACCGGGTGCGGGTCGTGACACATTTTTAGTGGTGGCCCACGCAGGTCAGACTTCGTATTTAGAGCGATGTCGTAGTAGTGTGGCATCTTTGTTACACTATTGCGTGCCTGCTATAGGACATAGGACCTAGGATACTAGGATAAGAGAGGATACTCAATCACAAATTATTTGAGAGATTCCTGGGACGACCCTTGAGAATCTCATTATAAATTCCAATTTAAATCCTTCCTCCTTGTTTTCGTCCGTCCTCACTTATTGATATTGAGTTTAATTCTTGTTGACCAGTTGTTAACTTTAATTCTTGGTATCGTTGTGGAGTTTTGATTTCATATCGAGGTGAATTTTACGGGCTAAAATTTACGGTATCATCTGATAACGTATATTGATGAGGACAGCGAGAAAGGTAAAACGTCTACTTTGATTATGGAACCTAGAATTTATCGCAGCTATATTAGCTGTCGTGACGAGAACGTAGGAACCTAACTTGGATGTACATACTTTAGTTATGAGATTTAGAGTTTCTCGCAGCCATACCGGTTGGCGTGGCGAGGATTCTAGATGACATGATTATAGGGTTGCATACCTTAGTTACGGAACCTGTCGTTTATCGCATCTATGCTTACTGGCGTGGCGAGGATTCTGTGTGTCATGATTTCTGACAGACGTGTATGATTATCAGGTTGTATCTTAAATTGGTCCTTAAAATATTATCTCAAGACTTATCCATTTTGTTATTCCCGGACTTTGTTCCATCGCTTCTTTTCCTTACTAGCAGTAAGGATACCTTCCGTCCTTGATCCAATTCCTTTTGAGCTTATTCCTTGTTAGTATGTTAATTAGTGACTTGCAATTTTGGTTGTGTCTTGTATTAGTTGACTGAGTGTTGTCTGTGAGATTGTAAGTGTTTCCTAGTTGGACATATGAGCATTAGGCATTAATCTAGAGATACCCATAGCATAGTACCTTGTAGCAATAGTTCTATGATAGGTGTTATAATAAATATTGGTATTATAGAAAGTGCAAGTGATCGTGATTTATAATAAGTTTGACGAGTTAATCTAAGGATGAAGCTGGTGTTACCATACCAATAGTGCTAGTGATTCTATATCAAATATTTGTTGAGCAAGGTGCAAATGACAGTAAGTACTTCGTGTTATGACAAACAGATTGGGGTATTAAGTAATATAGATAGAAAATCATTGAAGAAAGTATGTGAGATGATAATTTGGATTATTGGAAATGATAGTGCAATTATTTCGGACAGTACAATTTTCGTACACAGTTGAGGTTGTAAATAATTAGTGTATTAGTGTGCACCTTGAGTATTAGAGACTGTGAGTAGTATATGTATACTTGTGGATTAAATTTATAATTTGTAGAGTGGAAATAAATTTCAATTTTAAAGAATTTTTGAGGAGATGAGACTTTATGTTATTAAATTTTGAGTATTCGAATTCAATTCAATAAACATAGTCAAGGCTATAAGGATTTTAAAGGTGATTAAATTTTTGATATTGAGTATCTGATTTTGAGGAGTGTATGCAAATATTTTTAAGTTGATCGAGAAGTTAAACCTTGACGATTATTTCGAGGATTAACTTTATGGTAGATAAAAGATGAATATTAATATATGAGTAGATGATATACATGTGTAAGGATCTGATGATTTGAGTATGATTGAGATCTCACTGCCAACCGACTCGGGTGTCAATCTAGGGTTGTATTAGAGAGAGCAGTACTTAGTATAGTGTGTTGCAATTGATATGCACTTGGGTGATAAGAATAACTAGTGTCAACTATTGCAGTAGGTAAGGAAACTAGCAGTGAGTATGCTTGTAGTAAAGTGTGGTACATAAAGAGATAGAGGTATCAAACCTTCCATGCATCATTTGACCTATGATTATATTAGAAGATACTGCAAGTAATATGTTAGCAGGTTCTTTCCTTTCTTTCCTCATGTCCTTCTCTTCTGATTGATTGATACCTTAGTACCGTAGCTTGTATGCATGATTTCTTATTATAATGTAGTTAGTAGTACCCCTGATACAGAGACTGAAATACCATGACAAAAGACACCATGATCATACATATTTCCCTTAGGATTACATGTTGTATGGCTGTAGGTAGAATTTTCTTAGACCGTGATCATTGGTGTTGACTGTAGTAAAGATTAACGAAGAGGTTATGACTTGACAAAGAGAGACAATGTGCCTAAAATTTTGAGGAAAAATATTAAATTAAATAAAGAGTTGGGAAATTAATATGGCGTAATTGAAGTTTTGTTAAATCATTGATTTTTAGAAAATTATGAAATGATTGAATTTATCATTGAATTTGAGGAATTTAAGAAGGCCATCGATATAATTCTTGGACTGCAAGTTGTGAACTTATATTTTGAATATTGTATTGGAGGTTCCATGAGTATTACATCGTTGCATATTATGGAAAAAAAAAATCGAGGGATAAGAACACGAATGGATTAGTGTTAAATTCAAATTTGGGACGAGATTCAATTTTTAAATATGCACTGATTGGATTTCAATTAGAGGATTGAATATTAAATTCTTGCATTTCGTTATTAACTTAAAAATTTGGAGGATATTGTGATAAGAATGTGATTTGATTTATTTTTGAAGATTTTTAGGGATATGATAATTATAGAATTTTTGAAAGAATTTATTGTGAAATAACAATATGGAGTGGTTCATGATTATATGATTTGAGGAATTTAATTTTGATGGTAGTAAATACATAAATAAAACAATCGAGGATTTAAAAATTTGAGGATAACTATTGATTTAAACAAATGGTTAAGAAATTAACATGGCATAATTGGTGGTTTATTAATTCCAGGAAAGATTTTGACATGTTTAAAATTGGTTATTAATTTAGAAATTTTGGGAGATTTAGCAATGTATTTATTTAATTGCAAGTTATGAATTTTAGAACTTTATATTTGAATGTGACAATTGGAGAATCCTTAAATATCATATTGTTGAGTTTTTGAGGAGTGGATATTAAATTCTGAGTATCGGATTAGTAGCTAAAAACTTTCAGGAAATTTTGATGAAAAAGGGACTTTGATTCTATGTCGAGAATTTTTACTGGAATACAAATAATTTTATATTTTGAATTTTGAAAAGACCTTGTGGATTATTCGTGGCTGATGAATTTAATTGAGGGAATAATAATGTGAATGATTAAATGCTAATATGAGGATTTTAAATTTCGAGGACGAAATTCTTTTAAGGTGGGTAGACTTGTCATTACCACATTCTGAAAACAGGGGTATTTTCGAATTTTTTTTCAATATTTAATGTTATGCTATTTACAACTAATTAATTGCATGATAGTGTGTTTGATTTAAAGAATTTTGTGCGATGTGTAGTTCAATATATATTTATATGCAGTATTAATTATTTTATTTTTAGCTAGCAGACTAGACCTAGAAGCCCAGTAGACGAACCCCTGTCCGAATTCTAGAATTCTGGATTTTATTATTTTATTTAGAATTTAATATTTGGAGATTTTAATTAATTACTGTATTTTATTTAATATTTTGCGCAATTGCCTTTGCTTCGATATTTGGAGCACTATCCAGACTTTTGTCTTCCAACAAATTTCACAATCTTGTCCTAGACATGTCCGCCTTCAATTCTGCTATTTTTGCAACTCATAATTTTGCTTCCTGTACATTATTTCTGGCCGCACAAAAGTCATCGCGGACGTTTATTTTTAAATTCCTATTTTTGTATCGTTGTACGTTCCAATCGAAAATTGGAGGCCATCTTGACCTATTTTTCGTGCGGCCCAAATTAGGGTGATATTCTGTTCTGAGTCTTCTTCAATATTGGTATTGATGACTTGATCTGATTTTGGCCCCAAGTACCCCTAATGAATTGTTGAACACAACTTGCATTTTATTTCTATTTAAATTGAGGATACCATTTTATCTGAATTTAAAATCCCTATTTAATTCCAGTGCCCTACAAATTCAGCCCGTACCAGTCTTACAGCACCCCCTGACCCTACAAAACATCGGACCCCGAATCGCCCGCCCAATTTTCGTCATTTCATGTGTTTGTGCAATTTCCTAAATTTAAGGGGGTTGAATTGCAAATTGGCATTTTGTGGCCTCACCCAATTATTTTAATCAATGAGGGAACCCACTATTTTTAATTAGTCTCACCCTCATTCCCCATGAATAATTTCCTCATGTTCAATCTGGACCACTCAATTAATTGAGTGCATCCTCACCCTCCATCATAACACCCTCTCTCCTATTTAATGTCATGTCACCCTCAAACCCTAATCCCTAGGCAACCTAGAAAACCCCACCTCCTCACAAGCCTCCTCCATCCAACGTAGGAAACTTCTTCCTAAACTCCTTCTTTCTTTTCTTCCTTCCTTCTTCTCATTTATTTTCTTCTTCTTCTTCTTCCTTTCTTCTTCTTATTTGTTTTGATTTGAATTTGAAATTCAAATCATAAGGAGGGATACTGTGCAGATCCATCCGGCGGGCTTTCCCTCTCCGGCGACTGAGGCCGACCCGGCCGGCGCTGCCGTGCGTGTCCGGCGGCCACAGCGACCCCCTCGGTGTCCGGCGGCTTCCCGCGGCGACAGCCAGACCGGCGGACTGAACCCGGCCGAGCCCGCTGCAGACAGCGGCTGCTCCCCCAGACCCGACCTCCGGCCCGGCGGTTCCCCGCGGCCCCTGTGCTCCTCCCTTTCCCTCAGGCGGCGGCTTCCCCCTCTGCGCCCGGCCGAACTCCGGCGGCCACTCCGGCGGCCAGCAGTTCCTTCCCTCTGTGAGTATTCCTTTCCTCTCTCTCTCTCTCTCTTTTTATATATATATATATATATATCTTTATATATATATATATATCTTTATATATATATATATCTATATATATATATATCTAATGTATATATATGTGTTTGTTTATACATTTAATTAATGTGAAAAATTAGTATATGTATGTATAATCAATATAAGGTATTGTATGTATTTAAATAAATAGTATAAAAATGTATTTAAAATTTATGTTTAATATATATATTAGTATGGTATATATATAAATACCTAGTATACGTATTTGTGTATATTGATTAATGTATATATATATATATCTAATGTATATATATAAATGTTTGTTTATATATTTAAATTAGCATAAAATTTGTATATATTTTTAATTAAATTTGTATGTATAATTAATGTAAAGTATTTATATTTAATTAATGTATTTTTGGCATATATATGGGTATACACTAGTATAAATTAAATATGTAATTTTAAAAAGGTATATATATATATATATATATATATATATATTGTAAATGTATTTAAATTTGGTGCATATATAAAATATTGCAAGTACAAATTTATTATGTTTATATATACATACAAGAATCATTTATTTTAAAGTATATATATTTATACATATATCTATAATTGTATTGAGGGATATTATATGTAATTAATTAATAAGATGTTATTTAAATATGTAGTCCTACTAGATGACCCTAGTTGACTAGTGCCCTGTCTGACATGGCCCTGAGGCCAGTGTTTATAGACTGTGTGTTAGCGTAGCATCTGATGTAAATGTGGTTTGTTGGTGATATGTTTATAGGACTGTTGGGTTATCCAGGGGGTACTCTGGAACAGGACATCCATAAATACCAGCTAAGGACCCGAGGCAAGTACATTCTCTGATAATTTCCAATTCTTGATAATTTCTATAAATTCAAAAATCATGAAATGTTACATCTGAAACTTCGACACTGTGTTACACGGACTAGTATAGCTTGGATCTGCAGTCATGAGATGTTACATTGATTATCGTATTGACATTATACACGACATAGACATTGAAATTAGACATTGATAATTAGACATTGATAATTAGACATTGATATTAAAACATTGTACATGATAGACTTGACTTGCTCGTGTATCGTGACGTGTCATGACTGGATCCACAGTACTAGTTGGGGGCGGGGAAATTGCTAGTGAGAAATGTGATCAAATACCTATCGTACAAGTTTATATTATTGGTGTTAATCATACCCCACGTATGATTAGCCAGACTGTAGCAATTGTACATGTCCCAAGCCGATCACATTTTGAAACTACAATTTCAAACACTTAGAATAGATTACAGTTTCCCATTTTAAATCATATACTACATCACCCGTATATGATACTGTTCCTTGTTCTTTTTATTTCCATACATGCACTAACTATATCATATTGCCTGTCTCTCTTAAAAATTGCCATTTCATTTATTTCACTGTCTTCTCAGTAGCTAGCATGACATGTTTTATCGTATTATAGACATTATCAATTAATGGAACTGTTATTTGAGATTGTGCTTTGCTCCTTCCTGACTGGAAATATTTTTCCAGACTATGCCTTAGAGGACCACTGTCCGACACTTTATGAACCATATGGTGAGTAGCTGCAGACTTGACAGTAGTTGTGATTCCAGGAGGTCTAGTCAGAAGTTATTATTTATTGTTAGTTCTTTAAGTAGACTATTTGGTACCGGATTTGTCTCCGGCATTTTGATGATTCTGGATATTGTTAAGTTAAGTTTTCTTGTGGACTTGTGTTGTGTTAAATTTTAGTTTTATTATTCGAAATCTTATCGTGCTGTAATCCTGTGATTGGGTATATGTTCATCTATTTGTGTTATCCGTGCCTCCTAATGGAGATTGGATATTTGCGTGACATTAGTTAGATAGTATCAATACCTAGACAGCGTTCTACCGCCGATGCTGCGGCGTAGGCTGGACGTACCCACGCACTCGTGCCCCTAAACCGGGTGCGGGTCGTGACACATTTTTAGTGGTGGCCCACGCAGGTCAGACTTCGCATTTAGAGCGATGTCGTAGTAGTGTGGCATCTTTGTTACACTATTGCGTGCCTGCTATAGGACATAGGACCTAGGATACTAGGATAAGAGAGGATACTCAATCACAAATTATTTGAGAGATTCCTGGGACGACCCTTGAGAATCTCATTATAAATTCCAATTTAAATCCTTCCTCCTTGTTTTCGTCCGTCCTCACTTATTGATATTGAGTTTAATTCTTGTTGACCAGTTGTTAACTTTAATTCTTGGTATCGTTGTGGAGTTTTGATTTCATATCGAGGTGAATTTTACGGGCTAAAATTTATGGTATCATCTGATAACGTATATTGATGAGGACAGCGAGAAAGGTAAAACGTCTACTTTGATTATGGAACCTAGAATTTATCGCAGCCATATTAGCTGTCGTGACGAGAACGTAGGAACCTAACTTGGATGTACATACTTTAGTTATGAGATTTAGAGTTTCTTGCAGCCATACCGGTTGGCGTGGCGAGGATTCTAGATGACATGATTATAGGGTTGCATACCTTAGTTACGGAACCTGTCGTTTATCGCATCTATGCTTACTGGCGTGGCGAGGATTCTGTGTGTCATGATTTCTGACAGACGTGTATGATTATCAGGTTGTATCTTAAATTGGTCCTTAAAATATCATCTCAAGACTTATCCATTTTGTTATTCCCGGACTTTGTTCCATCGCTTCTTTTCCTTACTAGCAATAAGGATACCTTCCGTCCTTGATCCAATTCCTTTTGAGCTTATTCCTTGTTAGTATGTTAATTAGTGACTTGCAATTTTGGTTGTGTCTTGTATTAGTTGACTGAGTGTTGTCTGTGAGATTGTAAGTGTTTCCTAGTTGGACATATGAGCATTAGGCATTAATCTAGAGATACCCATAGCATAGTACCTTGTAGCAATAGTTCTATGATAGGTGTTATAATAAATATTGGTATTATAGAAAGTGCAAGTGATCGTGATTTGTAATAAGTTTGACGAGTTAATCTAAGGATGAAGCTGGTGTTACCATACCAATAGTGCTAGTGATTCTATATCAAATATTTGTTGAGCAAGGTGCAAATGACAGTAAGTACTTCGTGTTATAACAAACAGATTGGGGTATTAAGTAATATAGATAGAAAATCATTGAAGAAAGTATGTGAGATGATAATTTGGATTATTGGAAATGATAGTGCAATTATTTCGGACAGTATAATTTTCGTACACAGTTGAGGTTGTAAATAATTAGTGTATTAGTGTGCACCTTGAGTATTAGAGACTGTGAGTAGTATATGTATACTTGTGGATTAAATTTATAATTTTTAGAGTGGAAATAAATTTCAATTTTAAAGAATTTTTGAGGAGATGAGACTTTATGTTATTAAATTTTGAGTATTCGAATTCAATTCAATAAACATAGTCAAGGCTATAAGGATTTTAAAGGTGATTAAATTTTTGATATTGAGTATCTGATTTTGAGGAGTGTATGCAAATATTTTTAAGTTGATCGAGAAGTTAAACCTTGACGATTATTTCGAGGATTAACTTTATGGTAGATAAAAGATGAATATTAATATATGAGTAGATGATATACATGTGTAAGGATCTGATGATTTGAGTATGATTGAGATCTCACTGCCAACCGACTCGGGTGTCAATCTAGGGTTGTATTAGAGAGAGCAGTACTTAGTATAGTGTGTTGCAATTGATATGCACTTGGGTGATAAGAATAACTAGTGTCAACTATTGCAGTAGGTAAGGAAACTAGAAGTGAGTATGCTTGTAGTAAAGTGTGGTACATAAAGAGATAGAGGTATCAAACCTTCCATGCATCATTTGACCTATGATTATATTAGAAGATACTGCAAGTAATATGTTAGCAGGTTCTTTCCTTTCTTTCCTCATGTCCTTCTCTTCTGATTGATTGATACCTTAGTACCGTAGCTTGTATGCATGATTTCTTATTATAATGTAGTTAGTAGTACCCCTGATACAGAGACTGAAATACCATGACAAAAGACACCATGATCATACATATTTCCCTTAGGATTACATGTTGTATGGCTGTAGGTAGAATTTTCTTAGACCGTGATCATTGGTGTTGACTGTAGTAAAGATTAACGAAGAGGTTATGACTTGACAAAGAGAGACAATGTGCCTAAAATTTTGAGGAAAAATATTAAATTAAATAAAGAGTTGGGAAATTAATATGGCGTAATTGAAGTTTTGTTAAATCATTGATTTTTAGAAAATTATGAAATGATTGAATTTATTATTGAATTTGAGGAATTTAAGAAGGCCATCGATATAATGCTTGGACTGCAAGTTGTGAACTTATATTTTGAATATTGTATTGGAGGTTCCATGAGTATTACATCGTTGCATATTATGGAAAAAAAAAATCGAGGGATAAGAACACGAATGGATTAGTGTTAAATTCAAATTTGGGACGAGATTCAATTTTTAAATATGCACTGATTGGATTTCAATTAGAGGATTGAATATTAAATTCTTGCATTTCGTTATTAACTTAAAAATTTGGAGGATATTGTGATAAGAATGTGATTTGATTTATTTTTGAAGATTTTTAGGGATATGCTAATTATAGAATTTTTGAAAGAATTTATTGTGAAATAACAATATGGAGTGGTTCATGATTATATGATTTGAGGAATTTAATTTTGATGGTAGTAAATACATAAATAAAACAATCGAGGATTTAAAAATTTGAGGATAACTATTGATTTAAACAAATGGTTAAGAAATTAACATGGCATAATTGGTGGTTTATTAATTCCAGGAAAGATTTTGACATGTTTAAAATTGGTTATTAATTTAGAAATTTTGGGAGATTTAGCAATGTATTTATTTAATTGCAAGTTATGAATTTTAGAACTTTATATTTGAATGTGACAATTGGAGAATCCTTAAATATCATATTGTTGAGTTTTTGAGGAGTGGATATTAAATTCTGAGTATCGGATTAGTAGCTAAAAACTTTCAGGAAATTTTGATGAAAAAGGGACTTTGATTCTATGTCGAGGATTTTTACTGGAATACAAATAATTTCATATTTTGAATTTTGAAAAGACCTTGTGGATTATTCGTGGCTGATGAATTTAATTGAGGGAATAATAATGTGAATGATTAAATGCTAATATGAGGATTTTAAATTTCGAGGACGAAATTCTTTTAAGGTGGGTAGACTTGTCATTACCATATTCTGAAAACAGGGGTATTTTCGAATTTTTTTTCAATATTTAATGTTATGCTATTTACAACTAATTAATTGCATGATAGTGTGTTTGATTTAAAGAATTTTGTGCGATGTGTAGTTCAATATATATTTATATGCAGTATTAATTATTTTATTTTTAGCTAGCAGACTAGACCTAGAAGCCCAGTAGACGAACCCCTGTCCGAATTCTAGAATTCTGGATTTTATTATTTTATTTAGAATTTAATATTTGGAGATTTTAATTAATTACTGTATTTTATTTAATATTTTGCGCAATTGCCTTTGCTTCGATATTTGGAGCACTATCCAGACTTTTGTCTTCCAACAAATTTCACAATCTTGTCCTAGACATGTCCGCCTTCAATTCTGCTATTTTTGCAACTCATAATTTTGCTTCCTGTACATTATTTCTGGCCGCACAAAAGTCGTCGCGGACGTTTATTTTTAAATTCCTATTTTTGTATCGTTGTGCGTTCCAATCGAAAATTGGAGGCCATCTTGACCTATTTTTCGTGCGGCCCAAATTAGGGTGATATTCTGTTCTGAGTCTTCTTCAATATTGGTATTGATGACTTGATCTGATTTTGGCCCCAAGTACCCCTAATGAATTGTTGAACACAACTTGCATTTTATTTCTATTTAAATTGAGGATACCATTTTATCTGAATTTAAAATCCCCATTTAATTCCAGTGCCCTACAAATTCAGCCCGTACCAGTCTTACAGCACCCCCTGACCCTACAAAACATCGGACCCCGAATCGCCCGCCCAATTTTCGTCATTTCATGTGTTTGTGCCATTTCCCAAATTTAAGGGGGTTGAATTGCAAATTGGCATTTTGTGGCCTCACCCAATTATTTTAATCAATGAGGGAACCCACTATTTTTAATTAGTCTCACCCTCATTCCCCATGAATAATTTCCTCATGTTCAATCTGGACCACTCAATTAATTGAGTGCATCCTCACCCTCCATCATAACACCCTCTCTCCTATTTAATGTCATGTCACCCTCAAACCCTAATCCCTAGGCAACCTAGAAAACCCCACCTCCTCACAAGCCTCCTCCATCCAACGTAGGAAACTTCTTCCTAAACTCCTTCTTTCTTTTCTTCCTTCCTTCTTCTCATTTATTTTCTTCTTCTTCTTCTTCCTTTCTTCTTCTTATTTGTTTTGATTTGAATTTGAAATTCAAATCATAAGGAGGGATACTGTGCAGATCCATCCGGCGGGCTTTCCCTCTCCGACGACTGAGGCCGACCCGGCCGGCGCTGCCGTGCGTGTCCGGCGGCCACAGCGACCCCTTCGGTGTCCGGCGGCTTCCCGCGGCGACAGCCAGACCGGCGGACTGAACCCGGCCGAGCCCGCTGCAGACAGCGGCTGCTCCCCCAGACCCGACCTCCGGCCCGGCGGTTCCCCGCGGCCCCTGTGCTCCTCCCTTTCCCTCAGGCGGCGGCTTCCCCCTCTGCGCCCGGCCGAACTCCGGCGGCCACTCCGGCGGCCAGCAGTTCCTTCCCTCTGTGAGTATTCCTTTCCTCTCTCTCTCTCTCTCTTTTTATATATATATATATATATATATCTTTATATATATATATATATATCTTTATATATATATATATCTATATATATATATATCTAATGTATATATATGTGTTTGTTTATACATTTAATTAATGTGAAAAATTAGTATATGTATGTATAATCAATATAAGGTATTGTATGTATTTAAATAAATAGTATAAAAATGTATTTAAAATTTATGTTTAATATATATATTAGTATGGTATATATATAAATACCTAGTATACGTATTTGTGTATATTGATTAATGTATATATATATATATATATCTAATGTATATATATAAATGTTTGTTTATATATTTAAATTAGCATGAAATTTGTATATGTTTTAAATTAAATTTGTATGTATAATTAATGTAAAGTATTTATATTTAATTAATGTATTTTTGGCATATATATGGGTATACACTAGTATAAATTAAATATGTAATTTTAAAAAGGTATATATATATATATATATATATATTGTAAATGTATTTAAATTTGGTGCATATATAAAATATTGCAAGTACAAATTTATTATGTTTATATATACATACAAGAATCATTTATTTTAAAGTATATATATTTATACATATATCTATAATTGTATTGAGGGATATTATATGTAATTAATTAATAAGATGTTATTTAAATATGTAGTCCTACTAGATGACCCTAGTTGACTAGTACCATGTCTGACATGGCCCTGAGGCCAGTGTCTATAGACTGTGTGTTAGCGTAGCATCTGATGTAAATGTGGTTTGTTGGTGATATGTTTATAGGACTGTTGGGTTATCCAGGGGGTACTCTGGAACAGGACATCCATAAATACCAGCTAAGGACCCGAGGCAAGTACATTCTCTGATAATTTCCAATTCTTGATAATTTCTATAAATTCAAAAATCATGAAATGTTACATCTGAATCTTCTACACTGTGTTACACGGACTAGTATAGCTTGGATCTGCAGTCATGAGATGTTACATTGATTATCGTATTGACATTATACACGACATGGACATTGAAATTAGACATTGATAATTAGACATTGATAATTAGACATTGATATTAAAACATTGTACATGATAGACTTGACTTGCTCGTGTATCGTGACGTGTCATGACTGGATCCACAGTACTAGTTGGGGGCGGGGAAATTGCTAGTGAGAAATGTGATCAAATACCTATCGTACAAGTTTATATTATTGGTGTTAATCATACCCCACGTATGATTAGCCAGACTGTAGCAATTGTACATGTCCCAAGCCGATCACATTTTGAAACTACAATTTCAAACACTTAGAATAGATTACAGTTTCCCATTTTAAATCATATATTACATCACCCGTATATGATACTGTTCCTTGTTCTTTTTATTTCCATACATGCACTAACTATATCATATTGCCTGTCTCTCTTAAAAATTGCCATTTCATTTATTTCACTGTCTTCTCAGTAGCTAGCATGACATGTTTTATCGTATTATAGACATTATCAATTAATGGAACTGTTATTTGAGATTGTGCTTTGCTCCTTCCTGACTGGAAATATTTTTCCAGATTATGCCTTAGAGGACCGCTGTCCGACACTTTATGAACCATATGGTGAGTAGCTGCAGACTTGACAGTAGTTGTGATTCCAGGAGGTCTAGTCAGAAGTTATTATTTATTGTTAGTTCTTTAAGTAGACTATTTGGTACCGGATTTGTCTCCGGCATTTTGATGATTCTGGATATTGTTAAGTTAAGTTTTCTTGTGGACTTGTGTTGTGTTAAATTTTAGTTTTATTATTCGAAATCTTATCGTGCTGTAATCCTGTGATTGGGTATATGTTCATCTATTTGTGTTATCCGTGCCTCCTAATGGAGATTGGATATTTGCGTGACATTAGTTAGATAGTATCAATACCTAGACAGCGTTCTACCGCCGATGCTGCGGCGTAGGCTGGACGTACCCACGCACTCGTGCCCCTAAACCGGGTGCGGGTCGTGACAGTAGTCATCGAACAAGTTCCCAAGCCGATCATATTTTGAAACTACGATTTTAAACAATTAAAATAGTTACAGTTCTTTATTTTAGTTCATATACTACATCATCCGTATATGATATTGTAGTTCTTCTCTTCATTTCATATTTGCACTGACTGTACCACATTTGCCTATATTGCCTGTCTCTTTATTTTACCATTTGCATTTATCTATTATCTTCTCTTAGTATATAGCATCATCTATTTATTGTTTTATAGTCCTTATCAATTAACTGGAACTGTTATTTGAGATGTACTTTGCTCCATCCTGATTGGAAATATTTTTCTAGACTGCGCCTTAGAGGACTGGTGTCCGACATATTATGGACCACAAGAAGAGTACCTGCAAACTTGGACTTGGTAGCACAGGTGTGATTCCTGGGAGGTCTAGTCGGGATCACTAGTTATTTAGTTAGTTTCTTTTAGCAGTTTTTGGTACCAGATTTGTCTCCGGCATATTTAGTTGAGACTTGGATATTACTATTGAGTTAGATTATTTCTATTTTAGACTTGAGTTGCATTTTGATTTATTTATTTCTTCGATATCTTATCGTACTTTAGTTTATGTGATTGAGTATTTTACATTATATTGCGATATCTGTGATTCCTTATAGAGTTGGATGCTCGTGTGAGAATGATTAGATAGTATTGTGACATTGACAGCGTTCTACCGCCGATGTTGCGGCGTAGGCTAGACGTACCTACGTACTCGTGTCCCAAAATCTGGGTGCGGGTCGTGACACCGATCATATTATCTTACCAATATTTTAAGACACATTTATATATATTGTTTCCTCTATTCCAGTTTATTACATTATTATTCTTCACCATATGTCACATCCCAGAACAAGAATACTAGAAAGCGGGACTGACAAGGCCATCTACGTACACTTAGAGCACTCTGATACTCCGCATATACGGTAAATCTATAAGATATGAGGGGTCTCTACTACAATCAAACAGTCAAGCCTAGGTCCAACAACCTAGTGTCTCAATCATAGGAACAACATGTATAGTAACAAGATATAAGATCAATTGAAATAAAATAATAAAGCATCTACAATTGCTAGACTATTATAGTGGATTCTATTTGGGAGCTAGAGTCCTTCCGCCTGGATTAGTCCTCACATTGAGGAATACCATGATATATCGCTGTGTTTGTATTTTTCTTCTCACTCTTTACTTTACTTTGGCTTATACTTTGATAGCTGTGACATACCTGCAACACAATTGCTAGACTATTATTATAGCTGTGACACATACTTATATTTGTGACACATATATAGCAATCATTATACTTGTAAAACTTGCTAGAAAGTTTTTTAATTGCTAAATTTTGCTGCATACTCTATTCACCCCATCTAGAGTATGTTCTATTATATTTTGATCCTACAATTGGTATCAAAGCAGGTACTCTCTAAATTGGTTTTTGATCATAATTGCTCCTACAATTGGTATCAGAGCAAGTACTCTCTAAATTGGTTTCTGATCCCAATTGCTCCTACGATTGGTATCAAAGCAGGTACTATATGAATTGGTTTCTGATCCCAATTGATCCTATAATTGGTATCAGAACAAGTTTATAGCATTTATTAATTTGATTATATACCTATCATCATTCTGCTTAGGTATATTTTTATTATTACTTAGTTAACTGTTATTTACTTGCTTATTGCCTATATATACTTTTAGTGTCACTTATATCACATGGCTAAAATGAATGAAGGCCAATCTACAAACAAACCTTCTCTGTTTGACGGAAGAAACTACACTTATTGGAAGATACGAATGAGCTATTATCTGAAATCTTTTGATTTTGATCTTTGGTCTATAGTTATAGATGGCTACAAAAAGCTAGCTCGTATAATTGTTGATGGTAACCTGGTTGAGAAACCACATGATAAATATATTGATAATGAGAAAAAACAAGCTAGTCTTGACGCACATGCTATTAACGCTTTATTTTGTGTAGTAGACATGACTGAATTTAATAGGGTGTCCATATGCACACATCTCACGACGTATAAAAACTTCTCGAAGTAACCCATGAAGGAACCAACCAAGTCAAGGAGTCAAAGATAAGCATATTGACTCAAGAATATGAAGCATTCAAGATGAAGCCAAACGAGACGATTACACAAATGTTTACTTATTTCCTCAATATTGTAAATCCTATGTCCTCTCTAGGCAAGGAGTACAACAAACATGAGAAGATGCGGGGTCTCACCAAGAATTAGAACCCCATGGTCACAACAATCATTGAAGGAAACGAACTCACAATAATGATGCTTGAAACATTGATGGGGAAGCTGATGACACATGAGCTAGACTTGCAAGACTTCAAAGATTCAACACCCAAGGACAAATTAATCCAATTCAAGGCACATCACAAAAGAATTGTTGAAAAAGAGTTTGAAGATGAAGACTCAAACTGTGAAGAGCAAGCTCTAATGGTGAAAAACTTTAAGAAGATTTTATGATTCAATCATCGAGGCGAAGACCATCACAAAAACAACAATGACGACAAAGAGCCTGTATACTACGGATGCATAATGAAGGGTCACATCAAGAAAGACTATCCAGCAGCATCAATAAAGAAGGTTACAAAATACGAAAAGAGGTACGCAAAGAATGCAATGCCACAAAAATATGCAAACACAAGCATATGGCATAAAAGTAAGGCCAGCGACTCAGAAGGCGATAACTCTCAGAAGGCGATAACTCATAAGCATATGTAACCACTAATCCTCTTTATGATAATTTCATATTCGATGATCTTGGTGATGTCTTTAGTGACCTCTTAGAAGATCATAGAAAGTTGCTTGGTAAACACAAGCCCTCTAAGACAGTACTCAAGGAACACAAACTTGAGATAGAAAGGCTAACCCTACTTCTAGCAAATATTAGAGAATCTGAACCTTCAAGTGAGACTAATGAGTTAGCTTCGATCAAGATGTTATATCGGTCAAGGTTTGTCAATTATCAAAATAGGGAAGATTGTTGGCCCATTGGTCATGTTCGAACCGATTTTGATAATTGATCTAACTTGGACTCGATATAAGCTACTACGACGCTTTTCAGATATACTGTGATGACTGTAACATCAATTATTCAGAGCTGCTTTCCGTCATCGTGTCTGTTTTTATTTTTCTGTATGCAATATAATTTTTTATTTCATTAAGTCTAGGAATATACTGTACACTATATCGTACTGGAAATTAGGCTACCCTAAATTATCTTCAAAATAGCCTATCTTGAAATAGATAAGTTGGACCCAAAACTTATCCCAGTTTCTGTTCTGGCCCTGAACTAAGGAAACATAACTTAGACCGAGTTCGCCCGAGTTTGTCCCAAGTTTGGCCTTAGTGGATGTTTTGTTCAGAAACTTGGTCTCCCAGTAGTTTCGGATACAACGACTATTTTTTGATATTTTGCAGACGAACTCTGGCCGAGTTTTGGCCGAGTTTTGTCCAAACTCTCCTTTGAGTAATCCTATAAATAGAGAAGAGATTTCATATTTCTAAACATTATTTCACTTTCAATCTTCTTTTCTCTTCTGGTATACAAGTTCTAAAAAGCCTTCATTTTCATATCCTAAGCCAGTTATAATTCTCTAGTCTTAGTTGCCAGTACGGTATGATCTAGAAGTTCAGAGAGTTGTAATCAGAATCTTGTTCAGAAGTTCTCTACTTTACCCTTGAAGTCATCGAGCTCTTCGGATCAAAGCTCATGTCTGTAAGAAGTCGGCAAACCTTCAGATCAAAGCTTGTGTTCCATTTGTATAGTGGATTCCATCTGGGAGCTAGAGTCCTCCCGCTTGGATTAATCCTCACATTATGGGATACCAGGATACATCGCTATGTTTACGTTTGCCGTTTTACTCTTTACTTTACTTTGGCTTATACTGTGATAGCTGTGAAATACCTACAACACAATTGCTAGACTGTTATTATAGTCATGACACATACTTATATCTGTGACACATATATAGCAGTCATGATAATTGTATAACTCGTTAGAAAGTTTTTTAATTGCTAAATTCTGCTTCATACTCTATTCACCCCCCTCTAGAGTATATTCTATTATATTTTGATCCTATATACTGTAGTATACCGTCGGTATGCCATTTTCTGACAAAAAGGCCAAAGTCAAAATTTAATTTCCGGGACCCAAATCAAGTCCCGAAAAAAGCAAAGCCAAGTCAAGCAAGAAGTCAAGTCTAGGGGTAAGTCTCATATCACAATATGGAGTAAAACTCACAGTCACAACTCTAGTAGTATCTCTGTTACCGAGTTACCAAAAAGCGATGGGACATGATTCTACCAAAATTCAAAATCGAGATGGTTAAAAGACTAGAAATAACGAGAAAAACAATAATAGTAAAGCAAGTCTAAGCTATAAAGCAACAACCAAAGCTTCAGGAAAGAAAATGATAGAAGGTAAAAGAAGTTCATGAAATCGACAAGGTGTACATGCCTAAAGCGAGCTCCCAGCCTAAGTCTTCCAGTCCACCTCCTCGAAGGGGTTCAGAAACCACACTCCAGGTCTCAAGACCAAGCTCCAAACTCAAGAGGGAAATGGGGAAGAGAATAGAAGAGGGAGAGAGAAAAGAGAAAGAAAGAAAAAGAAGTACTATATATAGGAATCTAAAAAAGTGAAACAAATATCTTCAGGATTGGTATACCATCGATATACTGGAGTATACCGTCAGTATACCAGTCAGGTAGTAAAGTTTCAATTTTTAAAAATTCAGAGCTACCTCGAGAACCAAATAAAAGTAATAGATAGCACAGAAATACGTATCCGCATAAAATATGAATACTGTGAGATGAGTCTCAAATCATAATGTTCTCAGTTCTTGCCATTATTTATCTTGATGCTCTTTCTCGTGATATATGCTAGTTCAGTTACTTCTAACATTTATTTTTATTGCTATTACTGTTTCATAGCTTTTGTCAATTATTGTAACTGCTATTTGGGTTATTCTTCGCTACAATCATGACTGGATATTTTTTAGATGATTCATTAGAGGACTGGTGTCCAACGCACTATGGACCACAGGATGGCGAGCCAGTTGAGTTATCACCCGTAGAGCCAGTTGAGTTAGTTCCAATAGTTGATGAGGCATATTTGGTTTATTCATGATATTGTATATGTTAGTTAGACTTTGGCATTGTATTATTATTTGAGATCTTGTGTTGAGATTAGACTTAGACTTGTTATGTATTTATGACTTTGTTTCTTTCCTTCTATTCCATATCGTGCCCTATTAGTTTGTGTCACTACCATATTTCTAGAATAGGGACATTTTTGTCATTTTTAATATATATATATATATATATATATATTGTTTATAGTTTATATAATACGTATTATATATATATTATAATTATTAATAATATGGGTTAGTGGATTAGACTTGATGTGACTATTGGACTCAATATTAGACTAGTCATTTGGACTCAACTAGTCATTTTCTTCATTCATTAGGAACTAGTTAAACCCCTCATTAGAATATAAAAACTCCATTAACCAAACAACTCTTCATGACTATCCTAGAAAGCATATTCGACATTGTGCCTTAGCCAACCCTAGGGGAGCCTCCTTCAAAGCTTCATTTATTGTTCATGAAACCCTAAGTGAGTTATTCCCCAAACCCTTTCATTACTCCACCAAATTTTAGAAAATTAATCCCAACTCCCTCTCATTTCCCTGATCTAAGAACCCTAGAAGCTTAGGTTTTAAGGAGTATTGAAGAAGAAGAAGCATGCATAGGGAATGCTTGGTTTTGCATTGGGAATCCATCTTCCAAGAGGTGAAATTCTGAAAACTTTCTTTTAAATTCTATTTTTATTATTTTATTAGCCATTAGGAGCCCACCCATGGCTGAGAGACTAGGTCTCTATTGGCTTCCATAGTATTTTCTTCATGGTGTTGTGTGCATATTTGGGGTTTTTGGTGTTTATAGGTATTTTTCTAGTAATTTTTTTATAACAACTAATCATATTATATATATGTATATATATTTGATATGTATATATGTTATTAGTTGTATATTGGAGATTTTGGCATGAGTGTATCATGAGTATCATATTGTGCACACAAGGTGCTTGATAAAATGACCAATACGGGTGTGCACCTACTCATAACATCATGTGGGTGTTTATATATATATATATATATATATATATATATATATATATATATATTAGTGATTATATATTGTTAGTGTGTGTGGGGGTCTTGTTACTCAGTTGATTGGTCGGGCATGAGTGTTTGGAGAGTATTAGTTGAATAGGTGTATGTGCACTTCATAGTAGCAGTTGCCTTGACAGCAAGTGCAGATGCACTTGTTTGTGCAGCAGATTTCCTTGAAGTGTAGGTCCTGTGCTTAGCATCAGTGGTCGGTTATCACTGATACAGGGTGTATCAGTGAGTATACCCGTATGTATTGAGTCTAGCTGAGTTGGTGTTAACTGTGGGCTCGTATGTGCTAGATATTTGGGTTTTAGTGTAGTTGTACTCTGAGTTGTGGGAGGTATCGTAATCCGTTGAGAGGGGTATTGGATGTAGTTAACACTACTACGGTTGCAGCTGTATCAGTTGGGAGAAGGATATCAGTTGGTACCATTTTAATAGGGGGTGTGTGCAGTTCAGGAATTTAATAGTGTGTTATTAGGAGTAGTGCTCATATTTTGAGTTATTATCAATAGATGGCATCATTGAAGTATTTGGATATTTGGGGCATGGGTTATAGTATAGAATATTGTCTTTTGAGTGTCTGTAAATGTGTGTGTTATGTTAATAGTTAGTGTTTTGTGTTTAGAGGTATTAGGGAAGAGGGTATGTAGTGCAATGTGCACAGAGAAGTGTAGGTTGGGCTGATGTGATTGCAGTATGTGTAGCATCTAATGTATCAGTGGCTATCCATTGTGAAGATAGTGCTGGTGCACTTCAGGCAGTACAGTAAGGTGCAGATGCCAAAAAATGATGGTCAGGCAGTTTCAGTGAGGAGTTGCAGTTGCAAGGGGTGTAGTGCAAGCCTTTGTGAAGGTGTGTATCAGTACTAGGGAGAAATTGGAACTGGGTTGTAGGATGTGTAGAGTTCCAAGAGTGTATCAGTGAAGGAGTTCTGATGCTTGGCTATAGTCCAGATTGACTTAAGCATGGGCAGTACCAAGTAGGTGATGAGAGTAGTTTGAGTGGTCAATTATTTGCAAGTTAGTATAGTGGGTAAGATGGGGTATAGGTATTAGTGTTAGATATGGGTTATATGCTGTTAATGTAAGTGGGATATGGTTATATCAGATGAGGTATTGGGTAGTATTCAGTAATTTGTGAGGGGATTCGGGAATTAGGATGTGTCAGGTACAATATCAGTTTGATACCTGAATTTATCGTACCCAGCGTCAGTGGGTACTAGGTAATATTTAGTATCGTAGAATACTTGAAGAGGGCAGTAACATGATATCAAATTAGGGGCAAGTGTTGGTCCAGGTATTAGGTACTAAGCTAGGCTATGTAGTGTAATACTAAATTATTAGGGTAAGTGTGATATTGTTAAGTAATAACTTAGTACTATAGTATATTAGTCAATGATATGATTAATAGTTTCTATTATAGTAAGTATTATCTAGTAATAGTGGCATTAGTCTAGAAAACCTAGTATAACAAGACTTTGACCTAGTTTTAGCCTATAAATTATATTTCAACCTAGTTAATCCCTTTTATCATTCCAAACACCAATTTAATTTTAATATTGATATATAGGTCATTGTGACTCTATATTGGATATCGATCCTTATTCGTTGATCAGGACCATAGGCGAGTACATTCTCTGACAGTTTTAATTATTTTGGTCATTACTATGATTCTAGTTGTAGAGTGTACTTGATTCTGACACAGTGGATATATGTGCAAGTATTATAGATATCTGTCATGAGGATTCGTGATTGAATCCATCGTACTAGTTGGAGATAGAAAAATATTAGCAAGTTATGTGATCATACCCGACCTTACATGCATCATAGCTCACCTCACATATCATGTAGGTTGTGGCTTGACCATTTACATGTCTCATAGCCTATTATATATGATTAGCCTAACTTTTGCTCGCATTATAGCTAACTAGATGGTTAGCCTGACCTCACATGTATCATAACTAATCATATATAATAAGCCTGATCTAGTCCCAATCCGATCACATAGAAAACTAATATTTTACGGCACTTAGCCAGTATTTTTATTCATTGTTCCAGTACAATTCATTGCTAGTATTCACATATATCTGTTTCTCTGCTAGTTATTTCTTTATTATGATTACATGTCTCTCCAGATTTCCTTATATTCTAATATTTTCTTCCATCATGTAATTCCATACACTGCTTTATAGTTTTTATCAATATAATTGGAATTGTTATTAGTATTTGTGCTTCGCTCCAATCCTAACTGGATAACATTTTTTAGAGGATCTTGAGGACTTCTGTCCTACTCATTATAGTCCAGGAGTTTATGACAATTATATCCAAGAGCTTCCAGAAGAGCCACTCCATATAGAGGTGACACCACCTGCCATTATTTAGTTCAGCACCAAGTTTATTTATGTATTGGATTATTACAGAATTATAAACTTGAGTTGTATTATGTGGAGACTTATATTGTGTTGAGATAGCTAGACTCTTAGACTTATGGTTACTGTTGAGATATTTATTTCTAAACCTTTATGATGGAACTTCTTTATATTATTTCGCATCTTTATCGTATCACTTACCTTCCTTATAGTTATTATGATTAAGTACATTATGAGTTGATGATTATATATATATTCATTGTCCTCCATTTGGAGTTGAGACATATTGACAGGTTTCGATAACATTGATAGATAGTTATTTTGACCTAGATAGCGTTCTACCGTCGGTGCTGCAGCGTAGTCTGGACATACCCACGACTCATGCCCAATTTTCTGGTATAGGTCATGCCATATTTTAGTAGTGGCCTATGCAGGTCGAGAAGAGTAAGATTATGTCACTACTAGTGCGGTATCGTAGTAGTGCTCAAACTTAGACTACTATTACGAGCGTGATATAGGATATATGATGAGAGTATGCTCAATCATAACTTGGAAAAAATATCTAATCTATTAATTTTTCTATCCTTATCATCCTGAATAATTGCTTACTTTAAATTTTATTGTCCTTCTTTGATGATATCATATATTTTGCCTTAACTGACTTTTTCTTGTTTCGATATGTCTTCAGGATGCCGCCGAAGACTAGATCGCAAAGATCAGGACCTGCAGCTTTTGAGAGGTCTTCCACCTCTCGACCTGCCACCCATACAACTGGAGTTGCTCCTCCTACTTTGCCTATTCATGTAGGAGTTTTTGCAGCCTTCGGGGGTCCTCCTCCCCTACTTGTCCGGAGGGTTGTCCCGATTGTTATGGAGGATCTTCCACCACCTCCACAGATTCTATTTCTGAGAAGTGTGCCTGCTGATGGGCACAAAAGTTTGCCTTGATCCAGGGTATGGTGGATGCTTAGAGGATGTCGGCAGAGGCTCAGCGAGTTCAGGCTGAGGCGTAGTGGGTGGAGACAGAGGTGCACCAAGCGCAGACTGAGCTGATGATGGAGAGAATGAAGAATGCTCACCAGGTGGCTCTCCAGGTAGTGGAGAGAGTTGCACAACATCACCCTGGCCAGCCGCAACAACAATGGCTAGGCGCTATAGTAGACTTCAAGAGGATGATACCTCGGTAGTTCAAGGGTATTAAGGGGATACTCTACGCCGACGACTGTTTGGAGGACATAGAGAGAAACTTGCATTTGGCTTTGATTTTAGAGAACCTGCAGATCGAGGCCGCCGGCAGCCAGTTGTTCAATTTTGCGCTCACTTGGTATCGCACGGAGCCGAGACTTACAGCTAATAGAATTACTTGGAAGGCTTTCAAGGAGCTTTTCAAGGAGAAGTTCTTTCCTAACGTGGCCTTGGGAGCCTTGGAGAGTCAGTTTTATGACTTGGTCAAAGGAATATGTCAGTGGACAAGTACGCTGCATAGCTTTGCCGCTTGAGTAGTTTTGCACCAACTATAATTCGGGACCCAGGAGATCAAGCCCGAAAGTTCAATATAGGGTTGATGAGAGAGATCAAGTCTCATACTACTGAACATCGTACTGCCACCTTTGAGTGTATTTTGATGGATACCCAGATTTCTGAGGATCATATGGACCTCAGGCCCAAGAGAGTACGTGGCGCTTCTGGAGGAGTGAGTGGTAGCATGGGAATGGCCAAGCTTCTTCACTTTCAGCAGTAGCATAGGCCGTATCAGCACTAGCAGCACCAAGCAACAGTTCGAGGATATATCCAGCAGTAGCCGCAGAGGCAAACCCAGCTCGATGTCCAGTATACGTACTGTAGAAAGACGGGACACACGTGAGACATCTACAGGAAGAGGCTGGGTACATGTTTGTCTTCTGGATCGTTAGTGTACCAGTTGAGGGATTGCCCATTTATTCAGACTCATCTAGATCAGAGAAGAGCAGCCGCTCAAAGGAGACCTGCCAGAGTACCTACCGCACTAGGAGGCCAGCAGAGGGGAACTCCACTCCTGCCATAGCAGAGGTTTGTTCAGCACCACCAGCATCAGATAGGTGCACCCAGGGGCAAGCATATGCCATGATGGTTTAGGAGGCTGAGTCAGCAGGAGATGTGATATCAGGTTCAATTCTTCTTTGTTCCATTCCAGCATTTGCTTTATTTGATTTTGGCACTTCCTAGAGTTTTGTATCGGTATCTTTTGCTCTTAAGCATCGTTTAAAGGCTGAATGTCACGACCCGCACCCGGGGTAAGGGTACTAGTCGGAAACAACGCCCAGCCTACGCCGCAGAATCGGCGGTAGAACGCTGTCTAGAAAGTCTATCTAATATAATAAACCACCAAAAGATAGTGTACTCAATCACAGAACTAAGATAGAATGAACACGAATCCGATAAGAATAGAATAGTCACAATATAACTCATGAGTCTAAAATAATACATCAATTAGTCTGAAGAAAAATACAGAAATATGCTGGAGACAAATCCAGTACAAAAGAATACTACAAAACTATAAAGCTACAACTCCAGGGTCAACTGTCTCAGTTGGGATAAGTCCCTCTTGAGCCAGGGTCTCAGAATCTAAACCCACAACATCCTGGGGTCCATAATAGGTAGTGTACTCCTCAGTGTCATCTGGAAAAATATATCCAGTCAGGAAAGGAGCAGAGTACAACCCTAACAGCAGTTCTCAAATAATGATAAAAACTATGTAACAGTAAGTAGCTGTGGATAAACAAGATACATAAATAGATACAAGAAATGTATAGACAATAAGGAAGTACTGGAAAGAAATATAATAATGAACAATATGCTGATAGAACAAGAATACTAATGACTAAGTGTGTGAGTACTAGCTTTAACATATGATCGACTTAGGAACTTGCACAAGAGTATAATGGCCTGGCTGATTATACGTGCGGTGTATGATCAACACTCACAAGGAACAAGACATGCACAAGGAGGGTATGATCACATATCTACACTAAAATACTTCCCACCCCGACGGGTATAATAGATCCAACCACGGTACGTTATGGCACGAGATTCCCCAAGAAGATAGCTAGTCTCCCCGGGAATCGGTGTCTGTACATGTACAAGATAACCAATGAAACAATACTTGCACCATATACACCATATACCAAGGAATAATATCTCATGACGAGATCCGGATATACCAATCCATGTAACCATAGTGTAGAGAGAAACATGTAAATCTACACTAGATACAACGAACATAGAGGATATCATAAATGAGAAACTATCAGAGAATGTACTCGCCTGAAGTCCAATGAACAGTCTCACAAATGTCTGACTCGGTGCCTCGAAGACCTAGATATGGAATACCACATTAATACAAGGTCCCGGAAAGAGAACAAGTCAAACTAGGCAATTTCTAGGTCAATAAGTCAATTCTAAGTCAAAAGTCAACTATGGTCAACTCTAAAGTCCACTAAAGTCAAACATGGTCAAACCCAAAGTCAACCTCACAAGACATCTATAAAATAATATAGAGATAAACTACAATAATTTAGGAATCAAATTAGATTCAAAAAGAACTCACACAAAGTATACTAATAATATAATTAATATATACCCTAAAATAATATATATACAACCCAACATTTATATAAATAACATAATATATTATTACAATTATTATTCCTCACAAAACACATATATATATACATATATATATATACAATTATAATATATAATATATACATTAAATTTGTCAAAGCGTCATTGAAAAATAGTGAATAAAATAGGATTAAATCAAAACAGTTTAAATAGTGACAGTCGGGACTGTCACCGAAGGACTGTCACCGAAACCCAAATAATAAACTGCCACTACTTTGGTTTTCGCTGACAGTTAAACTGTCGCGGAAAAGCGTCGCAGAAAAGCTGCTGTTTCCCGCTGCTGCAATTAATGACAGGTTTGTCATTAATTGCCCGAAGGCTACAGCGGCTGCTATTAGTCGGCTAATTAATGACAGTTTTTTACTGTCATTAATTCACTGTCACTAAAACAAGTTATATATATATAATTATATATATAAAAACAGAATATATAAACAATATATATATATATATATAAACAGAATATATAAAACAGTATATATATATATATATATAAACCATTAATACAAAAATGTACATATATATATTAATATACACATAAACTTATACCTTCAAATATTTAACAAAGAACATATAATTTACATGGCTAGAAGCACACCTAAAATATTTACATTAATATCCAAATAATTACATAATAATTATAAATAATATAATTACACAATTAAACATACAAATATATTTTATAAAACATTTTATGTATAAATTATATTATTTAACAAGTAGTAACATATATATTTGCATGCAGGAAAGCTACATATTATATTGTACATTATATTAGCACACCCAAAATATAGATCTATGCTACAATAATTACTATAATAAATACACAAAATAAATATTTAATATCCATATATATATACTAATTATAAATGAAGAATTGAACCACAATTAATTAGATCTATGCAAAAATACACACAATTGGAGAGTATCTCACCGTATCCCACTAGATCTAGGATACGCATGCGACACGAGTCCAACACACAACCAAATGCACCCCAAAGGACACAAACAAATCACAAATAATATTTATGAACAAATCAAAGCGTCAAAAGTAGATCTATGTGTCCGTGTCAAAATACGACATGTTCAAAGCCCCGTGTCGGAGGAAAACCTCCAAATGACACGTATCACCAAATAGTTGGGATACGAACCATAAGTATTCCAATATGGACACGACACTAGCCTCAAACACAAATCTCATGTTCAATTGATCTATAGGATCAATTGACACACACAACAAAATATAAATTCGGAATTCCAACAAAATTGACACAAAAAGCACCATAATTTTCTCCATGGGTCTCCTATGAACACAAAACAAAGTCCTATCGGTACTACATATATATAGGTTGATTTTACATGATTAAATCTCAGATTTAGAAGCTATTTAAATGGGAAAATCTGAATTATACCTATTGGGAGATGGATTCCCAATGAAACCTCCAATTGAGATGAACTTGCTTCCAAATTGTAGATCCTTGCTCCTCTTTGTAGATCCTTGCTTCCTTCTTCTAGATCCTTGCTTCCTCCTTCTCTAATGGTGAATTGGGAAGAATTTGGAATGAATTTGGTAGGGAATTGGATTGGGAATGGAGGGAATTTGGTAGTGGGAGAATTCTAGATCTAGATTTGGAATGAGATGAGAGGAGAGAGAAATTTCCCCCCTCTTTAATAGGCCGGCCATAGCCCCTCCCCCAAGCAATTGTAAAATATCCAATGTACCCCTTGGGGCCTCTCATGAAGAAATAATTAAGGAAGGAAGCTTATAGTCTAATCATTTAATTAATTTAATCCATCTCCTTAACTATGGGCTTTCTAAATGGGCCAAGTCTAACTAATTAATTCATGTTGGTCCATGGGTCCAAACTAAACTAGTTGGGTCCACTAAAATAAGTCTAAAATAATTAAATAATAACTAACAACAATTAAATAATACAATAAATAATTATTTACCATGCACAATATTTATTTAAATAGGAAATTACCAAAATACCCTTTCCTAGAAAATGTGGTAGTGACAAGTCTACCCTCCTTAAAATAATTTCGTCCTCGAAATTCAAAGACGAAAACTACCCCCAGAAAATCACAGAACAGAACTAAAGAATCACAACTAACTAATGAACAGAACATAACAATGAACAGAACATAACTAGAAATAACATACCTCAAGGTACAAACAAATATGGATAACGCTCTCGCATGTCATCCTCTCTCTCCCAGGTAGACTCCCCTGAGAGTGATGCCTCCATGCGACGCGTACCAAAGGAATAGTCTGGTTCCTCAGCACCTTCTCTCTCCGATCCAGAATTCCAACTGGCTGCTCTGGATAGCTAAGAGTAGGGCCCACCTCTATCTCTGAGTGATCCAATACATGACTAGGATCTGCCACGTATCGTCTCAACTGCGACACATGAAACACGTTGTGCACTCCCTCCAATGCAGGTGGCAAGTCTAGTCTATAAGCAACTGCACCGACCCTCTCTTGAATAGTGAAAGGTCCAATGAATCGCGGACTAAGCTTTCCGCCTCCACCGAAGCGAATCGTGCCTCGTGTCGAAAAAATCCTCAGAAACACCAAACCACCCACCTAGAACAAAATACCACCTTAAGAACTTATCTATAACAAACAACCAAGAACAAGCACACAAAATAAAATCTAAACTATACCTCAAACTCCAAGGATCTCCGATGGCTATCGGCCCAATGCCGTTGTCTGTCCTGTGCCACTCGAAGTCTGTCTCTGATCAACTGAACCTTCTCTGCTGCATCCACAACCATCTCTGGCCCAAGCAAAACTCTCTCTCCAACATCGTCCCAAGACAAAGGAGTACGACACCTCCGACCATATAGAGCTTCAAAAGATGACATCTCTATACTGTCCTGGTAACTGTTGTTGTAAGCAAACTCTACCAAATGGAGATGGTCCTCCCAAGAACCCCCAAAATCTAGTACACAAGTGCGCAACATATCCTCGAGAGTCTGAATAGTCCTCTCTGACTGCCCATCTGTCTGGGGATGATATGCAGTACTGAACTTGAGCTGAGTGCCCAAACTCTCCTGCAAACTCCTCCAGAAATGAGAAGTGAAATGACTATCCCGATCTGAGACTATGCTGACGGGAACTCCATGTATCCTAACGATCTGCCTCACATACATCTCTGCCAGCTTCTCCGTAGATAAACCCACCTTAAAAGGCAAAAAGTGGACCGACTTGGTCAATCTATCAACAATGACCCAAATCGCGTCTTTCCCTCCTGGAGATCGTGGTATTCCGGACACAAAATCCATAGTAATGTGTTCCCACTTCCACTCTGGAATGGGTAATGGCTGAAGTAAACCTCCTGGCCTCTGCCTCTCGGCTTTCACCTGCTGGCACACTAAGCATCTGGATACAAACTGTGCCACTTCCCTCTTCATGCCATACCATCACACACTCTCTCGCATATCCCGATACATCTTGTTAGCACATGGATGTATGGAATACTGAGAGCGATGCGCTTCCTGTAATATCTTCTCTCGCAACTCCCCACTAGGCACACACAATCTAACTCCATGCCTCAAAGATCCATTCTCTACAATAGTGAAATCATCCTCCAATCCTGCTCTCACCTGAGCTCTGATACTCCTCAAAGATACGTCATCATACTGTGCTGCCTTGATCCTATCCATCAAATCTGAATGTATCTGCAATCCCCACATCTGCATAGCACCACCCAGAACAATCACCTCAATGCCCAAGCTCTCCAAGTCCTCCAACAAATATCGATCCTGCGTCAAGAACATAGCTACCGGATACCTGCTCAAAGCATCGGCAACTATATTAGCCTTCCCAGGATGATATTGCAAAGAGATATCAAAATCCTTCATCAGTTCCAACCACCGACGCTGCCTCATGTTCAACTCCTTCTGCGTGAAAACGTACTTCAAGCTTTTATGGTCTGTGAAGATCTCCACACGCTCTCCGTACAAATAATGTTTCCACAACTTCAGGGCAAATATGACAGCTGCCAACTCCAAATCATGGGTAGGATAGTTCTTTTCATGAGGACGCAATTGCCTGGATGCATAGGCAATCACTTTCCCATGCTGCTGAAGAACAGAACCTAAACCCTTTTCCGATGCATCACTATAAATAGTGAAACCTCCGGACCCTGATGGCAATGTCAAAATAGGAGCAGACGTCAACCTCTTCTTCAACTCCTCAAAAGCGGCCTGGCAATCTTCCGTCCAAACAAACTCCATATCCTTCCTTGTGAGTCTGGTCATCGGCTCGGCAATCCTCGAAAAATCTTGCACAAACTTTCTGTAGTAGCCTGCCAATCCCAAGAAACTCCTGATCTCTGCTACCGAACTCGGAGTCTTCCAAGATTCCACTGCTGAAATCTTCTTCGGATCCACTGAAATACCATCACCAGTCACAACATGCCCCAAGAATTCCACCTTGTCCAAAAAAAACTCACATTTGGACAACTTTCCATACAGCTTCTCCTTCCTCAGCACATCCAACACAATCCTCAAATGCTCCTCATGCTCCTCCGGTGTCCTCGAGTATATGAGTATGTCGTCGATGAACACCACCACGAACTTGTCAAGGTACTGGTGGAACACCTTGTTCATCAAGTTCATAAATACCGCCGGTGCATTAGTCAAACCAAACGGCATCACCATAAACTCGAACTGACCATACCGAGTTCTAAAAGCAGTCTTCGGTATGTCCTCCGGCTTCACCTTCACCTGATGGTAGCCTGATCTCAAATCTATCTTACAAAACACCTTCGCACCACTCAACTGATCAAACAGATCATCAATCCGTGGCAAAGGATACTTATTCTTGATAGTGAGATTATTCAAAGCCCTGTAATCAATGCACATACGCACCGATCCATCCTTCTTTGGTACAAACAATACCGGGGCTCCCCATGGTGAAGAACTCGATCTGATAAACCCCTTATCCTGCAATTCGTCCACCTGCTTCTTCAACTCGACCAGCTCGTTGTTGTTTACTCTATAGACATGCTGCGAAATCGGTTCTGCACCTGGCACCAAGTCTATAGAAAATTCAACATCTCGATCTGGCGGCAATCCTGGCAATTCTTCAGGAAACACATCCAAAAATTCTGCTATCAACGGATGTGGCAACTCCTTGTCTTCCACCATAGCTCCACAAATAATGCCTTCTTCCTGCTCCACAGCTCCTCTAGCAAACTCGAACTCTGGCTCTCCTGGCGGACCAAACAAAACTCTACCTCCTCTACAATCTATGCTAGCACGGTGCCTACTCAACCAATCCATCCCGAGTACAATGTCGTAGCTCGGAAGTGGCATTACAAGTAGACACGCACTCAAGTCCCGGCCTCCCAGAGTAACTCTCCGATCTTTGTAAATATCATTAACCAGGATAATGCCTCCCCCGGTCATGATCTTGCAAGTCCTAAGCAAAGACTCAGCTACCAAACCTTGCTTTAGAGCAAAAAAAATAGATACAAAACTATGGGAAGCACCACTATCAAACAAAGCTAAAGCTGGAATGGAATCAAGAAGAATAGAACCTGCGATGACATCTCCGGTGGGTTCCTCCTCTTCGACTGTCATAGCAAACGCTCGTCCCTGCCGAGCACCTCCCTGCTGCTGATGCTGGACAAAATGCTGCTGCTGTGTCGGAAGACGTCCCCTCGGTTGTGCTGCAGGTGGTCTCATCTGTGCCCTCGGAGCTGGAGCTGCTCCCTGAACTGCACGACGAGGACACTCCCTCAATTGATGCCCTTCAGTACCACAATACAAACAAACTCCTAGCCTCTTTCTGCAAACTTCCCAGATATGGCCGGGCTTCTTGCAGAAGTTGCATAGAGCTTGCTGTAACTGCCTCTGCTGCTGAGGTGCCTGGTGAAAAGGCGCTCTAGCTGGAGTCTGGTTCTGCTGTGGCTGCTGAAAAGGTCTGGACTGGAAATGAGGACGTTTGGCAGATACTGCACTGCCGTTGGCCCCCAGAAAAGAATCACGGTCTCTCTTGGTCTTCAAACCCAGATCCCGCTCAACCTTGCGTGCCTCCGCAAGTATCTCCGAGTATGTCTCATAAAAAGACGGAATGAGAAATCAATATGGCACATGATGTAAGACATCAAGGAAAGGACAGTTTAAGAGATCAAGTATCAATATCAAAGGAGAATAGTTGAATCAAAAGAATTTTCCTAGATGTGATTGAGTATCTCAGCCTATATCCTATATCCTATTGCAGGCTCGCAGTAGTACAACTAAGTTGTCGCACTACCACGACATCACATACTTGTGAAGCTAGGTCTGCATGGGCCACCACCAAAAACGTGTCACGACCCGCACCCGGGGTAAGGGTACTAGTCGGAAACAACGCCCAGCCTACGTCGCAGAATCGGCGGTAGAACACTGTCTAGAAAGTCTATCTAATATAATGAACCACCAAAAGATAGTGTACTCAATCACAGAACTAAGATAGAATAAACACGAATCAGATAAGAATAGAATAGTCACAATACAACTCATGAGTCTAAAATAATACATCAATGAGTCTGAAGAAAAATACAGAAATATGCTGGAGACAAATCCAGTACAAAAGAATACTACAAAACTATAAAGCTACAACTCCAGGGTCAACTGTCTCAGTTGGGATAAGTCCCTCTTGAGCCAGGGTCTCAGAATCTAAACCCACAACATCCTGGGGTCCAAAATAGGTAGGGTACTCCTCAGTGTCATCTGGAAAAATATATCCAGTCAGGAAAGGAGCAGAGTATAATCCTAACAGCTGTCACTACCACATTCTGAAAATAGGGGTATTTTGGACTTTTTACAATATTTAATATTATTGTAGTTATAATTAATTAATTGCATGAATAATATATATTATAAATTAAATAACTGTGTGATGTGTACTTTAATATATTATTTTATAGACAGTGTTCATTTGTGTTTGTGATGGTAGACTTGACCTAGAAGCCAGTAGATGAGTACCTGTTGGAATTATGGAATTTTAAGGTTAATTGTTTTATTTTAGAATTAATTTATTGGAGCTGTAATTAATTACCGTATTTTATTTATTTATTTGTGCATTGCCTTTGCTTCGATATTTGGAGCAGTATCCTGACTTCTGTCTTCCAACAAATTTCACAATCTTGCCCTAGACATGCCCGCCTTCAATTCTGCTATTTTTGCAACTCATAATTATGCTCTTTGTATATTATTTCTGGCCGCACAAAAAATCATCGCGGACGTTTATTTTAAAATTCCTATTTTGTATCGTTGTGCGTTCCAATCGAAAATTGGAGGCCATCTTGACCTATTTTTCGTGCGGCCCAAATTAGGGTAATATTCTGTTCTGAGTCTTCTTCAATATTGGTATTGATGACCTGACCTGATTTTGACCCCATGTACTCATAATTAATTGTTGAACACAACTTGCATTTATTTCTATTTAAATTGAGGATACTATTTTATCTGATTCTAAAATCCCAATTTAATTCCAGTGCCCTGCAAATTCAGCCCATACCCAACTTATAGTGCCCCCTGACCCTACAAAACATCGGACCCCGAATCGCCCACCAAATTTTTGTCATTTTATGTGTTTGTGCAATTTCCCGAATTTAAGGGGCTAGGTTGCAATTATTCAATTGTAGGTGTCATCACCCCATTGTCCAAGACCAAATGGAAAGGCTAATTAATTGTGGACCAAATTATATTTTTCCTACATGAATTAAATTTCCTCATGATCAATCCTAGCCACCCATTCCAGGGATGCATCCTCACCCTCCATCACACCCTCTCTCTCCCTATTTAATATCATGTCTACCTCAAACCCTAATCCCTAGGCAACCTAGAAAACACCACCCTCACAAGCCCCCTCTCTCCAACGTAGGATTCCTTTCTCCTCCTCTTTTCTTTTCTTCTTCTTCTCCTTTTTCCTTCCTTCTTCCTTATTGTTTTTTCATTGCAATTTGAATTCAATAGGGGGGGAACACTGTTCACCCATTCCCCCCTACTGTTCATTCTCCGACGGAACCCTCCGGCGGCCTCGGTGAACTCCGGCGAGCAGCACCCCGCTGCAGCCGCTGAACTCATCCAGCCCGGCGGCCTCTTCAACTCCGGCGACTGCTCCAACCGGCCGAGTCCCCCTGCACCCAGGCCGACATCTCCGGCGGCGCTGCCATGGCGAGTCCGGCAGCCCGTTGCATTCCGGCGGCAACCCCATCTTCATCTTCACCACCACCTACACCATCACCACCGCCACCACTCCCGCGGCGGCCAAGATCTCCCAGCCGATCCTCCGGCGGCCTACGTTCAACACCCCGGCGGCCCTCTTCCCATCGAACTGCTGCGGCTGCTCCTTCCTTCGACCTCCGGCGGTCTCCAGTCCGGCCTCCGGCGACCCCAACCTCTGTAAGTTCTCCTCCCATCTCCCATCTCCTTCTTCCTTCTTCATATATATATATATATATATATATATGTATATATACATATGTATATACATGTTTACATATATATTTAATGTGTATAAATATACATGTATGTATATATCTAATTAATATGTATATTAATCTAATGAATGTATATATATTTAATGTGGATAAATGTACATGTATATATATATACAATGTATGTAAGTATATATTTTGCGTAGGTATAAATGTGTAGTAGTATATGTATTTGCATAAATTAATTAATGCTTTAAATATGAGAATACGTATGAGTTTAATTAATATGTAATGTATATGTATTGTAGGTAATTATTTAAATTGAATGTTTAATAGTATATATAATATTGGTATACGTATAAAAAATATATTTCGTATATACTTAATATATTTTAATAAAATGGGTATACATGTATTTTATTTATATACTTAGCATATTTCAATATATATTTAATTGGTATGTATCGTGTATATTTAGTATATGTATGTAATTAAAATGGTAAATGTATATTATTTATTTATTAGAAATTAACTGTATAATGTAATGGTAATAGATACAAATATGTATTTTTAGTACTTATAAAACATATTTTGGTATATGTATTATTTTGGTATAAATCTATAGATATGTAAATACGTATTTGATATATGTTAATATATAAATGTACAAATTTTGGAAAATGTGCAACTATAGCAAGTAATTTATATTGGTATATATTTTAGATATATTTCATGAATTATGTTTATATATATATACATACAAGTATTATTTTTATTATGTTTATATGCAAGTATTATTTATTTTTAAAAGTATATAGTTATACATATATCTATTATCGATATTGATGGAAATTATATGTAATTAATTAATAAGATGTTTATTTAAATATGTAGTCCTACTAGATGACCCTAGTTGACTAGTGCCCTGTCTGACATGGCCCTGAGGCCAGTGTTTATAGACTGTGTGTTAGCGTAGCATCTGATGCAAATGTGGTTTGATTGTGTTATGTCTATAGGACTGTTGGTTTACCCAGGGGATACTCTGGAACAGGACATCCATAAATACCAGCTAAGGACCGAGGCAAGTACATTCTCCGATAATTTTCAATTTCTTGATCATTTCTATAAATTCAATAATTCTTGAAATGTTACAACTGAATCCTTGACACTGTGTTACACGGACTAGTACAGCTTGGATCTGCAGTCATGAGATGTTACCTTGATTATCGTATTGATATTGTACACGACATGTATATTTAGATATCGTACATGATAGACTTGACTTGCTCGTGTATCGTGACGTGTCATGGTTGGATCCACAGTACTAGTTGGGAGCGGGGAAGTAGTTAGTAAGAAATGTGATCATAACCTCTTATTGTAGTATAGAAATTGTAAGTGTTAATCATGCTCTTCACCCATGATTAGCCAGGCCCTGTAGCTATCGTACATGTTCCCAAGCCGATCACATTTTAAAACTACTATTTCAAACACCTAGAATAGATAAGTTCCCTATAATTTAAATCATATACTGCATCACCCGTATATGATACTGTACCTTGTTCTTTCCATTTCTTTATGCACTGACTATATCACATTGTCTATTGTCTGTCTCTTTACATTGCCTGTCTCTCTTAATTGCCATTGCATTTATTTCACTGTCTTCACAGTAGCTAGCATGACATGTTTTATTGAATTATAGACATTATCAATTAATGGAACTGTTATTTGAGAGTGTTGCTTTGCTCCTTCCTGACTGAAAATATTTTTCCAGACTATGCCTTAGAGGACCGCTGTCCGACACTTTATGGACCATACGGTGAGTAGCTGCAGACTTGGTAGTTTAGTTGTGATTCTGGAAGGTCTAGCCGGAGTTATTATTTATTGTTAGTTCTTTAAGTAGACTATTTGGTACCGAATTTGTCTCCGGCATTTTGATGATTCTTGGATATTGTTGAGTAGAATATTACTTGTGGACTTGTGTTGTGTTTAATTTTAGTTTTACTATTCGAATCTTATCGTGCTGTAATCCTGTGATTGAGTATGTGTTCATCTTATTTGTGTCATCCGTGCCTCCTAATGGAGATTGGATGCTTGCGTGACATTAGTTAGATAGTATCAAGACCTTGACAGCGTTCTACCGTCGATGCTGCGGCGTAGGCTGGACGTACCCACGCACTCGTGCCCCTAAACCGGGTGCGGGTCGTGACATATTTTTAGTGGTGGCCCATGCAGGTCAGACTTCGCATTTAGAGCGATGTCGTGGTAGTGCGACAACTTAGATGTACTACTGCGTGCCTGCTATAGAATATAGGACATAGGATACTAGGATGAGAGAGGATACTCAATCACAAATTATTTGAGAGATTCCTGGGATGACCCTTGAGAATCTCATTATAAATTCCAATTTAAATCCTTTCCCCTTGTTTTCTTCCGTTCTCACTTATTGATATTGAGTTTGATCCTTGTTGACCAGTTGTTAACTTTAATTCTTGGTATCGTTGTTGAGTTGATTTCATATTGAGATGAATTTTATGGGCTAAAATTTACGGTATTATCTGATGACATATATTGATGAGGACAGCGAGAAAGGTAAAACGTCTACTTTGGTTATGAAACCTAGAGTTTATCACAGCCATATTAGCTGTCGTGACCAGAACGTAGGAACCTAACTTGGATGTACATACTTTAGTTATGAGATTTAGGGTCTCTCGCAGCTATACCGGTTGGCGTGGTAAGGATTCTAGATGACATGATTATAGAGTTGCATACCTTAGTTAAGGAACCTGTCGTTTATCGCATCTATGCTTACTGGCGTGGCGAGGATTCTAAGTATCATGATTACTGACGAGACGTGTATGATTATCAGGTTGTATCTTAAATTGGTTCTTAAAGTATCATCTCAAGACTTACCTATTTCTGTTATTCCAGGACTTCGTTCCATCGCTTCTTTTCTTTACTAGCAGTAAAGATACCTTCCGTCCTCAATCCAGTTCTTTTGAGCTCCTATTCTCTAAGGATTCCTTGTTAAAATTTCTAATTTAAATCATTCCCTTGTTCCGTCCCTTCTCACTTATTGATGTTGAATTTGCTTGTTGTTATTGATTAGGTATTAAATTAGGATTTTGGTTTCATTATAGAGTTGACTTCATATCAAGGTAAATTGCAGACTGATTTATGGTACTATTTGATGATGCCCGTCAATGAGGACAGTGAAAATGATTAAACATTAGAGCTATTGGACTACAGAAGGTGGATTTAAAATTTTTAATTGAAGATTGAAAATGAATTTCAAATTTTAGAATTTGAGAGGTTGAGATATTATGTTATTAAAATCTTATTTTGAAGATTTCAATGAATTGCAAAATTTTGAAATTGAGGAGTTGAAATATGGTTATTAAAATTTTATTTTTGGGGAATTCAGATTCAATTTGATGAACATAGACAAGTCTGTAAGGGTCTTTTAGTGATTAAGTTTCATTCAGTATTTAAATAATTGACCTTGAGGAAAGTGTATGCATTTACTTTAAATTTTATTCAAGGAGTTATTTTTGAGGAATTTTATTTGAGGATAAAATCTTATAGTGAGAGAGATATATTATAATATAAGTAGGTAAGATGCATGTGTAAGGATCTGTTGGCTTGAGTATAATTGAGATATCACTGCCCACTGACTTGGGTGTCAATCTAGGGTTGTATTACAGAGAGCAGTACTTAGTATAGAGTGTTGAAATTGATATGCATTCGAGTGATAAGAATAACTAGTATCAACTATTGCAGTAGGTAAGGAAGCTAGCAGTGAGTATGCTTGTAGTAGAGTGTGGTACCTAAAGAGATAGAGGTATCAAACTTTACATGCATCATTTGACCTATGATTATGTTAGAGATAGAAGATACTGCAGGTAATGTGTTAGCAGGTTCTTTCTTTTCTTTCCTCGTGTTTCTTTGTGTCTTCTGATTGATTGATACCATAGTACCGTAGCTTGTATGCATGATTTCTTATTATAATGTAGTTAGTAGTACCCCTGATACAGAGACTGCAATACCATGACAAAAGATACCATGATCATACATATTTCTCTTAGGTTGCATGTTGTATGGTTGTAGGTAGAATTCTCTTAGACTTTGATTGTTGAGGATTTAACTATAGTAAAGATTAATGAAGAGGTTATGACTTGACAAAGAGAGACAAGGTGCCTTAAATTTTGAGGAAAATATTAAATTAAATAAAGAGTTGGGAATTTAATATGGCGTAATTAAAGTTTTGTTAAATCATTGATTTTAAGAAGATTATGAAATGATGGAATTTATCGTTGAAATTGAGGAATTTAAGAAGGCCATCGATATAATTATTGGACTGCAAGTTATGAACTTATATCTTGAATATTGTATTGGAGGTTTCATAAGTATTACATCGTTGCATATTATGTGGAAAAAAAAATCGAGGAATAAGAACACAAATGGATTAATGTTGAATTCAAATTTTGGGATGAGATTCAATTTTAGAAATATGCATTGATTGGATTTCAATTAGAGGATTGAATATTAAATTCTTGTATTTCGTTATTAACCTAAAATTTTGGAGGATATTGTGCTAAGAATGGGATTTGATTTTATATTTGAAGATTTTTAGGGATATAATATTTATAGAATTTTGAAAATTATTGTGACATAACAATATGGAGTAGTTCATGATTATATGATTTGATGAATTTAAATTTGATGGTAGTAAATAAATAAATAAAACAATTGAGGATTTAAAAATTCGAGGATAAACATTGATTTAAATAGAGGGTTAAAAATTTAACATGGCAGGATTTATGATGTATTAATTCCAGGAAGGATGTGATATGATTGAGGTTATCATTAAAATTTGAGGAAATTTAGAGAGATTATCACTATAATTATTTGATTGCAAGTTATGGAAATTTTTAAAATGTTATATTTGAATGTCGCATTTGGAAAATCCTTAAGTATCGTATTGCCGAGTATTTCGAGGAAGAATAAAAAAAAATTTGATGGACTAATGTTTGAATTCAAAACTTGTGGGACGAGATTACAATTATATATGTGGATTGATTAAATCAAATTTGAGGAATGGATATTAAATTCCGAGTATTGAATTACTAACTAAAACTTTCAAGGGAATTTTGATAAAAAATAGACTTTGATTTCATTTCGAGGATTTTTTCAGGAATGAAATAATATCAGAAATTTTGAAATTATGAAAAGACCTTGCGGATTATTACCTGATGTCGTGGTTGATGAATTTAAGTTTGAGGGAAATAATTAATGTGTATGATTAAATGCTACTTTGAGGATTTTAAATTTCGAGGACGAAATTCTTTTAAGGTGGGTAGACTTGTCACTACCACATTCCGAAAACAAGGGTATTTTGGACTTTTTACAATATTTAATATTATTGTAGTTATAATTAATTAATTGCATGAATAATATATATTATAAATTAAATAACTGTGTGATGTATACTTTAATATATTATATTATAGACAGTGTTCATTTGTGTTTGTGATGGTAGACTTGACCTAGAAGCCAGTAGATGAGTACCTGTCGGAATTATGGAATTTTGAGGTTAATTGTTTTATTTTAGAATTAATTTATTGGAGCTGTAATTAATTACCGTATTTTATTTATTTATTTGCGCATTGCCTTTGCTTCGATATTTGGAGCAGTATCCTGACTTCTGTCTTCCAACAAATTTCACAATCTTGCCCTAGACATGCCCGCCTTTAATTCTGCTATTTTTGCAACTCATAATTATGCTCTTTGTATATTATTTCTGGCCGCACAAAAAATCGTCGCGGACGTTTATTTTAAAATTCCTATTTTGTATCGTTGTGCGTTCCAATCAAAAATTGGAGGCCATCTTGACCTATTTTTCGTGCGGCCCAAATTAGGGTAATATTCTGTTCTGAGTCTTCTTCAATATTGGTATTGATGACCTGACCTGATTTTGACCCCATGTACTCATAATTAATTGTTGAACACAACTTGCATTTATTTCTATTTAAATTGAGGATACTATTTTATCTGATTCTAAAATCCCAATTTAATTCCAGTGCCCTGCAAATTCAGCCCATACCCAACTTACAGTGCCCCCTGACCCTACAAAATATCGGACCCCGAATCGCCCACCAAATTTTCGTCATTTTATGTGTTTGTGCAATTTCCCGAATTTAAGGGGCTAAGTTGCAATTATTCAATTGTAGGTGTCATCACCCCATTGTCCAAGACCAAATGGAAAGGCTAATTAATTGTGTACCAAATTGCATTTTTCCTACATGAATTAAATTTCCTCATGATCAATCCTAGCCACCCATTCCAGGGATGCATCCTCACCCTCCATCACACCCTCTCTCTCCCTATTTAATATCATGTCTACCTCAAACCCTAATCCCTAGGCAACCTAGAAAACACCACCCTCACAAGCCCCCTCTCTCCAACATAGGATTCCTTTCTCCTCCTCTTTTCTTTTCTTCTTCTTCTCCTTTTTCCTTCCTTCTTCCTTATTGTTTTTTTCATTGAAATTTGAATTCAATAGGGGGGGAACACTGTTCACCCATTCCCCCCTACTGTTCATTCTCCGGCGGAACCCTCCGGCGGCCTCGATGAACTCCGGCGAGTAGCACCCCGCTGCAGCCGCTGAACTCATCCAGCCCGGCGGCCTCTTCAACTCCGGCGGCTGCTCCAACCGGCCGAGTCCCCCTGTACCCAGGCCGACATCTCCGGCGGCGCTGCCTTGGCGAGTCCGGCAGCCCGTTGCATTCCGGCGGCAACCCCATCTTCATCTTCACCACCACCTACACCATCACCACCGCCACCATTCCCGCGGCGGCCGAGATCTCCCAGCCGATCCTCCGGCGGCCCACGTTCAACACCCCGGCGGCCCTCTTCCCATCGAACTGCTGCGGCTGCTCCTTCCTTCGACCTCCGGCGGTCTCCAGTCCGGCCTCCGGTGACCCCAACCTCTGTAAGTTCTCCTCCCATCTCCCATCTCCTTCTTCCTTCTTCATATATATATATATATATATATATATATATATATATATATATATATATATATATGTATATATACATATGTATATACATGTTTACATATATATTTAATGTGTATAAATATACATGTATGTATATATCTAATTAATATGTATATTAATCTAATGAATGTATATATATTTAATGTGGATAAATGTACATGTATATATATATACAATGTATGTAAGTATATATTTTGCGTAGGTATAAATGTGTAGTAGTATATGTATTTGCATAAATTAATTAATGCTTTAAATATGAGAATACGTATGAGTTTAATTAATATGTAATGTATATGTATTGTAGGTAATTATTTAAATTGAATGTTTAATAGTATATATAATATTGGTATACGTATAAAAAATATTTTTCGTATATACTTAATATATTTTAATAAAATGGGTATACATGTATTTTATTTATATACTTAGCATATTTCAATATATATTTAATTGGTATGTATAGTGTATATTTAGTATATGTATGTAATTAAAATGGTAAATGTATATTATTTATTTATTAGAAATTAACTGTATAATGTAATGGTAATAGATACAAATATGTATTTTTAGTACTTATAAAACATATTTTGGTATATGTATTATTTTGGTATAAATCTATAGATATGTAAATACGTATTTGATATATGTTAATATATAAATGTACAAATTTTGGAAAATGTGCAACTATAGCAAGTAATTTATATTGGTATATATTTTAGATATATTTCATGAATTATGTTTATATATATATACATACAAGTATTATTTTTATTATGTTTATATGCAAGTATTATTTATTTTTAAAAGTATATAGTTATACATATATCTATTATCGATATTGATGGAAATTATATGTAATTAATTAATAAGATGTTTATTTAAATATGTAGTCCTACTAGATGACCCTAGTTGACTAGTGCCCTGTCTGACATGGCCCTGAGACCAGTGTTTATAGACTGTGTGTTAGCATAGCATCTGATGCAAATGTGGTTTGATTGTGTTATGTCTATAGGACTGTTGGTTTACCCAGGGGATACTCTGGAACAGGACATCCATAAATACCAGCTAAGGACCGAGGCAAGTACATTCTCCGATAATTTTCAATTTCTTGATCATTTCTATAAATTCAATAATTCTTGAAATGTTACAACTGAATCCTTGACACTGTGTTACACGGACTAGTACAGCTTGGATCTGCAGTCATGAAATATTACCTTGATTATCGTATTGACATTGTACACGACATGTATATTTAGACATCGTACATGATAGACTTGACTTGCTCGTGTATCGTGACGTGTCATGGTTGGATCCACAGTACTAGTTGGGGGCGGGGAAGTAGTTAGTAAGAAATGTGATCATAACCTCTTATTGTAGTATAGAAATTGTAAGTGTTAATCATGCTCTTCACCCATGATTAGCCAGGCCCTGTAGCTATCGTACATGTTTCCAAGCCGATCACATTTTGAAACTACTATTTCAAACACCTAGAATAGATAAGTTCCCTATAATTTAAATCATATACTGCATCACCCGTATATGAGACTGTACCTTGTTCTTTCCATTTCTTTATGCACTGACTATATCACATTGTCTATTGCCTGTCTCTTTACATTGCCTGTCTCTCTTAATTGCCATTGCATTTATTTCACTGTCTTCACAGTAGCTAGCATGACATATTTTATTATATTATAGACATTATCAATTAATGGAACTGTTATTTGAGAGTGTTGCTTTGCTCCTTCCTGACTGGAAATATTTTTCCAGACTATGCCTTAGAGGACCGCTGTCCGACACTTTATGGACCATACGATGAGTAGCTGCAGACTTGGTAGTTTAGTTATGATTCTGGAAGGTCTAGCCGGAGTTATTATTTATTGTTAGTTCTTTAAGTAGACTATTTGGTACCGAATTTGTCTCCGGCATTTTGATGATTCTTGGATATTGTTGAGTAGAATATTACTTGTGGACTTGTGTTGTGTTTAATTTTAGTTTTACTATTCGAATCTTATCGTGCTGTAATCCTGTGATTGAGTATGTGTTCATCTTATTTGTGTCATCCGTGCCTCCTAATGGAGATTGGATGCTTGCGTGACATTAGTTAGATAGTATCAAGACCTTGACAGCGTTCTACCGCCGATGCTGCGGCGTAGGCTGGACGTACCCACGCACTCGTGCCCCTAAACCGGGTGCGGGTCGTGACAATAGCAGTTCTCAAATAATGATAAAAACTATGTAACAGTAAGTAGCTGTGGATAAACAAGATGCATAAATAGATACAAGAAATGTATAGACAAAAAGGAAGTACTGAAAAGAAATACAATAATGAACAATATGCTGATAGAACAAGAATACTAATGACTAAGTGTGTGAGTACTAGCTTTAACATGTGATCGGCTTAGGAACTTGCACAAGAGTATAATGGCCTGGCTGATTATACGTGCGGTGTATGATCAACACTCACAAGGAACAAGACATGCACAAGGAGGGTATGATCACATATCTACACTAAAATACTCCCCACCCCGACTGGTATAATAGATCCAACCACGGTACGTTATGGCACGAGATTCCCCAAGAAGATAGCTAGTCTCCCCGGGAATCGGTGTCTGTACATGTACAAGATAACCAATGAAATAATACTTGCACCATATACACCATATACCAAGGAATAACATCTCATGACGAGATCCGGATATACCAATCCATGTAACCATAGTGTCGAGAGAAACATGTAAATCTATACTAGATACAACGAACATAGAGGATATCATAAATGAGAAACTATCAGAGAATGTACTCGCCTGAAGTCCAATAAACAGTCTCACAAATGTCTGACTCGGTGCCTCGAAGACCTAGATATGGAATACCACATTAATACAAGGTCCCGGAAAGAGAACAAGTCAAACTAGGCAATTTCTAGGTCAATAAGTCAATTCTAAGTCAAAAGTTAACTATGGTCAACTCTAAAGTCCACTAAAGTCAAACATGGTCAAACCCAAAGTCAACCTCACAAGACATCTATAAAATAATATAGAGATAAACTACAATAATTTAGGAATCAAATTAGATTCAAAAAGAACTCACACAATATATACTAATAATATAATTAATATATACCCTAAAATAATATATATACAACCCAACATTTATATAAATAACATAATATATTATTACAATTATTATTCCTCACAAAACACATATATATATATATATACAATTATAATATATAATATATACATTAAATCTGTCAAAGCGTCATTGAAAAACAGTGAATAAAATAGGATTAAATCAAAACAGTTTAAATAGTGACAGTCGGGACTGTCACCGAAGGACTGTCACCGAAACCCAAGTAATAAACTGCCACTGCTTTGGTTTTCGCTGACAGTTAAACTGTCGCGGAAAAGCGTCGCAGAAAAGCTGCTATTTCCCGCTGCTGCAATTAATGACAGGTTTGTCATTAATTGCCCGAAGGCTACAGCGGCTGCTATTAGTCGGCTAATTAATGACAGTTTTTTACTGTCATTAATTCACTGTCACTAAAACAAGTTGTATATATATAATTATATATATAAAAACAGAATATATAAACAATATATATATATATATATAAACAGAATATATAAAACAGTATATATATATATATATATATATAAACCATTAATACAAAAATGTACATATATATATTAATATACACATAAACTTATACCTTCAAATATTTAACAAAGAACATATAATTTACATGGCTAGAAGCACACCTAAAATATTTACATTAATATCCAAATAATTACATAATAATTATAAATAATATAATTACATAATTAAACATACAAATATATTTTATAAAACATTTTATGTATAAATTATATTATTTAACAAGTAGTAACATATATATTTGCATGCAAGAAAGCTACATATTATATTGTACATTATATTAGCACACCCAAAATATAGATCTATGCTACAATAATTACTATAATAAATACACAAAATAAATATTTAATATCCATATATATACTAATTATAAATGAAGAATTGAACCACAATTAATTAGATCTATGCAAAAATACACACAATTGGAGAGTATCTCATCGTATCCCACTAGATCTAGGATACGCATGCGACACGAGTCCAACACACAACCAAATGCACCCCAAAGGACACAAACAAATCACAAATAATATTTATGAACAAATCAAAGCGTCAAAAGTAGATCTATGTGTCCGTGTCAAAATACGACATGTTCAAAGCCCCGTGTCTGAGGAAAACCCCCAAATGACACGTATCACCAAATAGTTGGGATACGAACCACAAGTATCCCAATATGGACACGACACTAGCCTCAAACACAAATCTCATGTTCAATTGATCTATAGGATCAATTGACACACACAACAAAATATAAATTCGGAATTCCAACAAAATTGACACAAAAAGTACCATAACTTTCTCCATGGGTCTCCTATGAACACAAAACAAAGTCCTATGGGTACTACATACATATAGGTTGATTTTACATAATTAAATCTTAGATTTAGAAGCTATTTAAATGGGAAAATCTAAATTATACCTATTGGGAGATGGATTCCCAATGAAACCTCCAATTGAGATGAACTTGCTTCCAAATTGTAGATCCTTGCTCCTCTTTGTAGATCCTTGCTTCCTTCTTCTAGATCCTTGCTTCCTCCTTCTCTAATGGTGAATTGGGAAGAATTTGGAATGAATTTGGTAGGGAATTGGATTGGGAATGGAGGGAATTTGGTAGTGGGAGAATTCTAGATCTAGATTTGGAATGAGATGAGAGGAGAGAGAAATTTCCCCCCTCTTTAATAGGCCGACCATAGCCCCTCCCCCAAGCAATTATAAAATATCCAATGTACCCCTTGGGGCCTCTCATGAAGAAATAATTAAGGAAGGAAGCTTCTAGTCTAATCATTTAATTAATTTAATCCATCTCCTTAACTATGGGCTTTCTAAATGGGACAAGTCTAACTAATTAATTCATGTTGTTCCATGGGTCCAAACTAAACTAGTTGGGTCCACTAAAATAAGTCTAAAATAATTAAATAATAACTAACAACAATTAAATAATACAACAAATAATTATTTACCATGCACAATATTTATTTAAATAGGAAATTACCAAAATACCCTTTCCTAGAAAATGTGGTAGTAATACTGAACCATTTGATAGGACTTACAAGATCATGACTGGAGGAGGCATTATCCTAGTCAGTAATTTTTGCAAGGATCAGAGAGTTTACTTGGGAGGCCGAGAGTTGAGTGTGGGCTTACTCGCAATGCCACTTCCGAGTTATGATATTGTACATGGACTGGATTGGTTGAGTAGGCACCATGCTACTATAGATTATTGTGGAGGCAGAGTAAACTTTTGACTGACAGTACAACCAGAGTTCGAGTTTACCAGAGGAGCAGCGGAGCAGTACAAGGGTATCTTGTGAAGCCATGATGGAAGAGAAGCTGCCACATCCTTTGATAGCGGAGTTCCTGGATGTATTTCTAGAGGAGTTGTCGAAATTACTACAAGACAGAGATGTTGAGTTCTCTATAGATTTGGTGTCAAGCGCAGAGCCAATATCACAATACGTCTACAGGGTCAAAAATATCAAAATAGCAGAAATAAAGAAGCAGGTTAATGAGTTATAGGACAAGGGCTTCATCTAATCCAGTTCATCACCATAGGGTACTCCGATATTGTTTGTACCAAAGAAGAATGGGTCTGTACATATGTGTATCGACTATATAGCTCTGAACAACCTTACTATCAAGAATAAATATCTGTTGCCGAGGATAGATGATCTCTTCGATCAGTTGAGTGGAGCGAAGATATTTTGAAAGATAGACTTAAGGTCAGGCTACCACCAGGTGAAGGTGAAGAAGAAAGATATTTCGAAGATAGCTTTGTAGATTCAGTATGGCCAGTTTGAGTTCATGGTATTGCTGTTTGGGTTTACTAATGCCCCGGTGGTATTTATGAACCCGATGAACAAGGTGTTCCACCAGTACCTTGACAAGTTCGTGGTGGTGTTCATCGATGACATTCTTGTGTATTCGAATTCCCCGGAGGAGCATGAGGAGCACCTGAGGATAGTTTTGGAGACTCTCAGGAAGGAGGAGCTTTACCAGAAGCTTTCAAAGTGCGAGTTCTTCCTTGATAAGGATAAATTCCTTGGGCATGTGGTGACGGGTGATGGGATCTCAGTTAACCCGAAGAAGATCATGGCAGTAGGGTCATGGACTACTCCGAGTTTAGTGGCTGAGATCAGGAGTTTTCTCATATTAGCAGGTTACTATAGAAGGTTTGTACAAGACTTCTTCAGGATCGCGGAGCCAATGACTAGGCTGATCAGGAAGGATGTAGATTTTTTTTGGATAGAGGATTGTCAGAAAGCATTTTATAAGCTGAAGAAGAGATTGACGACAACTCCAGTTTCAACGTTGTCATCGGGGACAAGTGGATTCACTATCTATAGTGATGCTTCAGGAAAAGGTTTGGGTTGTGTTCTTTAGTAGCACGGAAAGGTGATTTGCCTATGCTTTCAAGCAATTACGTCCTCAAGAGAAGAATTATCCCACCCACAATTTGGAGTTGGCAGCGGCCATCTTTGTCCTAAAGCTGTAAAAATACTATCTATACGGAGAGTGTGTGAAGATCTTCATAGACCATAAGAGCAGGAAGTACGTATTTATACCGAAAGAGATGAACATGATGCAGAGAAGATGATTAAAGTTGATGAAGGAATTTGACATTTTATTATAGTACCACCCAGGGAAGGCTAACGTAGTCCCCGATGCCTTGAGCAAGTATCCGATGGCAATGTACTTGACGATAGACATACACTTGTTGGTCAATATTGAGAGGTTAGAAATTGAGGTGCTAGTTCCTGGTATCGAGATTCAGATGTCGGGATTACTGATATAGTCCGAGTTGATGGACAGAATCAGAGCTATGCAATATGATAAAGAGGCTCTGAGGAGTATCTGGGTGCAGGTTCGGACAGGACTATGAGAGGACTTCTCTATTGTTGATGATAGATCATTGTGGCACAGTACTAGGATATGTGTGCGAGTAGGGAGCTGCACGAGAAGGTTTTATAGGAGGCGCATCGCTCTCAATACTTGATGTATCCAGGTGACAAAAAGATGTATCAAGACCTAGGGGAGCACGTATGGTGGTATGGTATGAAGCGCGAGGTAGCATGCTTCATATCGAGGTATTTATTGTACTAGTAGGTAAAGGCGGACAGATAGAGGCCAGGTGAATTGCTTCAGTCTTTACCCATCCTAGAGTAAAAGTGGAAGCATGTGACAATAGATTTTGTTTCAGAGCTTCCACGTTCTCTAGGAGAGAAAGATGCGATTTGGGTCATCATAGACAGGTTAACCAAATCAGCCCACTTTTTGCCATTCAAAGTAGGAACGTCTACGGAGAAGCTAGCGGAGATGTACATGCGACAGATTATCGAATTGTATAGAGTTCCTATGAGCATTGTCTCAGATCGGGATAGTCGTTTTACTTCCCACTTCTGGAGGAGTTTGTAGGTTAGCTTGGGCACTCAACTCAAGTTCAGTATTGCATATCACCCCCAAACAGATGGGCATTTGGAGAGAACTATTCAAACTCTTGAGGATATGCTTCGCACTTATGTTCTGGATCTTAGAGGTTCTTGGGAGTATCATTTGCACCTGGTAGAGTTTGCTTATAATAATAGTTACCAGGCTAGCATTAAGATATCCCTATTCGAGGCTTTATATAGATGGAGATGTCGCACTCAGTTATCTTGGGATGATATCAGTAAGAGTGCCTCGTTTGGTCCAGAGATGGTCGTGGATGAAGCTGAAAAGGTGAAGCTCATTAGAGATAGACTTCGAGTGGCACAGGACAGACAACGACATTGGGGCCGACAGCCACCAGAGACCTTTGGAGTTTGAGATTTAGGTTTTGTTGTAATTGCTTGTGATTTTTTTATTTTAGATGGTGTGTTAAGGCTGTATTTTGTTCTAGGTTGATGATTTAGTGTTCTTCCATATGTCTTGGACATGGGGCATAATTCTTTTTGGTGGAGGCAAAAAACTTATCCACGGTACATCAGACCTTTCGGTAATCTTGTGAGGGTCGGTGTAGTGGCCTACAGACTAGACTTGCCGCCTGCAGTAGAGGGAGTACATAACGTGTTTCATGTGTCGCAGCTGAGACGGTACATGGCAGACCCTAGTCACGTACTAGATCACTTGGTGATCGAGGTTGGTCCGACTCTCAGCTATCCAGAGAAGCCAGTAGAGATTTTGGATCGCATGGAGAAGGTATTGTAGAACTAGACTGTTATTTTGGTTCGTGTCACATGGGGACATCACTCTCCAGTTGAGTCAACCTGGGAGAGGGAGAATTAAATGTGCGAGCAGTACCCGTATCTCTTCGAGCCTTGAGGTATTGTTCTTATTGTTTTAATTGTGTTCTTGTGCTAGTTTAGTTTAATTTTGAGGACAAAATTATTTTTAGGCGGATAGACCTGTCACTACCACATTTCTAGAATAGGAATATTTTTGTTATTTGCAATATTAATATATATATATATATATGTGTGTGTGTGTGTGTATATATTGTTTATAGTTTATATAATACGTATTGTCTATATATTATAACTATTAATAATATGGGTTAGTGGACTAGACTTGATGTGACTATTTGACTCAATATTAGACTAGTCATTTTGACTCAACTAGTCATTTTCCTTCATTCATTAGGAACTTGTTAAACCCCTCATTAGAATATAAAAACCCCACTAATCAAAAAACTCTTCACGAAAATCCTAGAGAACAAATTGGACATTGTGCCTTAGCAAACCTTAGGTTATTGTGGCCAGCCCTATATAGGAGAGGGTGGAGCCTCCCTTAAAGCTTCATTTATTGTTCATGAAACCCTAAGTGAGTTCTTCCCCAAACCTTTTCATTCCTCCACCAAATTTTAGTAAATTAATCCCTAATCTCTCTTATTTTTCTCATCTAATAAGCCTAGAAGCTTAGGTTTTGTCACATCCGATTCTAGATTTGGTATTTCTTGAATTTCTAGGATTTAATTTTTCCTCGTAATGTATTCCTACTGTATTTCTCTTGCTGGTTCCTGTTATTTTAATTATTTTTGCTGTTGTTAAGAGAGACTATAAGAGACCAGTAGAATACCTATTGGCATTGCCATAGACCTGGTTTAGAATCTGCATGTTGGTTTGGTTCATTTGACTGAACTCATGACTAAACCATTTTTCTCTCCTCTTAGCATATATACGATTTTTTCTCTCTTTTCTCTTTCTTCTTTCTTCTTTTTTATTTTTATTTTCCTTCTTTCTTGCACCCTTCTCTCTCACCCACTTGCACCTCCCCTAGCCGAACCCTAGCACTGGACCCAGCTAGGAGGAGGTCGTTGGACTCTTAGGCAAGTATATCTTGCTCAATGGTGAAGTCAAAAATTTTTGGATTTTTTTACATATATTATTTTAAAAATATATTTGATGGAAAATATTCTTCTTGAGTTGCTGATCATATTTAGTTCTTGGAGTTTTGGATTTTGATGTATGGATTTTTGTAGATCTGAGCTTTAAGTTAGGGTTTTTCATGTGTTCCATGAGTTTTTATTGGTTTTGATCTATTAAAACTTAGTATTTTTGAAAAGTAGTTATTCTTTATATTAGAGCATTTTATTTCGTGTAGTTTGGCTTTTGTTTCATTTGATTTGGAGTTAAAATAAAGTTTTTATGAAGAAAACAATTTTTTGATTTTTGTAGTTTTCGAACATGGCTGAACCTGCTGTTAGAGAAGGCAAAGTCTTCATACGGCCAGCAACCTATACGACAGAGAGCTCTATACGGTCCAAGAGGATTATGCGGCCTGAACTCCTTGTCGTAAACTGACAGCATGCAACCATCTTGTTGGATGCATGACTGTACATTTCATAAAGTGTTCTGGAGCTAATCCTTGAAGTGCTTGTGTATTCACTCGCTGAACGAATAAAAAATTTGCTATGTCCAAGATGGGGCATCTATGCGGCAAACTGTGCATGCGACAAATGGACTTATACGACATTAGTACTATACGTCTCTCCTCTTTTATCGCATAACCCTGCTTCACCCTTGCACATCTTTTTATGTTTCTTGTCTTTTCTCTCTGACACACTTTATAGCATGTCACATCAATCACTTTATGTCACTTTATTATTGGTCCATCACTCAGCACTTGACCCAAGGAGTAGAATTTAACCCTGAGCATGTGGCAAGTGAGTCCATACGACAATTAGGTGTATGCGGCCAGTGGGTGCATGCGGCAAGTGAGTCCATGCGGCCATTGGGTGCATCTGGCCATGAATTTTTATGTGCATTTTGTGTTTCCTTTAGTTATGTTTATTTAGTATTTTTTTTTAGTGATTATTGTTGTGTGCTTCCTTATGTCGATATAATTTTATGTTACCAGACATGTTTTGTATGTAAGTTCACGAGACAAGTTTATGTACAAGTTCATAATCCTCACGGTACCATAGAAATGTTTGTGTATAAAAATCTATTACATTAGCATCGAAAAATCGAGTGTGTGTATTGTCCAATGTATCGCGTGTCACGAATATAATAACTCATAAAAAGCTCATACTCGTAACTCGTCATTCTAGGGAGTTCTCAACTGTCCACGACTTGACAACTTGAAATAATTTAGTAATGATTAAACAAGATAAGATTTACCTAGATCATTGAGAGAAAATTATCGACTAAGTTTTGCGCTACCGGCTACCCTGATCTCTAAGGGCCCCATGCAGCATGGAAAAATCCTTATAGGCAAGGGCTCTATGACTGACTAAGTTTAAGTGTGTTGTGGCACTTACAAGACAAGTTTATATACAAGTTTATGTTACAAGACAAGTTTATAAAGCCAATTTATGATTACAAGTTTAAGTTTATGCTTATAAGTTCAGTTTTGTTTATGACAAGTAACAAGTTATATTATTTTATGGTTGAATGTGCATTTAAGTTTACTAGACAAGCGTACCCTTGGCCATCCGGGTTAACTACAGCGTCGGTGGTAGAAATATTCTTAAAATATGCATTTAGTAATTAATGTCTGTGACAACCCTAGCTAGTTAATCGTAGCAAGCCATAAATTTGTTTGACCGTACGATGAATGATGTTACTTTCATTATAGCACACTCTTCTAGTTTTCTTTTCTCCCGGCGCGTGGTTAGGGTGCTAAGTTCTTCTCGGATAAGGTCTTCAACCCTGGTCCTTGTTTGGTTTATGGGTTGTGGTCCCGATCTAGATTAGTTCCTATGCTCTCTTGCCGTTCATCACCTTACTTTTATTTTTTGTACTTGTTATCAGTTATTCTAGTATCGCTTTTGAGACAAGTACATTGGTACCATACAAGTCTCGATCAACAATAATTTCTTTTATGTTTCTTTCTGCTTTTTTTGTGATGTGTTTGGTTTATCACCTTGAGATCCTTTGTGGTACTTGTTGCTTGGGGTTCTGACCCCTCTGGCTTTGCACGGCCAAGTTACCCCGAAGAGAACCTGGATCCACCGTACTTCCAGCAAGATAGCTCGCACTCGTAGGACTACGGCCAAAGCTCGGGAGTGGGTTTCCTTCTTTCACCCCTCGTCTTGGTTACTTCATTTTGTGGTATTTAGCAAGGGTCAGAGTTAGCTCCTTTACTTCAATATGATGTATATATTAGACAATGGCTAGTATATTTGATCAAGATTATTATACTCTGCTAGTGCAGCATTTTGTATTCACTAGCTTCATGATCATATGTGACATATAATTTGGGATGCCTCTTTACTTTCATGTAAGATATACTCTTGCAATTGTTGTTATTGGATTGAGATAATAGAATTTGTCGGCCTTAGGACTGAGTTCACCCATCTGTCTTCTAGACAACCTTAACACATTACGGCTTACTTCGGTATTCTGTAAGGTATGGTTGGCCATGTCAGTCTTCTTATTTATCCAGTATTCTGGAAGCGGGACGTGACAGGTTTTACGGAGTATTGGAGAAGAAGAAGCTTACATAGAAAATTATTGGCTTTGAATTGGGAATCCATCTCCCAAGAGATAAAATTCTTAAATCTTTCTTTTAAATTTTGTTTTCATTGTTTTATTTGTATTTAGGAGCCCACCCATGGCTAGGAATGCCCACAAGGGGAGAGAGTGAGTCTCTATTGGCTTCCATAGTATTTTTTACATGGTGTTGTGTGCATATTTGGGGTTTTGGTATTTATGAGTATTTTCCCCCTATTTTTTTCATAAAAACTATTCATATTATATATAAGTATATATGTTATTAGTTGTATATTGGGAGTTTTGGCATGAGTGTATCATGAGTATCATATTATGCACACACGGTGCTTGATAAAATGACCAATAGGGGTGTACACCTACCCATAGCATCATATATATATATATATATATATATATATATATATATATATATATATATATATATATATATATATATATATATACACGTATTAGTGATTATATGTTGTTAGTGTGTGTGGGGGTATTGCTTCGCAGTTGATTGGTCAGGCATGAGTGTTTGGAGAGTATCAGTTTAATAGGTGGATGTGCACTTCACAATAGTAGTTGGCTTGACAGCAAGTGGAGATGTACTTGTTTGTGCAGCAGATTTCCTCGAAGTGCAGGTCCTGTGCATAGTAACAGAGGTCGGTTATCACTGATCCATGGTGTGTTAGTGAGTATACACGTATGTGTTGAGTCTAGCTGAGTTGGTGTTAACTGTGGGTACGTGTGTGTTGGGACATTTGGGTTTTAGTGTAGTTGTGCACTGAGTTGAGGGAGGTATTGTATTTAGTTCAGAAGAGTGTTGGATGCAATTAACATTGTAGCTGTATCAGTAGGGAGAAGGATATCAGTTGGTACTATTTTGATAGGTGTGTGTGCAGTTCAGGAATTTAAGAGTGTGTTATGAGGAGTAGTGCTCATATTTTGAGTTAGTATCAATAGATTGTATCAGTGAAGGACATAGATATTTTGGGCATGTGTTGTAATGTAGAATATTGTGTTTTGAGTGTTTGTGAATGTGTGTGTTCTGTTAATAGTTAGTGTTTTGTGTTTAGAGGTATTAGGGAAGTGGGTATGTAATAAAATGTGCACAGAGAAGTACAGGTTGGGCTAATATTAGTGCTGTAAGTATAACATCTAGTATATCAGTGGGTATCCACTGTGAAGCCAGTGCTTGTGCACTTCAGGCAGTATAAAAGGTGCATATGCCTGCAAATAATGCTCGGGCAGTTTCAGTATCGAGTTGCCGTTGTAAGGAGTGCAGTGCAAGCCTTTGTGAAGGTATGTATCAGTACTAGGGGAAATTGGAATTGGGTTATAGGATATGTGGAGTTCCAAAAGTGTATCAGTGAAGGAATTCTAATGATTGGCTATAGTCCAGGTTATCTTAAGCATGGGCAATACCAAGTAGGTGATGAGAGCAGTTTGAGTGTTCAATTATTTATAAGTTAGTACAATGGGTAAGATGGGGTATAGGTATTAGTGCTAGATATGGGTTATATGCTGTTAATGCAAGTGGGATATGGTTATATCACATGAGGTATTGGGTAGTTTTCAGTCATTTGTGAGGGGATTCGGGTATTAGGATATGTCAGGTGCAATGTCAGTTGGATACCTGAATCTATCGTACCCAGGGTCAGTGGGTACTAGGTAATATTTAGTATCCTAGAATACTTGAAGAAGGTAGTAACATGATATCAAATTAGGGGCAAGTGTTGTTCCAGGTATTAGGTACTAAGCTAGGCTATGTAGTGTAATACTAAACTATCAGGATAAGTATGATATAGCTAAGGAATAACTTAGTACCATAGTATATGAGTTAATGATTTGATTAATAGTATCTAGTATAGTAAGTATTAGCTAGTAATAGTAGTATTAGCTAGTAATAGTGGCATTAGTTAGACATTAACTAGTATGGACTAGAAAATCTAGTATAACATGACTTTGACCTAGTTTTAGCCTAGAAATTATATTTCAACCTAGTTAATCCCTTTTATCATTCCAAACACCAATTTAACATTAATATTGATATATAGGTCATTGTGACTCCATCTTGGATAACGATCCTAATTTGTTGCTAAGGACCACAGGTGAGTACATTCTTTGACAGTTTTTATTATTTTGATCATTGCTTTGATTCTAGTTGTAGTGTGTACTTATTCTGACATAGTGGATACAAGGGCAAGTATCATGGATACTTGTCATAAGTAGTGGTGATTGGATCCATCGTACTAGCTGGGAAAGGAAAAATATTAGCAAGTTATATAATCAAACCCGACCTTACATGCATCATAGCTTACCCCACATGTCGCGTAGGGTGTAGCCTGATCATTTACATGCCTCATAGCCTGTTATATATGTTTATCCTGACTTTTGCTCGCATCATAGCTAACCGGATAGTTAGCCTGACCTCACATGTATCATAGCCAATCATATATAACAAGCCTGATCTAGTTCTAAGCCGATCATATAACAAACTACTATTTTATGGCACTTAGCCAGTATTTCTATTCTTTGTTCCAGTAAAATCATTACTAGTATTCACATATATCTGTTTCACTGCTAGTTATTTCTTTATGATGATTACATGTCTCTTCCAATTTCCTTACATTCCAGTATTTTCTTTCATCATGTATTTTCTTACACCACTTTATAGTTTTTATCAATATAATTGGAATTGCTGTTAGTGTTTATAGTTCGCTCTAATCTTGACTGAATAATATTTTTCAGAGGATCTTGAGGACTTCTGTCCTACTCATTATGGTCCAGGACTAGATGTCAATTATATCCAGAGGAGCCACTCCATTTAGAGTAGACACCACCCGTAGTTTTTTAGTTCAGCACCTTGTTTAATTATGTATTAGATTGTTCCAGACTTATAGACTTGAGTTATATTATGTTGAGACTTATATTGTGTTGAGATAGCTAGACTCTTAGACTTATGGTTACTGTTGAGATATTTATTTCTAAACCTTTATGATGGAACTTCTTTATATCATTTTACATCTTTATCGTGCTATTTACTGTCCTTATAGTTATTGTGATTGAGTACATTGTGAGTTGATGATTATATATATATTTATTATCCTCCGTTTGGAGTTGAGACATGTTGACAGGTTTTGATATCATTGATAGATAGTTATTTTGACCTAGATAGCGTTCTACCGCCGATGTTGCGGCGTAGGCTGGACGTATCCATTACTCATGCCCAATTTTTGGGTACGGATCGTGACAGTTTGTTATTATAATTAGGTATTATTTACCATTATCATATTATCATATTATCATATTATCCTCCATTTGGAGTTGAGATAGCATGACAGATACATTATGTATATTTTGTGAGATATTTAGATAGTATTTTTGACCTAGACTACATTATACCACCGATGCTGCGGTATAGGCTGGACGTACCCACGTACTCTTATCCTTGCACAGGGTGCGGGTCATGACAGATATAGGATATAGGATGAGAGAATACTCAATCACTAGTTAAGATTTCTTGGGAGATTCCTGGAATGACCCTTTAGAATCTTACTATAAATTCTATTTTAAAATTTGTTTCTACTTGTTCCGTTCACTTCACTTGTTCGTTGTTGAATTTGATACTTGGTGTTCATTGTTGACTTTGATTCTTGTATCGAGATAAATTTTATAGACTAAATTAAGGTATATTCTGATGAAGTATTTTAATGAGGACAGTAAGAAAGGTAACCGTCTGCCTTAGTTATGGAGTTTAGAGTTTATCGCAGCCATATTAACTGGCGTGACGAAGACATAGAGCCTAATTTTAGATGTACATATCTTAATTATGGAATTTAGAGTTTCTCGTATCTATTCTAGTTGGCACAACGAGGATTCTAGATAATATGATTATAGAGGTACATACCTTAGTTATGGACTCTATATTTTATCGCAGTTATGCTTACTGGCGTGGCGAGGATTCTGGGTATCATAATTTTGGATAGACGTATATGATTATCAGATTGTATCTTAAATTAGTTTTTAATATATCATCTCTATCATTCAACCATATTATCATTAAGTTCTATTTTATCACCTTATTAGCTCAGAATAGAGATATCTTTAGTGTCTCTAATTCAGTTCTTTCTAGAGTTTTACTTTCTTTAGTTTTTGAGGCAACTTTCTTAGATAGTGCAGTAGCTTGGTAACTTGTAAACATGATTATGTCGAGTTTGAGTATAAGTATTGATTGTTAGAAGTGTAACTTATGATTTTAAGAGAGGTTCCTGGGTTGGTATGTGAGCATAAGGCATTGGTGTATAAGTTTGTAGAAACTCATAGTGTAGTACCATTTGTGGCAATCGTTCTATGCTGTGTCAGAGTATAGTTAGTAAGTGGTACCAATGATATCGTTAGGAGGAGAGTAGCATACAAATTTATGATTATATGTGTTGGTATCATGTCATCATGTATGTTTTAGATAGATATAGATTCATATAATTGAGGGATCCAAGTATCAATCGAGTATCATGAATTTGTGTTTTGGTATTAATGGATCATTATATTCTATTGGTGATTGATACTTGGTTATGTCATGAGGAGGAGAATGTATATCCAGGAGAGGTACTATTGAGTGTGCCATGATAGAATGTTATCTATAAGTGTATAGGAGATTGTGATAGTATTAGAATGTGTTGTGCTAGGTAATAGGACTTGTGCTATATGTTGAGTGTTCAACATTGGTGTGGACAGATATAAGTGCCCATGTATGTGTCTAGTGTGGGTTTATCACCTAATACTTGAGGATGTTGATGTGTTAGTAAGTGATATATGGAGAAAGGAAGTATAGTGTCTAGAATTATGTGCAAAAGTGAACAGTGAGTGATGTGTGTGTGTGCAGGAGTGGTGAAGTAAAGTACCCGTGGTGGAGTTTCATAAGTACCAGGAAGTGGGGGTATGAGTATTAGAAATACCAATTACATGGGTTGAGAAGTGTCAAGATTTGTCATAGGAGGTATGTTTTGTGTACACCTAATTAGCGTATCAGTTGGTAGTTCAAGTATAGTAGGTATGGGGATATATATATATATATATATATATGTATATATATATATATATGTATATATATATATATATATATATATGTGATATGGAATCATGTGTTTGCCTGTTAGTGTATAAGTGGGGCATGTGCATCATAGAAGTAAATAACTAGTGTATTAGATGATGTGATCATGGGTGCTAGTGAGTGTAATAAGGGGATCTAGTGAGTGAGCTAGTGTCAAGAGTGGAAGTAGTATAGTGTGTGTTGATGAGCACTGTTATGAGTGTTAAGCATAGTTATGAGGTTAGTGTTTGTGTACCAAGAGTGCCTAGAGAGAGAAAGTATTCAGAATGTATCAAGATTATGATGAGTAATAGGTGATGTATGTAGTGTGATAGTTTAGTATCTGTGAGTGTTATTGTGTGAGATAGTAACGGTTAGGTATAACAATATAATATTGATGTAGGGTAGGTAAGAGAGTATTATGAGGAGTAGGAATGCAAGTGTTCCAAACAGTGAGGAAGGATGAGTAACCTGTGAAGGAGTAAGTTTTAGTGGGTATGAGTATATTTGTAAGTGTATTGGGAGTAATAATATACCAGTGAACTGTATGCTTTATGGAATGGTACCAATACGATATCATATTGTCAAGAGTGTTGGTACCATAGTGGGTAGAAAGTATTTATAGATGTACCAAGGTACATGAGAGTATATTGGAGTTAGTGCTAGAGTATGAGTTATATTCAGATACCAAGATTAGTTGAGTATCAGGTAAATTCTAGCCAGTGAGTAAAATTAGTGTCTCTTATTTCCAGGGCACTATGTCTGTTAGTAAGTTGGTTTATCAGTATTTGTTTGTTTATATTAGTATGAGGTACGATTTTACATAGCACAGTTTCAACCTAGGATGTTGAGAAGGAGATGTTAGTGATAAGTGTAGGAAGCGAAATAAGTGTTGAAAGTGCTCATGTGTTAGTGTCAATTGGCCTTGAATGAGGGTTTATATGTGTCAAGACCTAGAGTATCTCAGGTATCAGGAAGATTTAAGATGCAAGTAACCTAGTGGCTAGTGTATTATTTACAGAGGAGGTACTGAAGTATCTTAGTATGAGGGTATGATGAGTGTCATATATAAGAATTGTGTCTTGTGTGGGCAGTGTCAGGAATTTAGAAAAAGGTATCCTACAAATAATATCATAGAGTAATGATTGTGTATCAATAGGATATATGAGTGCAGGGTAGTTGGGTGTCATAAGTATATGACTAGTGTTAGTCCCAAGTCTAGCATCCAAGTCATGTGTGAAAGAGTATCAAGTAGAAAGTGCACATGAACCTGTTGACAGAGCTATATACATGTCTTTATGAGAGATAAATTAAGGTAAGATAATTATCCATATGTAATTGCATTATTGAGTGTCCAATTAGATATTGAAGCATATAGAGGGGTTATATGAGTATATACAAGTGTATCCAAGGTGTCTAGTGTGTACTAAGGTTTTGTGCCATAGGTATGTTAGGGTATCAATTGTATCATGTTTATTGGGTTAAGTGTCAAATTAGTTATCATGATACATAGGCATGAATAGGGGTATTCTAGTGAGTACCAAGTAATAGATAAGTATTCTAATATCAAGGGAGATAGTGTTGGGTTAGGGTGTTTAAATGAGACTAGAATAAGATAAGGTAACAAGGTAGCTAGAGTTGGAGTTTATGATATTAGTCTTAGGGTATTCCTCCTTATCATAGTTTTAAACGGTAAAGTTTTCTTGATCTAGATCCTGTCCTTTTTAATGTCAGTATTGATTGCCAAGTTCATATTCTCGCAATGCAACACTGGTCATTCCTTTTACCATCTTCTAGTAAATGAGTTAGAACCTTAGAGATTAAATCTATTGTAATAATTTTTTCCCTTCTCCTAAATTTAGGATAGGGACTGTTTATAAGTTTCTTGTTTGCATCCTGAAAGTTGTTTGAGAACTCTTCCTAAACTATTGAAGATGATCATATTTCCTTATCAACCTAAACACTTTATGATTCCTATTCTTCATGTTACGTAGAATTTCTTGATCCTGTTACTTTAAGAGGTAACATATAATCTTTGGATATTCTCTTTCCTTCCGGTACTAGTACCTACCTTAAATTTCGAGTAAAATTTTTTGCTGAGGAGGGTAGGATTGTAACCACCATTTTCCACCATAGGTGTATTTTGGTGATTTTGCCGAGGAGGGTAGGATTGTAACTTACAAATTCTTTTTTTTATATATTTTATATTATTGGTTGCCTAGAATTATATTAGTGTTAGTTAGTGGCTAAAAAATTAGAATTTATAAGTGTTAGTTATTGTTAATTATTGATAGCCATGACTTTACTAATAAGAATTATTACTTAGTTTTCATGGAAGGAATATTCCTTTTAGTTGTAGAGATTACTTTTTTTAATTAATTAGATTTTTTTCCACTTTAATTTGAATTTCAATTGAAAGATAGAATGTCATAATTAGTAATTAGAACCAATTACAAGCCCTTGTAGTGGACGACCTTGTCATGAAGAGATAAGAATTCTAATTTTTCTTCATTTATTCTTACTTCTTCTCCAAGCAACTTTATTTCATTTTTCCACATAAAATTAGATCTAGATTTAATTCCCATTTTATTTCTTCACCAAACCATTTTATTCCACTTCCATTGGAGATCAAGGAGCTTGGAGCACAAGGAGGAGCTTGAGGAGGAGTCTAATTCTTGGAGGATCATGTCCGACTCATCTCTTCCGTGTCCAAATTCAGAAATTTCTAAATTGGTTACCAAAATACTAGGTAATTTTCATAATTTCATCAAATTCATGGTTAAAAAATTCCCTTGGTCATATATGAACCTTCCTATTGTTAGATTTGGCTTTCAAATGCTAGACCAAGGTATTAGGAGCCCTCAATTTAGTAGATCTGTCATGACCCGCACCCGGTGTAGGAACACTAGTAGTGAACAACGTTCAGCCTATGCCGCAACATCGGCGGTAGAATGCTGTTTCGTTAAACTATACTATCTCACAATAATGATCATCAAGATATGTAATGCCACCAATGAAATATGAATACTCAATCACAGAACTATAAGATAGAACATCGCACGAATATGATATAAAGAACTAAAGAGTCAAAAATATAACTCACAAGACAGAAGACAATATCCAATCAGTCTCAAATATAATAGAGTACTAACTGTCACAACTGGAGACAAATCTAGTACGATATAAATCTATATACTGAGCTATAGTTAAAATATCGTCTGTCTAAACTGGGATGAGTCTATCCTGAGCCACAGTCTCTAGCTCTATGCCAACTACGTCCTGAGGCCCGTAGTGAGTGGTATACCACTCCTTAGTATCATCTGGAAAATATATCCAATTAGGATTGGAGAAAAGTACACATCTAACAGCAGTTCCAATAAATAATAAAAAGTATGTAACAGTAAATAGAGAACATATACAAGATGAATAGGGTATGGCAAAAATATAAAAAAAAAAAATATGGGAAATATATACAAGAAATACGAACAACATATAATGAATGAAGAAATACATCTAAGTGATTGAGTACTAGTGACAAAATGTGATCGTATAAACCCCCTCATTTATTTCTATAGATAGTCTGGTATGGGTTACAAAATTTTGGTAATGCAGCAGATATTTGAGGTTTAGAGTAAGGTTACAGATGTCTGATTTTTAATTAAACCCTTTGCGCGCCCTACCATTGTCGAAATATTCTGAGCCCAATATCAGCCCATAAATTCTAACAGATTGTTGCACTCTTGACTTGACATGTCAATTTGGGCGCTGGACTTTCCCGTCACTCAAAATCATATTTCCTTGTGCTCTAAATTAATTGCGCAATTTTTCATAACCAAAATCCATTATTTAATCCCGTGTCGCACAACTGTGTCGTTGCCATCAATTTTGAGACACCAACTTAACCCGTTGAGCCGGACCAATAAAAGGGTCCAAGACTAACACCAAACCTACACCATTCAATAAAAGGGTCCAAGACTGACACCAAGCCTACTCCCAATTGAGATTCCATGTGCCCCCATTTAATTTAAGAGCACATGACAATTTATTCTAATTAAATTAGGGATACCAACTTTGACTAATCCTATTTTAATCCCAATTTAATTCCAATGCCCATTTAATTAAGCCCATGCAAAACACACAATACCCCTCAACCTACAAAACACCAAACACCAATTCCTCCAAAAAATTTCTATCATTTTATGTGTTTGTACAAATACCCAAACTTAAGGGGCTTAATTGCAAATATTGTAACATGTGCCATAACCTCATTGGTCAAGACCAATGAAGAAGCCTCACCCCTCTTCTTTGACCGGTCAAGCCCCTCCCCACTCTCTCTCTTTTGGATGAAATTTTTTTCTCCATGTGAAATCCTCACCATTCATTTGAATTGGGCTCATTCACACCACACAACCCTCACACAACTCCCTATATAATGTCTCCATCACCACACTCTTCCCCATGCCGGCCCTAATCCCCAAAACCTAGAGAACCCCACCCCCTCTCTCTCTCCTCCCTCTTCCAACACAACCCCAACCGATTTCTTCTCCTCCATTCTTAATTTTTCTTTTTCTTTCTTCTTCTTCTTCTTCTTCTTCTTCCTCTCCACCTCTCGTTCTCCCATAAACCAAACCCGGCCAACTGCTACCCCGGCTACCCCTCGTCTCCGGTGAGCACAACCCCACCTTCACCTCCGCGACCTCCAACTCCTCCGACCACTCCACCCGTGCCCGCTGCCATCACCCTCAGGCGGGTCACCAACCTCCACGCCGAGCCACCCGACCGACTCCAACCTCACCTCACAACGGTCATCGACACCTCTGATGCTCGACCGCCTGCCGCACCTCCTCCAGCACCGCCATCCCGACGTCCACCTGGGCCACTCCCTCTCCCACCTTCACTCGCAGAGCCACTGTACCGCCTCCCTCGATCAACCTCTACGTCGGCTCCACCTGTCCATCACGTCTCCCCACCGTCGGTCACCACCAGGTCAGCTCCTCCATCACTTCCTCCACCCGTTGTGCCTCGACTCCACCACCTCACGACCCATCGTCGACCACCATCGATGAGCGGCAAAGCTTGGACCAAAGTCAGACCTCTGTCGTTCTCCGTCTTCCTCGAAGAAGCTCGGCCATGGAGTGTGACAGGATGATGGTCAAGCTTCGCCACCAGTGATTATTTTCTTTGACGCATCTCGACCTTCCCTGCTGGCACTCATGATCCTTGTACATGTTTGCCCTAGGCGAGGTTCTGCTCCGGCGATGACGAAGCTCCAACTCCAACGAGTTTCAACAAGCAATAACTCCTTTCCTCAGTGGATTTGAAGACTCCTCCGACTTGACGATCGGGTGTTCTCTGGCAGGAATTATCATCTTCGATGACTAGTGACGTATCTAGAAGTTCCAACTCGAGTTACACCGTGTCAACTCCATCCCGCACCGAGCCTCACTCCGACCAGCAACCACCACAAACCACAGGGGTAACCTCTTCCCCCCCCCCCCGTGTTTAGTGTTGTATTAATGTATATTGTTATGGTTATATAACTAAGTTAGATAGGGTTTTTTGTGTATAAAATGAGATTAGGATTTAAGTATGCCATGATGTGTTTAGGGTTTATTTTCATAAGTATAAAATGCAATTAATGTATATACATTGAGTTTAGGGTGGGAATCAAATAGGTTTTGTTAAAGGTTATATGTATGCATATGAGATTTTAGGTTTAACACATGTTATAATATGCATTAATGGAGAATTGCTATGTTAAATAATTATGGTTTAAATATGAATTGGAATATATGCATGTGATGGTTAAAAAGGTGATATTTGTTGAGGTTGGGTTTTTAAATATCGAATGAGAATTATTAGGGTTGAATACGTATTGTTGTATGAAATATTGGTTGTTGATTAAGTGTATGTCGTGATACCTAAGGATTGGTCGATTATTGATAAATGGATAACAATAGTGCATTGGATCGAGACGAAGTTTTATTTTGAAATCATAGTAAGTGCACATATTCGAGGGTTTTAATAAATTAATTAATTATTTATTTCGGGGATGATATTAAATGTGCATATTAACGTCTGTGAATACTGAGGTGAAACTGAGGATTTGGTTAGGGTTAGATTAATTGAATATCGTGATAAATATAGTAAGACTGAGGAATAGTAATGAAATTGATCGAGGAGCTGTTTTAAGATGAATGATAGATGATGGTATATGATTAAGGATTGTTCTGATGGTATTAAATAGGTGATTGATCATATTTGTAATGAACCCTTAGTCAACCTTGGTCAACCCTCTAGCTTAGTGTCCATGTGAGTTGTAACAGAGATTGAGCATATGTTAGACGTGAGTTATATCTTATTTCAGTCTTGTGATAGTTCGTTGATTGAGTTTGTATCTTGTCTCTAGGTACTACGGGACTTATGGACTTGGACGTTGTACCGGATCTCCATCTTCAGTAGCCGGATACAGGCAAGTATACCTTGCCACCCTATATTTTAGTTACCAAATATTTATTATTTTATTATGTGTAATGTGCGCGAGATAGATTAGAATCGTTACTTCGCATCCGGGTCAAAATCGGGTGCATACGTTCGTCGGTAACGTCTGGTAACGAGTGTTAGATGTTCGCAACACCTTGATGTACGTACCTATGTATATCATAACCCTAGGACACGTCTATACACTGTTATCGTGCCAGATTTCCTGTATCCTGATACTGACATCATGACCGGAGACTGGAACGACCTTAGGGTCGCGTCTGTTGATAGTTATTTCTATGTGACAAGACTGTTAGACAGAGGTTCAGGTTCAACGCACAATCGTTGACCGCTTGGGATGGAAAAGACAGTTACTAGACGTTTGGGCTCCTCTGCACGTGCTTTATATATGTATGTCCTTTTGATGTAGTATTCCTGTATCCGGAGTAGTAGTATCACCTGTGTGACTCTGTGCTCAGAGCTATGGTACGCCCCGTGTGTCTCTGTGTTCGGAGCTACGGTACTCCCCGTGTGACTCTGTGCTCGAACATTGTCTCCAAACTGTGTCTCACTTAGTTGGTTATACTAGACTACACCATCGTTGCACTTGTACTTTCTGTTATACTTTGGCATGCTGTATTTTTGTACCTTGTTACGTGTCATGACCCGCACCCTGTTTAGGGGCACGAGTGCGTGGGTACGTTCAGCCTACGCCGCAGCATCGGCGGTAGAACGCTGTCTAGGTCATGTAACTATCTAATCAAACTCACGCGAATACCCAACTCCATAAGGAGACGTGGATATCATAAAATAATGTTAGAAATACTCAATCACCTAAACTAGAGCACGATGAGATATCATGGCAACCAAAGAAATACAAGACAAGTCTAACGACAGAATAGTCATACCTGCAATCAGTAACATCCAATCCCCAAGTGTGTCAGAAATAAGTCTACTAAGGTCACAGTCTGGAAAAATGTTTTCCAGTCAGGAAGGAGCAAAGTACATCTCTAAATAGCAGTTCTATATTAATGATATAAACTATGTAGCAGTTCTAGATGGAAATATACGAGAAGCATGTATAGGTACGAGAAATAAAAGAAATACTGGAAATACTGTAAGTAAATGCAGGAGAAGAAACAATATGTCCATGAGCAAGAACCTATGACTAAGTGTATGAGTACTAGCTTTAACATGTGATCGGCTTGGGAACTTGATCAGGCTGGTTACATGTGATTAGCTATAATTCATGTAAGGTCAGGCTAACCGTTGGTTAGCTATGATGCATGTAGAGGTCAGGCTAATCACACGTAACAGCTATGAAGCATATAAATGGTTAGGCCGTACCCGATGTGAGATGTGGGGTGAGCTATGATGCATGTAGAGTTGGGTATGATCACATATCTATACTAAAATACTTCCCACCCCCGACTGGTATAGTAGATCCAATCATGGTATGCTATGGCACGGGATTCCTTAGGGAGGTAGCAAATCTCCCCGGGACTCAGTGTCTATACATGCACAAGATAACAAGGAAACAAGTCTTGTACAAGCTACACCATGAATAAGGAATAACATCTCATGACGAGATCCGTGTATACCAATCTGTGTAACCAGCGTGTCAAGAGCATGGATATCTACACTAGATACAGTGAACATAGGAGATATCATAAATTAGAAACTAATCAGAGAATGTACTCGCCTTAGGTCCTTAGCTGGTAAATTCAATGTCCTATCCCAGAGTACCGTCTGGAGGATCCAACAGTCCTATACACATACAATAATATCACTTGTATCAGATGCTACACTAACACACAATAGAAATACACTAGCCTCAGGGCTATGCCAGGCATGGCACTCAGTCAACTAGGGTCATCTGGTAGGGATATATATAAATATACATCTCATTTACTAATCATATATATAATTTCCATCAATTACAATAATAGATATATGTATAAATATATACTTTCAAATAAAATAATACTTGTATATATATATATAAACATAATAAAAATAATACTTGTATATATATATATAATCATAATAAAAATAATACTTGTATATATATATATAAACATAATTCATGGAAAGGGATACAATACGTATATATTTGTATACATACTAAAAAGAATTTAACATAATATATATATATCTAAAATATATGCCAATATAATTTATACTTGCTACAATTATATATTTACCAAAATACGTACATATATATATATATATATTAACATTTATCAAAATACGTTCATATACATATATATGTGTATACCCATACATTATTCAACATATGATATTAAATATGTATATGCAAATTATATATATATACGTTTGCATACATATACATATAAAATAGAGAAAACATATATATATATAATTATATATATACAATTTACACTCAAACACGTATACAACATACGTACGCACACATATACACCCATACACACGTATTTATTCATATACGTATATAAACATATACACATTCATACATGTATATGTTTGAATTCATATATACGTATACAACATACCATACATACGTATATACGAAATAAACTATACATATAAGAAGGAGGGAAAAGAGAAGAGAAGAGGGACTCACTGGGGTCAGCCGGAGGCCACTGGCCGGGATCGAGGGTGGCTCGGCAATGGAGGTGCTGGAGAGGGACAGCAGGAGGAGGTCGAGGAGTTGCGGTGCTCGGCCGGGTGGTCGTTGAGGGTGTAGATGGTGGTGGTGGTAGGTGTAGATGGTGGGCCGGAGAGGAGCTTGGGCTGTGCCGGAGTTGATGGCTGGAACAATGGGGAGCAGTCGGGAAGCTGGGGATCTCCGGCGGGTCAGAGTGCCGGGAAGTCGGGGAGGATCTCGAGGGGAGCTGTGTGGTGGTAGATCCGATGGGAGGTGGAGGAGCAGTGGAGCGTGCCGGCGCCGGAGTAGTGCAAGGTCGGGGCAGGCCGGAGCAATGGCCGAGGTGAAGTCGTGGTAGGGAGGACAGCAGCTGGAGTAGGCCCAACATCCGCATGCCCACTGATGTGAACAGTAGGAACAAGCCATCATCTTCTTCTTCTGTAACTCCTCCTGACCTGCGTAATTATTTGATCCAGAAATGCAAGGAGAGAGGATCTTCCAGCATGTCTATTACGCCTCCTAGCGAGCACTGTTGTAATAGTCATAGGATTATAATTAATTGTCACTGTTCTGAAGCAAAACGGTCGATTTTCGACCGGTTGAGCTACTCTCCATCTTTCTAGAAAGAAGAGCCCACGCATGCATCTGTGAACATGGCTTCACACATACCTAGAGGAGGGTCGGGCTCAAGACGTCATCCCTCTAGAACTCTGAGCCGAAGGAGATTCAACATGATCCTTAGGAACACCGAAGCTGGGGTGTTCCAAAACACTCGTTCGAGGTCGTGACAACCGACTTCGTACTCTTTTGATTCCGATGCTGGGGGTCGCCAGTCTCCCGAATCAGACGCCGAATGTATAGAGTCAACTTCTACATAGACCTATACTAGTCTTTCAATGACACCCAGGGAGATAGAAGTTTATGCCATTGGAGATGAGCGCGAGGAAGCTTCCCCGTCCGGGAGCGCTGAGCAATGCATCACTATACTGGAGACGTCTCTGAAGGAGATGCAATCCATGATAAAGAACATGCACCAGATGATGCTAACTCAACACGCAGTTGCCATGGCTAAAGCATCGGCCCCTCCAACTCAGATACGCGTGGGGGTGGACTTACCACCATTCAACACGATCCAAGAGCCTGCTCTAGATCAGGAGTCAGCGGTTCCTCCGCTTCCTCACTCGGAGAATGTATTACCTCCCGTCGGGGTCGCGATGCAATCGATTCCTCATCACTCCGTGGTCCTGCTACCGGCTGAAGATCTGATACAGGCAGTACGGGAGTTGAAAGCCCAATTTGATGCCCTGAAGCATAAATATCAGCTCAAGAAATTGGGAATCAACCAACCTTACCCAGCTATTTGGGAAGAGGTCCCTTTCCCTCCTAGATACAAACCACAGACTATGGCTTTGTTTGAAGAAAAAAAGTCACCGAGTCAGTACATGAACTACTTCAGTATGATGACGGTGTTATTACAAGGGAACGACGCCCTCCTCACTCGGGTGTTCAAAGGCTGCCTCTCGGGAGTAGCTTACCAGTGGTACCGCAGCCTGGCGGACAACTGCATTACTTCCTTTGAAGACTTCAAGGCTTTATTCTTCATGCGATTCTACGAGGGAGGGATGGACATGTCTATGTCCTCTCTCATCGAAGTCAGGCAGAAGGAAAAAGAGAATGTTTGCACTTTCATCGAACGTTTTTGTCAAGCAACTCTGCAAATGCCTCCAGGAGTCCCAGACCGTGCATTGGTGGACATCTGCAGGAAGAACCTTCTCCCCGTGATCTCGGTATTCACAGGACCACATCAGTTCCATGATTGGCCCTCGTTCATCATCTCAGCGGTAGCCGTGGAGGACAATAGTCAGAAGGCGCGCGATAATGGCATCATGATCTCGGCCTCTGATAAAGGCAAAAGGTCATCCTCCAACGTCGACCATCCTCGTGGTACCAAGGGTAAAGAAGCTTTGGCGGTCAACACGTCCAGGCAAAAGACTGTGGCCACCACGCAAACAAAACCTGGGACTTCCAGGCCTATTGAAGTGCACTCTTTCGACGACGACGATATTCCGAGCATATTCGAATATCTCATCAAAAGCGGCAAGAGTACCCTTCCTTAGGTGAGACGGCCTAATGAGGCCGGCAGTACCAACAACCCCAAGTACTGCATCTTCCATAGGTACATACACCACAAATGCGTGTTATATACTGAAAAGGAAGATCCAGGAGCTGATCGATGCTAAGGCCGTAACTCTGCGCAACAGCGAGAAGACGGTCACGGCCAACATAATCTCCCTGCAATTTGGCAATCTGCCTCCCCAAGAAATTTTGGACGGTGTTACGCCTATTTCCCAGATGACGATGAACATCGTTAATCTACCTCCAGCCAGAGGTCAAAATCATGACCTGCTACCACTAACTACCCAGCGAGGCGAGACTATGTGGGTTCATCCAGATCTGGTGCCAGAGATCGAAAAAGAGACTCGAGCTGCTAAGGCTAAGTCTAAAAAGAACTCAAAGCACAAACCGTGTCACATGATTACGGTACACTCGGCATCAGAAGGTGAGGTCTTGGCTACTGGAACCCGCTCAGGGAAAGCCTACCTCCAGGACTATGGAGCCAGCCAGGAAGATGCAGCGGCAGACGCTTCAGCTGCCAAACCTTCAGAACCGGAATTTACCGTACGAAAAGCCGGTCCTTCGAGACCAACTTCGGCGGACAAAAGAAAGCAAAAAGAAGTGCGCTTCGATAAACCTGTGAAAAACATTCAAAACAAAGGTTTAGAGAAGCCATACAACTTCGACATTCTAGCCCAACTGGCTAATACACCAGCCAGGCTGTCCATCTTCGAGCTACTCAGGCTCTCTTAGGACACTCGTCAAGCCCTGAGTGAAGCATTGATGCAGGCGGATGCATACTTGACCCAGCTCAAGTCCCCTGACGAAAAACCCGTGGCGTGTCCTCAATGCCACAGTGTGATGAAGGTGGTCCCAAATATCACTTTCACTCAAGATAACATGCTGTTAAAACATAACAGGCATGACAGACCCCTCTATTACACCGGGTACGTTATTTCCATGGAGGTCGATCAGATTCACATAGATCCGAGATCATCAATCAGCATCATTCCTCATAGTCTGCTCAGACCGCTGAGGATTCCTACCAACGAATTAGCTTACACCACCACTACGATCATGGGTTTCAACGCCGGAAGAAGTATGCCGTTGGGGAAAATTTGCCTGAGGATCCAAATTGGCAACCTCAGATCGGTGGCTACATATTACGTCATCGATTCAGAGGTGTCCTACAATATTCTGCTGGGTAAACCTTGGATCCACGACCACAACATCGTTCCTTCAACTCTACACCAATGCTTTAAATATATAGACGCCCGAGGAACAGTACAAACGGAGATTGCTGACCTGAACCCATTCAAAGGGGTAGAATCCTACTACTCTGATGCCGTGTTATACTCTCAAGACTGCACGGAAGAGGTGTCAGCCGAAGCAGAGAAGGAATCCCACCGGGAGCCAGAAGATCCCTCTGCCAAGCAACCTCTGTCAATCAAGGTGAAAGGACGGACTACACGTCCAAAAGCCATAGAGCCTATGGCTATCCACCTGAACGAGACCAGGTCAGGAAAAGGGGGTGATCCTCTAGTGATCACTTTGAACCAGAAGCCTCCACCCTTGGTCATCAACCTCCGGCGCAACAAGCAGCCGAGTGATGTAAATACAACCGGGAACAGAGTTTTAGATGATAATAAACATCCACTTTTCCAGTATATTGACGCCCAAATTCCAAATCAGGAATCCTCCCCCTACGACGATATAGAACCTATAGCGCAAAAATTCTTGGAAGCTATAGATTCCTATCATCCGTATATATGGGAAGTGGCATCATCATCCAATATCACTACGACATATGGACCGCATGAGGATTCTATCTTCGTTGTCCCGCCTACTTGCAGCAGCCAGCATTTAATAGTCTTCGACCGCATGCGCAATGAACCGACTGTGCAAGAGGATTCTTTCGATGATGATGACGGTAAAATACAGGTTCACAGATACAGCCCGCAAGCTTTGAAGATCATGCAAAGTATTGGTTATAACTTGAAGCTGGAACCGGGTCTCAACTACGGAAAAGGCAGACGAATGCCGCTGCACGGCGATCCCTACTATCAACAAACTCGTTTTAGGTTAAGGTATACCACCTCCCTCGTAACTCCTGAGTCAAACGAGGATATCTTTTCCTCCTCTCAAGACGGCTCAGCACCCTCCGACTCATCTCACGCTCTCGAGCGAACATTATCAGTAAATATGGTAGTGACAGATTCATTCGAATCAGACGAACAAGAATCTGAACTGTTTGAGAATGATGCTTGGGCTCAGCAAATGGATACACAATGGGAGTTCCGCTTCGAGCAGAGAGAACCTCCTACTGAAGATAAAGTTATCCAGATTGACGTTGGGGATAAACTTTTTCCAAAGCCGATATTCATCAGTAACAATCTTTTCGAAGCAGAAAGGGAAGAAGTTATCCAGCTGATAAAAGAATATATCGACGTCTTTACGTGGAATTATGAGGATATGCCAGGCCTTGATCCAAAGGTGGCTACTAATAAGCTCAATATATTGCCCGATTCGAAGCCTGTGAAGCAGCACCAATGCCGGTTCCGCCCGGATATGATGAACGCCATTGAAGCTGAAATCAAGAAGTTGATAGCCTGCGACTTCATCCGTGAAGAACAACATCCCGACTGGGTCGCCAATGTTGTCCCGATCATAAAGAAAAATAGGAAAGTACGAGTCTGCATCGATTACCGAGATCTGAACGCAGCCTGCCCCAAGGATGAGTTTCCTCTTCCCATCACAGACGTCATAATTGACAATACATGCGGTTTTGAACGTATGTTTTTCATGGACGGATTTTTAGGATACAATCAAATCACGATACATCCTGAAGACGAGAAGCATACTACCTTCCGGACACCATTGGCGGTATATTGCTATATGGTCATGCCCTTCGAATTGAAGAATGCCGGGGCTACGTACCAACTGGCTATGAGTAACATATTCCATGAGCATTTACGCAAGACAATAGAGTGTTACGTGGATGATGTAGCTTTCAAAAGCTGCCTCAAGGATAATCACTTCCAAGACTTAAAGACAGTATTTGAATTGATGCGCCAATATCAACTCAAAATGAATCCTACAAAGTCCTTTCTGGGGGTATCTAGCGGCAAATTTTTGGGATTTGTCATAACCGCTAAAGGCATTCAAGTGGACCCTGATAAAGTCAAGGCCATCTTAGAAATTCGATCGCCCCACAATCTGAGGGAACTCAGGGGATTTCAAGGTCGTCTGGCTTATATCCGGAGATTCATATCCAACCTTAATAGGAGATGTCAGCCATTTTCTTGTCTCATGAAGAAAGGTGTATCCTTCGTATGGGACGAAGCCTGTCAGCAAGCGTTCGGTGATATAAAGCGCTACCTCACTAGTCCGCCAGTTCTGGTGTCTCCTGTCATAGGAAGACCATTCGTGTTGTATGTTCGAGCAATGGATCATTCTCTGGGAGCTCTTCTCGCACAAAAGAACGAGATGGGTCACTAGCAGGCTATCTACTACCTCAGCAGGATGATGGTGGGAGCCGAACACCGGTACAATCCAGTGAAGAAAGAATGCTTGGCTCTGATGTTCGCTATTCAGAAAATGCGACACTATGTCACAGGCCAAACCATTCACAACATCTCCAGGATCAATCCTCTTCGGGTACTGATGAACAAGCCAAGTATTCTTAATTCCTAACTCGCGACTTGGGCAATGTTATTAATGCCGTATGACATGGTGTACGTCCCTCAAAAGTCCGTCAAAGGCCAAGCATTGGCTGACTTCCTAGCTGCTCATCCGATCCCGGAGGCCTCTAAACTGTACAAGAACATTTCCGACGAAGTTGCAGAATGTAATTCCGTAATGGAAAGTGATGCATGGCAACTGTTCTTCGATGGTGCCTCCAGGACTGGTCCCAGGGGAAACGTGGCTTCGGGAGTAGGAATTGTTCTGGTCACTCCTGATAAGCTCGTCATCTACCGAGCATATTCTCTTAGCGAGCCCTATTCCAACAATGTGGCAGAGTACAACGCTCTACTAATCGGCCTCTAAGTCGCTAAAGAATTGGGGGTCGAATCTCTGGAAGCTTTCGGTGATTCTCTGTTGATCATCAATCAAGTCAGAGGAATATATGAAGTCCAGAATCCATACCTCATCCCCTATCACCAAGCAACTGTAGAGATAGCCATGACATTCAAAAGATTCTTCCTAGAGCATGTGCCTCGATCTCAGAATCTGGAAGCTGATGCCCTAGCCAGTCTAGCTGTAGATTTGGCTACCCCTATAAGAAGGCAAAATTCGGTAATCCTTCTTAACAGAGATTTATTCTGTGTGAAAAATAACTTTCACATAGAACATAGCTACGCGGTGGATGCAGATCTTCCAAGGAGAGACTGGAGAAGTCCCTTTATAGATTTTGTAGCATACGGAATATTGCTAGAAGACCCTAAAGAAGCAGTATCCGTCAAAAGACGATCATTGCGCTTCTATTTCGATGCATCTTCACAATGTCTATATCGTCGGTCTTATGACGGACTATTATTACGATGTCTCTCTGGTGATAAAGCACAGCGGATTATCCGTGAAGCCCACGATGATGTATGCGGAGCGCATCAACCCAGTCCTAAGCTACAGGATCGCATCAGGAGAATGGGCTATTACTGGCCTACTATGATCACAGATGCAATAAAGTATGCAAGATAATGCAGAGCCTGTCAGGTCCACGCAGACTTTATCCATCAACCTCCCGATTATCTACATCCTACGGTGGCGTCCTGGCCTTTCAAAGCATGGGATATGGATATCATTGGTCCTATTCACCCGTATTCTTCCAGAGGTCACCGGTTCATACTGGCCATAACGGATTACTTCTCCAAATAGGCAGAGGCGATCCCTCTGGCTGAGGTGAAGGCATCTAATATGATCAGCTTCATCAAGCATCACGTTATTTATCGCTTCGGGATACCCCAAAGGATAATCCATGACAATGGGCCTCAATTTATCAGCCAAGCGTTTCATCGATTTTACGATAAAAATCGGATACAAAATGTTGCCTCTATAGCATATAATCCTGCTGCTAATGGTTTGGCGGAAGCTTTCAACAAAACTATTATCAAGCTCTTGAAGAAGTTCGTCTCTTCGAACAAAAGGGATTGGAATGAAAAGCTGGGAGGATGTCTCTGGGCATACCGTACAACGGTATGGGCACCAACAGGTTGCACACCATTCTTATTAGTCTACGGGAGTGAAGCAATTCTCCCCATCGAGATCCAAATTCCGTCACTCAGGATAGCCGTGACTAATGAGTTGACTTAAGAAAAGAATAACCTGTTAAGGCTTCAAGAGCTAGAAGGATTAGACGAGAAATGCCTCCAAGCTCAACAGCGTATCGCGTTCTACCAAGCACGCATTTCTAGGGCTTTTAATCAAAAAGTGAAGAAAAGGGTGTTCAAAGTCGGCGAGCTAGTTTTAGCTGTAAGAAAGCCGATGATTCTTACTCACAGAAGTAAAGGCAAATTCCAGCCAAATGGGAAGGCCCTTATGTGATAGAGATGACGTTCTCGAACGGCGCTTACAGGTTAGCCCAGCCTAATGGAGACCTGTTAATGGCTCCCATCAATGGCAAATTCCTGAAAAGGTACTATGCTTAACCTTCTCTGCTCAAGTGGAATAAGGCGAAAACCACATTCTAACAAAACTACTTCCAAAACGAAACTAGTTGGATCATATTCTATCATGTCCATATAACCTCTGAATAGATATGTTTAACTAATTTGGAACTTCAAGACCTATCATGTCCATACTACCTCTGATAGTATCTTGTGTACAAATTTTAGCTAAAAAGCATATTTCTATCATGTCCATATAACCTCTGAATAGATATATCCTGCTAAAACTTACCGAGAGTATATCACGTCCATATTACCTCTGATATCACTTTCACCCAAACCTGTCATTTATATTCCAAAATAATGGGTCCACAAAGTCAGATGAAAGACTCTTTATTATTCCCAAAAAGAAGCGAAAGTACATTGAAAATCAAAAGCAAAAGTACATCAGTTTGGGGGAGCGGTCAGGTCGCGAAGCTGCTGCACCAGTGCGGCTATCTTCTCAGTCCTAGAATCCAAGACATCAGCGCGAGCCCGCTCCAGTCGTGCCTCATCATTGCTCAGGAGGGACAGTTCGGCTCTATCCCAAAGAAAACCAGCACGGGCGAGTCCTGCACGCGCCAAGTTCTGTTGTGCCACGCCCAATCGGCCATCCGCCACAGCTAGAGCTTTCGATGACTGAGAAGCCCACTCCTTTGCTTAAGCGAGTTTTGTTTCCAGCCGGCGGACCCTCGCTACATTCCCTTCATGCTCGGCCTGGCACTTCATTTGAAGAGCAATGGCCTCCTCCAGGACTGCTTTTTCTTCATCCATCTCCTGCTGATGTGTCTGGATGGATTTATTTTGGCCTGCCATCTGTTCGGCAAGCCGCGCAGTCATGGAGTCATACCTAGCTTGGACCAGATCTTCAACACTCTCTCGAGCTAGCTGCAAGTATTCGTTAATGGGTTGCTCCAAACCATTAACTATCTCCTCCAGCGTATCAGCTACCCAGTGTCATTGAATTCTCGGATCGGCACTATCGCTGACTGGGAGGACCTTTTCAACGACGCAAAGCTCAGATTCTTCGCCAACACCATTGATATTAATATTTTTAAGGTGGTGTAGAAGATACCAGTGTACTGCTCGGTCAGCGCAGCTAGATCCGAATGGACGCCGGGGGTGGCCTCGATATTGGCGAATCCCCCTCCAAAAATAACTGCAGACGATGTTGCCATGGCCGTCGCCTCAACAGGTGGTGCAACAAAAGAAGAAGCGCCAATACCGGACGAAGTGACCGGTATACTCAAAGGAGGCATTATCGCAATGACAGGCTTGTTCTCCTCTTGAGATGCCGAAATCTCTTCGACGGGCGAGCCAGCACCCGAAAGTATCTCCTCTTCAAAGTCAGGCACCTCCGTGTCGCCACCAGGACCTGACACAGAGCCAAAGGGTGCATCTACACTGCCCTCCCCGAAGATGTCTTCCCCTGAAAAGAAGATAAAAGGAAGTTAGTATCGAAATAATGTTAACTTTCCTAAAAAGAGGCGTAAAGGCGACATTTACCCATGGCCGACGGCATATATGTCGCATCCGCAGCCAGTACAGCTAAATCATTTCTTAATGATGCTAAGCAAGCTGTCATACCTGGAGAAAGGGGTCTGCTAACTGACGCTGGCAAATAGTCTTCCAGGTCCTCATCAAATTCCAACCGAGGCTCATCGACTGAAATCTCGCCAGGTGCGCTTACAGGCACGGCAGGGGTCCCTCCCGATGCCGATCCGCATAAAGGTATACGGAATCTTATTATACTCAGCCCCGGAGGTGACCTCGTTCTACTACCTGAAGCAGTAGCAGTGACGGCGGCCTCCAGCAGAGATTCTCCAGCAGCACCAGCCGAAACTGTAGAGGTTCCCTCTCTAAAAGGCGAGGAACCTCCAATCAAAGAATCATCCCCAACATGGGGAGATGCAGGCTCACTTCCAGGAGCCTCAATACCAGGAATCCGGAGAGGACGATTAACCGTCTTCTTCTTCCTCTTGCGAGGGAAAGTCTCCTTCGGAGTAGGAGCCCTTCGCTTCCTAGATATTACCAAAGGTCCTGCAGGCAGAGGTACTTCACCCCTCGATACCGCCAACAGAGGCTCGTTTGGAGTGACAGACTCCTCACCCTCGTCAGAAGAAACAGAAAGGACTTCGACTCTTCCCCCAGACTTGGAAGAGGGCACCCTAAAACTTCCATGCATATCAAAATCGTGATGGAAGATGTTCGTTGCCATATAGAACTGGGCATACGAGTGCAGGATACGCAGCTCCGTGGAGAGTGTAATGACCGGCACAGTAAAAATTACTCCAGTGCAACCCATGATGAAGTATCGCCAGCCTCTCGCTCCATCAATAAGTCCACCCCTGGACCGAAAGCTGGTGACGGCATTGCCCACGTGCAACTAATCATACCCAAACTGCCTGGCAAATCGACTAGGCAAGTAGGGCTCCAAGAAGTAATGGTCTTCACTTCTGTACAGTAAATAGGAAAGTCTAATGCAGACCAGCCAATTAAAAGCTTCAGGAGAAAGATTGGTCTTCTCTCTACTTGAATCCTCAAGCCTAATCCCCGATTGATTGCGATGTACAGAGGGGACAGTGCAGAAGAGCTTCCAGCTGTGATTGAAGCCCAGTACCCGTCGACAGTCTAGGACCGTGGTCACATTCCAGGAAGATTTCTGGTAGTTTAACAACAAACTAGCCCCCAAACTACTGTCGGAGCCGGAAGACATAACCCTGGGGTTATGAAGAATTAACCATCCCATCAGATACAGGTATGGTAATTCTACCCTGGGAAAGCTATCACACCGAGTTTTATCGACGAGTAGCCCGTCAGTCATGGCCCTCAGGCCAGCTTGAATACGACACACCATGGCAGGGAGCAAGCCCAGTCTTGCCCCGAATACCAGATACACTGCATGACATAGCGTGTTGCGGTGAATACGGTCCGCAGATGTGATACCAGGTACCACCAGTCGGCGCAGCCAGATGGAGAGGAAGCCAGCCAATTGAGCTTCCCTGGACAGAGGCCTGCGGCAACGCCTCAAATAACTATAGGCCTTAGTGCCTACAGGATACAGTCCTATCCCTTCGTCGAGGATCAAGTCCGAAGCCCCAGCGTCTAACATGAGATCGTCGACTACCTGAGCATTGAGCACGCTCAGAGGATTCACAGGCTGATCCTTGCCCTCCAATACCTTCTCCAGCTTAGCAGTCCTGGACCGGTAAAAGAAGAGGTAGGATGTCCATTTATTGATGTGAGCCAAATCTGAGGGCTCACCATTAAAAGTGGTGCAAGCGAGGTAGTGGCACATCAGCTCCTGGTACACTTCCACTACCCGAGGGTCTGAATCCTCCAGCTCCCGGTTCGTAGGAACATACTCCTCATACGGAGTATCCCCCATCGGCAGTCTCGAGATCTCTGCCATCTCATGGAGGGCCAATCCCAACTGCCCCAGTGGTGTGGCAAAAGTTCCGGTGAGCGAAATATATCGCTCCATCAGTGCCAGAAATAGGTTGGGGTTAGGAGGTAACCCAACATTGGTGGCACTCACAGCTGCAAACAGACCAATGTTCTCCAACTCGGTCTAAAAATATTTCAGGGCCCTATCAGCTAAGCGAGCCCATTGAAGATTTGTAGGGGTGATCCACCTGCCGCACCGAGGGTTCACCTTGGGGTATACTCCCCCGTGCCCCATGAAATCATTGCACAAAATCAGTAATTAGACCGGCTGGATCACTAAGCTATCTTCACTCGGGACACTGCCCAGGTACAGTCCCCTGAACATCGTCACATTGCCGGAAGGGCGGCTGACAAACGACCCCTGGTCAGCTCCTTTCAGATGAAAGATCTTCCCCAGCCTGCCGTGAAGATCGGGAGTCAGGTCCACGACATCCTCCTGGGATGTGTAGCATGAAAGAAAGTCGAGATGGGATAGTCTCTCGGCATCTTGGGCAGATACAAAACCAAGCTCCCGGCTGGAAAAACCCAGAGTTCTCTCTTGGGCTTCGTCTGGGACTGCTTGTCAATCATGTCCCCGAAAAGGAAAGCTGGCTTTAGGTACTGGTCCCCATCTATGTACGCAAGGGGCTCTTCGTTGATCAAGTTCAGCAGCGTTCGCTCGCCCTGAGCCGATATCAAAATTTCCCTTCTTTCGGGATACTGGGGCCCGGAGAAAGGAAATGTCACGTGTGACAGATCCAGATAGTTGGAGTGCAGCATCCCAGCGGCAGAACCTATCACATCGGCTAGCGGAGACACATGCAAGTCAACTACAAGAGTGCAAGAAAAATACATCAGTTGCTATAACTAGATATTACAGATCTTGCAGCATATGCAGAAAATCAACAGTCTGTGCTTTACGCCAAGACCGTAAAAACTTGACCATTACGCTGGAATCCATTTCCTAAAAAACGTAAAAGTTCAAGGCTGGCAGTATACAGTCTGTGCTTTACGCCAGACTGGTAAAATTGAGTTATTACGCCAGAATCTTCATTCAGAAGCGTAATAATCAAATTTTATACGCCAACTTTCGACAGTCAAAGCTTTTACGCCAGACAGCGAAAATATGGAGTTTTTGCGCTGACACATTAGAAATGTGGGCGTAAAAGATGAAACGTCTCTGTGCATCATCTTCCTCAAAGAGGCTATCAGTACAGAAGATGACCTAGCGCGGTCACGTGCAACGTGTGCGAAGGATTTTTAGTCATTTTTTTGTCCCAAAAGCTCTACCTTTAAGGCCGGGTGCACTGCTCATCGGTGGGATCCTTCGCTCAGAATGAAGTTTGCCTTGCCCGACCGAAGACGCTCTCTCTTGAGCAGAAGAATGAGAAGAAGAATCAACATTCTTTCCCTTAGTGGAGGGGACTTATTTCGGGGCCATTACTGAAAACTTTGAAGGCTCGGAGAAGAAACGAAAAAGAACTCGAATAATCAAAGGCTTTCTTTCGCAGAAGACGGATGAAAAGTTTTTCTCTCAGAAACTTGGGGTATATATAGATTTCGGATGGACTCCTCGAATCCTGAACCAAATCTCCTAATTAATATCCGGTTATGATTGGGTACTACGTCAGCCTATTATCAGAGAAGGCGGACAGTCAACGAATTCGAAAAGTTTTCGTGCAAAGTAGATTCGTGGTTTTTACGCTAAGGAGCTTTCTACGCTTGACAGCTACAAATCTACGGTTTTACGCTCATAAGCTATAAGTCTATGGTTTTACGCCCGGATGCCTTTGTACTCGGTAGCTTTTACGCTCGAGATGCTACAAACCTACGACTTCACGCTCAGCAGCTACAAATCTATGACCTCACGCTCGGTGGCATTTAGTTTACGCTCAGAAGCAACAGATCCACAACTTCACGCTCGAAAGATTTCCTTTTCACAGGCTAAAAATCTACAGTTCTGTGCCAAGGAGCTTTCTACGCTCGACGGCTACAAATCTACGGTTTTACGTTCACAGGCTATAAGTCTATGGTTTTACACCCATATGCCTTTATGCTCGGTAGCTTTTATGCTCGAGAGGCTACAAACCTACGACTTCACGCTTAGGAACTACAAGTCTATGATTTCACGCTCGGTGGTGTTTAGTTTACGCTCAGAGACTGCAAACTTATGATTTTACGCTCTATGACTTTTCGCACATCTGAAAGATGCGCAGGCCAGTACAGTACATCTGAACAATTCTCAAGATGGTCAATTGCAGGAGATCACACAGAAGATACTCCTTCTTAACCTCAAGATGCCCCAAGTACCAGAAGCATACAGAGTTCAACATTGAAAATTACTCTTCTTCATGGGTCGATTTGAAGTTCATCCAAACTCCAGTCTGAATATTTTATCTACAAATTCAAGATGGCGACTTAGTTTGACAGCCATTTCTCGCCCTGTTCCAAGGGATTCTCGAGAAATCATTCTTAAAGATGATGTCTGAACAAGAATTCTGTTTATCAGAAGTAACAGTTCAGAATTCTACGCGGTTTCTCGTTTCTAAATAGCAGGACAGTTCAAACACTCGACTACTAAATCGGCTTTCTGCGCATCCTTAGTTATGGGTAAAAGACAGGACAGGACCTAACACTCTTTCTAAACAAAGTCGGCATAAAGTATCAGACGTGTCGAAGCTACATATATTCAGATTTCACAGCAAAGTATGGCAAGATGATCATATGCAAAGAAGAAAGACAATTTTTATTAAGATTAAAATCAAGATTACATATAAGGAAAATCCAGTCTATAAGGGTTTTTTTTCATTTTCATGATTACATATGAGGGAAATCCCGTCTACAAAGGACTTCCTCATCATCGTCTGAAGATCGCGCCCAGAATCTGTTCTGCCAGGTTCTCGCATGGGCGACATTCTTCATCTATCTTCTCCAGCAGTCAGTCGGTAACCGCAAACTGACTGACATATTGGTCAAACGGCAGGAGGATACAAAACTGGGCTTAGACCCATCCTTCAATACGAAGAAGCAGGGTAAATCTGCTTTCTTGTGTCCAACGCCGTAACATATTGAGTTGAGATATTTTACCCAACTCAATCTCGGACAGCAGCTAGTTTGCCCGCTCTCGTCCGCAGGTAACGGGAGAAGGTACCGCTTGCAAGCGGTGTGGTCTAAAATGACCCTTCCTCTCTCCCAAAGAACCACCATACAAAGTTGCTGATTATCCCAAGAAAAGGAGGCTATGATATCCTTAAATGATCCATCGTTGCAGAGGATATTTGCTCGAAGACGCCGTCTTTTTCTGCTCCTTACATGCTGGAAGAACATGTTCTCCTTCTTCCTCAAGTCGACCCAACGAATTCTGGCCATCATCTCTGTGTGGTGAAGGAAGTGTAGGAAGACAGGAAAACTCTTCAGCCTTTTTATAGGCGAAAGAGATCACACTGATCCCCAATAACTCTGCCATAAAGTCAGCCATGAAAGAACGTGTCAGGCTTGACCGTTTCAGGCTCTATTCAGAGCATTTCGAGTTACGAGGAATGGTTCATGCTTCATTTAAAGCGTTTCAAATTACGAAGAATTTAAAAGCTTTGAAGGGGGTCTTGTAGAAGCATGAAAAATACGCTGGATAGCTATACGCAGCATGTTGATGCAGGGCAGCATAAACAGAGGACCTCAGGGCCATCAAACATGCAACAGAGATTTTTTGTTGAGCACAGCGTAAAAATATAGGCCCAAGAACCATCCGCGTAATGCAGTATGTCCAGGATGCTTTAGCATAAATAGAGTGCTTCATCGCCTTAACGGCATAAAACTTATCCGCTTTCAATGCAGCGTTGAAGTGTACGAGGAACGCTTCGTATTTTTCAAAATGAACCTGTCAGATCATGCAATGAACCTGAAGTCTGGACTCCTGACAAAAAGTATTGAACGACTACCCAGGCGACGGGTATAATAATGGCGTAGCTTCAACCCAGGCTGTCATTTACTGCCATTTCCTTTGTGTAAACCACTTTTACACATATGAAGGAATACGCTGCCTAGTTTTACACAGGCAGATGTGAGCTGTTTATGCTCCGCAGAAGACAAACAGCCTGCCACATTAAAAGCTACACTTCATACAGGGCTCGAGGCACGTCTCTGCATTTAATGCGCAGAGCGGTGACAGTTTCTCGACGCACGTCTCTGTATTTAAAGTCCCGAATACTGACAGATGCCCGAGGTACGTCTCTGCACTTGATGCACAGAAGGGTGGCAGGCCTTCAAAATACGCCTCTGCATTTAATGTGTAGGATAATGGCGGATCTTCGCATTTAATGCAGGAGATTTGATTAAATGTCACCGAACCATCGTTTAGTGACATCCCCTTTGCGTAAACTACTCTAACGCATATAAGGGAGTGCGCTGCCCAGTTTTACACAGGCAGACGTGAGCTTCTTACGCTCCGTAGAAGGCAAACAGACCGCCACGACAGCAGTTACTCTTCGTATAGAATTTGAGGCGCGTATCTGCATTTAATGCGCAGAAAGATGGCAAATCTTAAAGACAAGCCTCTACATTTAATATGCAGGATGGGGGCAGATCTCTGCATTTAATGCAAAAGATTTGATTACATCTCCAAGAGCCATAATTTCGGCTAAAACGTCCACATCATCTCGGCTTCTACGCCTGCTCGGCTTCTACGCCTGCTCGGCTTCTATGCCCACTCGGCCTCTATGACCACTCGGCTTCTACGCCTACTCGGCTTCTATGCCTACTTGGCTTCTACGCCTACTCGGCTTCTATACCTACTTGGCTTCTATGCCATGGTGACAGTTTTTGGCTTCTACGCCAACCTCTTCTACACAAGGGATAACTACCTACGTGGCTTCTACGTCGTGATCTTCGCAGCAGATATACGCGTTTGTCCCTTAGTTGGACACGTGTCACATGCTCACTCAAAAGGTCACCTATACGCAGGCATTGGTTATTTTAAACCGTCGTATAAAAGGGTGTTGTACTTTCCACTACTCGGTTTCTACACCAACTGAGTGGTCACTGTCACTAAAACTCTATAAATAGAGACCTCTATCAACAGAGGAGATAGAAGGGGATTGAAGGTCAAACGGTCAAAAAATTGATCAAGAAATCCAGTATCAGATCCAACGGTCGCAAAGATCGAAGGTCAAATGGTCAAGAGAGAGAGGAGAATCCAGAGCTCATGCAAAGAGAAGGGATCGACGACTTTGGCATCGAGCATCCACCCTCTTTAGCAACCTTCGAAGCTGCTTTCTGTCTTCCACGACACTTCTTCAACATCGTGTGGTCCAAGGGATAAAGTGATCGACTGCAGATCAGACACCTATAGCAATATTTACCCAGATTAAATAAATTGTACTTAGACATCCTCGTATAGGATTAAATTGTACAATCTTGTTTGTAAACATAAAAGAAGGACAGGTTTTCGTATAAGATCTCGTTTTCCATATATTATCTTTTCTGTTTATTATCTGAAACACTAGTGAATCTGAGGAAGAAGAAAATCCTCGAGACACGGTAAACCTTTGCTTCATGGCACTAACTGACCAGGTAAAGAATAAAAATTTCTATATTGACTTTACTTTTGATGAACTATGCAATGCTTTCACTGATTTACTTAAAGTTTCTAGAAAGCTTAGAAATAAATACAAGAATGCTAGGAAAGATATTCCAGACTATTGGACTGAAGTAGAAAGACTTAACTCTTTGCTAAGTGAAGTAAAGGATACTTCTACTTGTAATGATTCAGATGAGATATCACAACTTAAGCTTAGTCTTCATGAGGCACTTGGCATTATTGACAAGAGCTCTCAAGAAAATGCTAAACTTAAAGAGGAACTCGATTCAGAAAAGAAGAAATATTCTATTGTTGCTGGTACAATAGATGCTTTAACTGCTAAATATGATAAAGTTTATGCTACCTCTAAATGATTAGAGATTAGATTGGATAAACAGGTTGAACAACCCACTACCCAACCAAATACGAGATACATAGCTAGACAAGTAAACACACAAAGCAAGACATCCACAAGTAAACCTAATGCTTTACATAATCATGCATGCAATACCTCACACCATCATGCAAGAAGAACATAACATACATCTACACACAATTATGCTTACTACTATAGATATCTGCGTAAATCATAAAGAACTACTTCACACACTTATATCTATCATACTGCGTTAAAATAGTGTTTTGGAATCATAAACATGCTAAACTAGCTTGAAGCTAGGTCTCGAGGTCAACACTAAGTCAAATTTGGTCAAACTAGGTCAACTAGGTCAATACCTTGCTAAATTAGATTTTCTAGGTCAATAAGGTCATTAACTTGCTTAAACAAGTTATACTAGCTAATATATATACTAAGTATCAAATATATATACTATATAAACTTATAGATAATAATATGAATATTACCCTAGTCTTTCATTACATAACCTAGCTTAGTAACTAATACCTTGACCAAAATATGCCCATAATTTGGTATCATGATACTACCCTCTTCAGGTATCCTAGGATACCACCCATAATTCAAGTATCATAATCCTACCCTAATATCTCAATATTAGTACCCTCTTGATACCTTTGGTATCAAGATATCTAAGACTTCAATACTCTCTATACCCTTGCACTTAAGCATTCCTAATGAACATTTATATATGGACTAATATATACAATACTCAACTGATACACTTTTCCCTACTTGCACTCAACTCTGGCACCAACCTTACTGCCATCATAACACACACATACCTGCAATACCCTAGTCCAATACCTGTAGATATACTGATACTAGACTCAACACTTTTAACCTTTCACTTCACTGTATCCAAGTTAGATACACTTCCCTGATACTTCTGCTGCTATATGCCTGGCAGTGCCCAACTTAGCCTTGCTGGGTTGCATGTGCTCAACTTCTTCCCCCCCCCCCTTTTCTTTTAGAACATGCACACAGAACTAACTGGCCCTCATACAGCTGAACCCCCCCCCCACCTAGATGCAACTGCATCACTAATACAGTTGCTACTGTTGTTAATTTCTTTTTCTAATGCTAGTACTCTTGTCACACAACTGTGAGTTCCATACATCAAGACACACTCCCATTGCTCACTAGTCAATTCTACAAAGATAACCACTTGCCAACACAATACCTCGACATACATCTGTAACTAGTTGTGTAAAACCCCTAACCCTGAAAACGTATTATTATGAGCCAATTAGAGAGAATAGATTTTATTAGATTTTATTTTGAGATATTTGAGCACTTAGAGGATTTATGGAGCTATTATAATTTTTTTCTAATTTATTCCATGTAGGAGACCCTTTGGACAGTAACTAGCTTAACCGTATACACCAATATAATTTTTAGAATTTTCTATATATATATATATAAATAATTAGAATAGAATTCCTATTGGATCTCAACCGAAACCCAAACTCCTAAACCACTACCCGCTTGTCCTTTCTCCGCGCGTAAAGTTAGAAATAAACAGCAGCAGTAGCAAACCCACCTTCGCGCGTAAACTAAATTCCTTTTACCAAGCATAAAACAACCCCTCTTATGACTCATCCCCCATGACTCATCCCCCACTGCCTCTTTACCTGTTGTTACTAAAAACTCCTCAAACAAAACCTAAACCAATGGAAGAACAACCGAAACTAGAGCCAATGAAAGGAGCAACAGCAGTAATTTTTAATCCCTAAGTTTCCCCACCGCCTCCTTATTCCTATATATATTACAACTCTCCCCAAAATCTAATCCCACATCTTTCACCATCTATTAAACATAATATCAGGACGTGCACTATACAAAGTCTTGCTCAGGCAAGTATACCATGCCAAATTATACTGTTTAAATTATAAATTGTTGCATATATTCCTGTTACAAAATACATATAACTATGTGCGCCTGAGATTGACTCGGTTGCAATCGATAAATATGTCGATACATAGGGTATCTGACTTAGACATTAGTAGACCCACCTGTAGATGCGATGGTATTCTGATATCCTCCTAGACCCTAACACTTGTACACGCATCACGATTGCAACTCATGTTGGGATACGGGTTCGTGTACTCGATTAGCAACCGGTGTGTGGAACACACATCACGGTTTAGCACGTAGTCATGATTATCTAGAAAGTTATGACTTGGCATATAGCTACGTGGTGTGCACGTTGTGTATTTGACTTGTATATCCGCATTGGGCGGGGAAGACAACTAGTAGGCATATGGGACACCCACCTCCTTTATTGCAGATACCGCACTCTTCGGAGTGATACGGACATATATATTTACTTTGCAGATACCACGTCCCTTAGAGTGTTGGACGTTATATATATACAAATACCTTATTCTTCGGAATGATGGACGTTGCAGATACCACACTCTAGAGGATGTTGGATGTTATGCCTACGCCTACCCATACGTACCAAGATTGTCTTCACACTTGCATACACTTAGAAGGTTAGCTCACCCTTTATTTATTCAGTATTTATATATGGCATGCTTTTATGTATCTTGTTATGTCCCACTGAGGACCTGGTTCCCTTCCAGATTTAGATGAGGCATACTATCCCACGGTGTACGGACCTGGGCAGGAGACGAGGTACGCATCCGAGGAGGAGCTAGATGTGCTGCCATCCGAGTTCCTCTAATATTGGGTAGACTTACCATCTAGAGCTGGAGCCTCTTTATCTAAATAGCCGATGCTCTAGTCATGTTATATTTCAGCACTCTTATTTTTAATTTTTGTTGTGGGTTTTTTTCCATCAGACATATCTGGGTTGTACTATGACATTTCAGACTTAGCACTTATATTCCAGTACTTATTTCAGTGTTCCTTGATATATTGTGGATGAGATTAGATGTTACCTGTTATATGCTTGTACTAGACTTGTTAGTATTTTAGGACAGCGTAGCACGTCTCTTTGGGTCCAATAAATTAGGTTTTCCTTCGGAGATGTGTCAGCTGGCCAATGCCACATGGCCTGGTTCCACATAATTTTAGGACTGGGGCGTGACATGGTTTTAGTGGTGGCCCATGCAGGTCAAGCTTATATTGTCTTGGTTACGTAACAGTAACAAACAAGTCTGAGTATAGGAATAGAGCATAAGGATCTCATTCATACTTGATTAAATCTCATTCTTCCTTTTCAACTATCCTAGGTTGGATAAAATGAGTTTTAAAGCCAAAAGATTGCTTTGTTGGCGTAAAAACGAAAAGACTTTTATGTTGGCATAAAAAGCCAAACTATGAAGAGACTGCCAACTTTATTCTGCGGTTATGACAACTGCTAAGAACGTTTCCATAGTTTTCCTAATCCTGCGTATGACACGTCATGCAAGCCATGTAGGAAACTACCCCAGTGTAAACTTGATAACTAGCGTAGAGTAGCCTGATTAGGCGTAAACCATAAGGATAGTGATATAAGCGTATTAGTCATAATTTTAGCTTTCCCAATCATGACAAAGGAAAATCTTGTACATTAAATATGCCTCGAGCACTGAGCATGAAACAGCTTTTTACGTAACATCAAGGTTTTGTCTTATCCTGAGCGTAAAAACTTATTTCGGACTTAAGCGTAAAAGCTCATTTCTATCAATATAGAATAGGCAGCATATTCAGGAGACTCAAAATCTTCTTCCTTTGAGTGGTGTATCAAATATGTCACTAAACAACAACCTGGGTCTCTGTGCAGAAACATCATCACAGCCACCCTCTCGATCATCGTGCAGTACTTTTGTCAGATGTCAGGTTCACTGATTTATCTGAAAAATTCATCCGAAGAAATACAAAGAGTTTCTCGTATAACTTTACACTGAAAACGTATACTAGACTTTTACCCGCAGATTTTTGGCAGACCTTTTTATGCGAGTTTTACGCAGACTTTACGCTGCAATAAAAATAACGTATGTTAGATTTTACGCAGGCAACCCTTACGCACACAGATTTTTATGCACAGACTTTTAGGCATACTTTACGCAGGAAGTATAGCAGACTTTTATGCAGATAGATATGAAGCCATGAGTTACGCCAGATAGTGAATCTCTACTTTACGCCAGACAGCTTGAAACTCTGTGTTACGCAGACAATTTTAAAATCCTTACTTTACGCCAGATAGCTTGAAACTCTGTGTTACGCAGACAATTTCAAAATCTCTACTTTATGCCAAATTATTTTATCTCTACTTTACGCAGACAGTCTCGAATCCCTACTTTACGCAGACTATCTAGAATCTCGATTTTACGCGGACAACTTTGAAGTCTTACTTTACGCCAAACTTCTTTGAATCTATGTTTTACGCGGACATTCTATTAAATGCTTGCAACCTGTTTTACGCAAACATTCTATTAAATGCTTGCATCCTGTTTGTTTTCTTTTTCCCCCAGCATTATGGACATACCTAGTGGACACACAGATGATAGGGTTGATCAGGCAACAGACACCTCGTATGATATTAATAGGACCCCGACTACCCCGAGAGACCAGTCCCTGTGACGGATACTGGTTTATCCATCATCACCATACCTCCACAATGGTTCTACTCAGAGAGCTACGCTAGCTCAGCAAGAAGGACAGACCTCCCAAGCACCGAAACAACAGGCAGAAACACCTTTGCCTCCACCTCCACCCCTTCCAGCCCCGATGACACAACTAGAGGGACAGCCACAAATATTCCAATTCTTCCAAGCCATGATGCTGACACAATGGCAACAGATTGAGACCTTGAGGCAGAGCTTAATGACAGCTCTGGAGAGAACATCTACCTCAGCACCTGTCTAACCAGTTGGTACTGTCCGAGATTTTTGCCAGATGGGCCCAAGAACCTTTTTCGGCAGCGAAACTCTGGAGGAGATCTCAGATTGGGTCTCCAACACGGAGATGCTGCTGGAAGGTTCACAGCTGCATCCAGACCTTTGGATGACCGCGGTGAGGGCCCAACTCAAAGGCAATGCCCATCACTGGTGGGACTCTATAAAGTGCGGCGTCGACAAGAACCAGACGTGGGAGCAATTCTTAATATACTTCAATGCGAAGTATTTCTCGGCTATGGTCAGGAATGCTCTATACTTCCAGTTCCTACACCTGGAACAAGGAACTATGACCGTAGATGCCTATGATGCAGAGTTTAGTCGACTTAGTCGATTTGGTGCCATCCTGATACCTAACGAGCTGGAGAAAAGGCCAGTAGGTTCCATTACGGCCTTACCTTCGAGCTACAAAGGTATACCACCACGCACTCCAGGATCTCTTATAAGGAGGTTCTCTCAGAGGCAAGAATCCAGGAGGTCATTGGCAGAGAAGCGAGGCGCTCTAGCACGACCACACCAGCCAAAGCCCAGCCCAGAGCAGGAGGGCCAATTCATCGTCCAGGAATGCAGGCACAAAAGATAGTGCCATATCAGCACAAAGAACTTCCAACTTGTCATTATTGTGACAAGAAGGGATATTTCGTCAGAGACTGCTGGAAGAAGCTTGGACTGTGCATGATATATGGAGCAAGTCAACACAAGGCCAACAGCACCAGTCCAGAGGATACTACCCTCGACTGGAGGTCAGCGTCCACCAGCCCCCGGAGGGCAGAGGCATGGGCAGGCCTTTGCCATAGCAGCAGTTGCGGAGGAACCAGAAGGGAAAACTATCACAGATACCATTTTAGTTGCATCAATACCTGTAACTGCATTGTTTGATTCTGGCGCTACGCTATCTTTTATATCTAGTAGTTTCATAGCCATGCATAGAGTAGCTACTTCCCCCTTGCCTAAGAGTTGGAAGATTCTTACCCGGTTACCAGCACTATTAGAACATGCTCCGTAGTCGTGTGTAGTAGGGAGATAAGAGCACAATTTTTAGTACTTCCGATGCCAAACTTCGACGTTGTTTTAGGCATGGACTGGTTGAGCCAGTACAATGCTATACTAGACTGCCGGAGAGGTAGTGTCACTTTTAGACCACTAGATCACCCGGAGTTCGAGTACATGCAGGGCACCATCGAGCAAGGAGTAGGCCAGACACTTGGAGCTTACATGGCTATGGAGACAGCTCCACCAGCTATTGTTGCAGAATTCAAGGATGTATTTCAGGAGGAGTTTACAAGCCTACCGCCTGATAGAGAGGTAGAGTTCATTATTGAGTTAGTGCCCGGAGCAGCGCCTGTATCTTCAAATGTGTACCGGTTGGCAAAGAAGGAGCTAGACGAGCTGAAGCTTCAATTAGAGGAGTTGCAGATAAAGGGATTTGTTCGTCCTAGTGCATCACCCTGGGGAGCACCAGTATTGTTTGTACCGAAGAAGGATGGAACATTTCGTATGTGCATTGATTACAGAGCCCTTAGTGCTTTGACAATAAAAAACAAGTACCCTCTGCCGCAGATTGATGATCTGTTCGACCAACTGACAGGAGTAGTGGTGTTCTCAAAAATAGATTTAAGATCAGGTTATCATCAGGTAAAAGTACGAAGCGAAGACATTCCAAAGACAGCATTTAGGACTCGTTATGGTCACTACGAGTTCTTGGTGATGCCTTTTGGATTGACAAATGCACCTGCCGTATTTATGAACCTGATGAACAGAGTATTCCATCAGTATCTGGACCGGTTTGTGGTAGTCTTCATCGATGACATCTTGGTGTATTCAAAGAACCACGAGGAGCACGGAGAGCACTTGAGGCTAGTGTTAGAGACGCTAAGGCGTGAGAGGCTTTATGCAAAACTGAGTAAATATGAGTTTTTCCTAGATCGTGGCGCTTTCCTTGGAAACATTATCTCAGGAGATGGTATTTCGGTAGATCTAGCGAAGATTTCATCAGTAGAAACATGGCCGACCCCTACCAACGTCTCAGAAGTGAGGAGTTTCCTAGGACTTGCCAGATATTATCGGAGGTTCGTAGAGAACTTTGCAAGGATCGCGGAGCCGATGACTCACTTGACCCGGAAGGAGCAGGAGTTCATCTGGTCAGAAGAGTGTCAGATAGCGTTCGACGAGCTGAAAAAGCGTCTGACTATGACATCCGAGAAAGGCCAACATAGTAGCCGACACTTTAAGCAGGAGGCCCAAGCATTCTTCTTTACTACCCAGCAACATCTATTAAGAGACTTAGAACAGCTGGGTATAGAAGTCATTATGCCAGGAACTAACGACCAGTTGTCAAGTTACCAGTTGCAATCAATATTGGTCGAAACAATCAAGGCTGCCCTGCCAACAGATGCCAGATTCCAGAGGCTTCGACAAAGGACCGAGGCCGAAATACAAACAGGATTACGCATACACGAGGACGAGATTTTAAGATGTGGAGATCGCCTCTATATTCTGAATAGAGAACTTCATCAAGAACTTATAACAGAAGCGCATAGCTCAACATACTATATTCATCCAGGAGGCACAAAGATGTAAAGAGACCTGAGACAGTACTATTGGTGGCATGGAATGAAGAGGGAGATAGCCAACTTTGTGGCAAAATGCCTGGTGTGTCAACAAGTCAAGGCTAAGCATCAAAGGTCCACAGGATTACTCCAACCACTCCCAATACCTGAATGGAAATGGGAGCACATCATTATGGACTTCGTTACGAGCTTTCCAAGAAGTCCTAATGGTCATAATGCGGTATGGGTGATCGTAGATCGACTCACCAAGGCTGTCCACTTTTTATCCTTCAGAGTTAGGCAATCCACAGAGGACTTAGCAGACATGTACATGAGAGATATTGTGGGACTGCACGGAGTGCCAGTTAGTATCGTGTCTGATAGGGATACGAGATTTACATCTTACTTTTGGTGAAGTATGCAAGAGAGTCTTGGTACCCGCCTAAAGTTCAGCACATCGTATCACCCGCAGACAGATGGCCAGTCTGAGCGTACTATTCAAACACTGGAAGATATGTTGAGAGCATGCATGCTTAATTTCAGTCGATAATGGGAAGACCATTTACATTTGGTCAAGTTTTCCTATAACAATAGCTATCAAGCGAGCATTCAAATGGCTCCCTATGAAGCACTGTATGGAAGAAAGTGTCGTTCCCCACTATGTTGGAGCGATGTGGGTGAAAGAAAGATTCTAGGACCAGAATTGATTGTTCGTACAGTGGAGAAGGTAAAGAAAATCCAAGGACACTTGCGAGCAGCGCAAGACAGGCAAAAATAATGGGCATACCTTCATCGTCATCACTTGGAGTTTAAAGAGGGCGATCATGTCTTCTTGAGGATATCACCCACCAGAGGCACCATTCGATTCAGAGAGCACGGTAAGTTGAGTCCAAGATATATTGGACCATTTAATGTGCTAGAGAGAGTGGAAGAAGTAGCGTATCGACTTGCGCTACCACCTTCACTTGAGGGAGTACATGACGTATTCTATGTGTCATAACTCAGGCAATATGTGGCACACAATCGTCATGTTCTCGACCACTCGGAGATCACCATTGGGCCGAGCTTATCATATCAAGAGCAACCCGTGAAAATCCTTGATCATCGAGAGAAAGTATTGAAAAACCAGTCTATTCCCTTGGTCCGCATAGCATGGAAGCATGGCGCACCAGGAGAATCCACTTGGGAATGCGAGGACGACATGCGCAAACATTATCTGAACCTGTTCACAGACCAAGGTATGAAATTACCATGTTAATTTATATCTTCTACTATTCTTACTTTCTACAGTGACTTAGTTTTAATTTCGAGGACGAAATTTTTATAAGTTTGGTAGAATGTAAAACCCCTAACCCTGAAAACGTATTATTATGAGCCAATTAGAGAGAATAGATTTTATTAGATTTTATTTTGAGATATTTGAGCACTTAGAGGATTTATGGAGCTATTATAATTTTTCTTAATTTATTCCATGTAGGAGACCCTTTGGACAGTAACTAGCTTAACCGTATACACTAATATAATTTTTAGAATTTTCTATATATATATATATAAAAATAATTAGAATAGAATTCCTATTGGATCTCAACCGAAACCCAAACTCCTAAACCACTACCCGCTTGTCCTTTCTCCGCGCGTAAAGTTAGAAATAAACAGCAGCAGTACCAAAACCACCTCCGCGCATAAACCAAATTCCTTTCACCACGCGTAAAATAACCCCTCTTATGACTCATCCCCCATGACTCATCCCCCACCGCCTCTATACCTGTTGTTACTAAAAACTCCTCAACCGAAACCTAAACCAATAGAAGAACAACCAAAACTAGAGCCAATGAAAGCAGCAACAGCAGTAATTCTTAATCCCTAAGTTTCCCCACCACCTCCTTATTCCTATATATATTACAACTCTCCCCAAAATCTAATCCCAGTTCTTTCACCATCACTTAAATACAATATCAGGACGTGCACTATATGAAGTCTTGCTCAGGCAAGTATACCTTTCCAAATTCTACTGTTTAAATTATAAAATATTGCATATATTCCTGTTGCAAAATACATATAATTGTGTGCGCCTGAGATTGACTCGGGTGCAATCGACAAATATGTCGATACATAGTGTATCTGACTTAGACATTAGCAGACCCACCTGTAGATGCGAGGGTATTCTGATATCCTCCTAGACCCTGACACTTGTACACGTATCACGATTATAACTCATGTTGGGATACGGGTTCGCGTACTCGATTAGCTACCGGTATGTGGAACACACATCACGATTTAGCACGTAGTCAGGATTATCTAGAAAGTTGTGACTTGGCACATAGCTATGTGGTATACACGTTGTGTATTCGACTTATATATCCGCATTGGGCGAGGAAGACAACTAGTAGACGTATGGGACACCCACCTTCTTTATTGTAGATACCGCACTCTTCGGAGTGATACGGACGTATATATATACTTTGCAGATACCACGTCCCTTGGAGTATTGGACGTTATATATATATAGATACCTCATTCTTTGGAATGATGAACGTTGCAGATACCACACTCTAGAGGACGTTGGACGTTATGCCTATGCCTACCCATACGTACCAAGGTTGTCTTCACACTTGCATACACTTAGAGGGTTAGCTCACCCTTTATTTATTCAGTATTTATATATGGCATGCTTTTATGTATCTTGTTATGTCCCACTGAGGACCTGGTTTCCTTCCATATTTAGATGAGGCGTACTATCCCATGGTGTACGGACCTGGGAAGGAGACGAGGTACGCATCCGAAGAGGAGCTAGAGGTGCTGCCATCCGAGTTCCTCTGATCTTAGGTAGACTTACCATCTAGAGCTGGAGCCTTTTTATCTAGATAGCTGATGCTCTAGTCATGTTATATTTCAGCACTCTTATTTTTAGTTTTTGTAGTGGGTTTATTCCCATCAGACATATCTGGGTTGTACTTTGACATTTTAGGCTTAGCACTTATATTCCAGTACTTATTTCAGTATTTTTTGATATATTGTGGATGATATTAGATGTTACCTGTTATATGATAGTACTAGACTTGTTAGTATTTTAGGACAGCGTAGCACGTCTCTTTGGGTCCAATAAATTGGGTTTTCCTTCGGAGATGTGTCAGCTGGCCAATGCCACGTGGCCTGGTTCCACATGATTTTGGGACTGGGGCATGACAAGTTGTCACTGATGCATGCTCTAATACAACAAACATTATACTTTATAATGCCACTACTGTTGCTACCTAGCTGCCAAAGCCATTGTTTGCAATCCTAGGTTTCCCCCAACTATCTAATGCTACTGTAGCAAGAATAACTTACCTGCTGAAATGGAAGAACTCTGCCTTATTATGCATAGATATGCAGTTGCTCATCTCAGTAGAAACACTACCAACCCGAGCTCTACACACACATACATGCACTTCTACATGCACTCAAACACACTATATCACATCTCTCATGACATTAACATCCCTCAACAACCACTACAACACATATGACACGACTATAAACCAAAATACAATAACACAACACTCACACATTAAAACACAATACACTACACCTATACAAGATCGATATCAAACACTTGGTGTGCACCACATAAGTATCACACCAAATTCTATGATACTTTTATGATACACACTCAAAACACTCCAACATACCACCAAATCACCATGAACATAATTAATATATATATAATATAACTAAAATTTAGTATAATATAGTAATACCAATAAATTTATAAGGAATTAAAATATAGAAACACAAATACAAGGAATTAACAATACTTCACCACCGTATCATGACATATCATGATACGGACTCCTCGTATCCAATTTTTGACACAAGGATACCAACACACTATCAATTACACACCGATAGTCCTTATTATGACACAAATCAAACTCTACATGGACACAATTAGAACTTTCCCTAAATTGAGCTCTAAAATTTTGACACCAACTCAGATCTACTAAATTGAGGGCTCCTAGTACCTAGATCTACTATTTGAAAGCCAAATATAACCATGGAAAGGTTCCTACATGACCAAGGGGTGCTCCTAACCATGAAATTGATGAAATTGAGAGAATTACCTAGTTTTTTGGTAGCCTATTTGGAAAATTCCAAATTTGAACACGAAAGAGATGAGTCAGACATGATCCTCCAAGAATTAGACTCCTCCTCAAGCTCCTCCTTGTGCTCCAAGCTCTTTGTTCTCCAATGGAAGTGGAATAAAATGGTTTGGTGAAGAAATGAAATGGGAATTAAATTCTATATCTAATTTTAGGAGGAAAACTAAAATGATGTTGCTTGAAAAAGGAGTAAGAATAAATGGAGGGAAATATGAATTTTATTCTCTTCATGACAAGGTGGTTCACTACAAGGGCTTGTAATTGATTCTAATTACTAATTGTGTCATTCCATCATCCAATTAAAATTCAAATTAAAGAGAAAAATAAATCTAATTAATTAAAGGAAAGAAATCTATACAAATAAAAGAAATATTCTATCCAGACAACTAACTATTAAATTCTAATTACTAAAGTCATGACTATCAATAATTAGCACTAACTAACACTTGCAAATTCTATTTGGCTGGCCACTAAATAACACTAATATAATTCTAGGCAAACACTAATATAAAATAATATAAAAAAATTAATAAAATATAAAATTACCAAAATATCCTTAGGTTGAAAAAGTGGTGGTTACATACTTCCCTTGAGATACTTGAGTTACTCAGAGAGTTCAAATTTTTTTTTTTTGCCATTTTTGCAAAAACATTAACTCACATTAGTCTCATAAAATATTATAGACTTATTTTATTGAACATCTTAGTTTATAAACAGAAAATAAAAATTTAAATCCAGAAATCTAGTATCTTTTTCAAAAATTCATAACCAAAAATCCAACGGAGTAAAATCGTGCTCTGATACTATTATGATATGCCCCAATTTTGTTGAATCAAAAAATCGGCACTAGGCATAATGTCATACAAACCTAAGATGGGCTAGTATAAGGCGTGCTTGTGTATATTTGTAAAATAGTTAATTTTGTAGAAGTTTGTACCATATAAAATAGAGAAACTGTATAACAATATAACATAGAAGAAATAACTTTATTTATAATTTTTAGCAAAAATATTAGCTCTCAATCAACCGAGTAGAAAAGTGCCTAACTTGGCTTACAACTTTAAAACAACAAAATATGATACATCATTATATACATCATATTCCTTTATTAACAATAAAGTAAGAATATATTCAGTAGAAATTTTCAAAACAGAATTGGAAGCGTCAAAATATAGATAAAGCTTCTGCAAAGTTGGACGAGCTTTCACGACCTCTGTACATCTCCTTGATTCCTAATACATGTCGAGATGTGGGTCGGTATATCAGGTAATGCACTGGTGAGCAGAATTAACAAGACTCACAAAAATCAACATAGTAATCATGTGAAAGAATACATGCTTATTAGTAATCTTTCTATCTTTTCTTAGGTCATAACAATTCATAAGACAAGAATGTAAAAATATAATATGTATCACCAAAAGGAAATTCTTACCCACAATAGATTGTTCTTCCCTACAAATAAGGATTTGTATATTCTTCCAAACATAAAACATTATTAGTAATGTAAGTTGTCTATATAAAGGTAACTAGTGAACAAACCATCTTGGACAATTCAGAGGATTTTGGCGTCCCCCATAGTGCAGGTAGATAGCCTGATTGGATGTCCCGAATCCTTGTATCTTATACCTTAGCACAAATTATCCAAGTTTCTCCTGGGTTGAATCGGTTCCGAGGTCGTGGGTAACTTTTAAGGAAACGAAGCCATGTGCATAAATTATCCATGAACATGCAAGCATATGAAACTTAGTTATTAAAATATAAAATGCATGATAGGTGAACTTGAAATAAATATTCAAAATATTCTTATTGTGTTTTCTACTTTCCTCGAGCCATAATCAAAATCCTATACTACATATTCCAAATATTTTTCCATGATTCCATTTCTATTTAATAAAAATATAACAATCTATATTTTTTATTATAAACAAATAACATTATGGTTACTCTCTTATATCTTTGATCAAATGACACAACAAGGAAATAAAAAAATCTTTTGTTAAGCTTTGCAGATAAAGGAAAAAATGATCAAAGGTACTCACTATTGGTGAATAAGAGAACTGCTACACTCTAATCAAGCTAGTTAGTCTCGAGGCTTAATCAAAAGATGGTAGAATAGGCCAGGAAAAGGGGTTCCAGTAAACTTTATAGTCTACCTTCTGTTTGATCCTGAAGTTGTAATCGAGACTCAAAAGTTCCAGCAAACAAGTTTTTCTTCTGAATCCTCGATTCCAACGAAGAACTATAATATATCAACTCTGATTATAACTTGTAAAAGATTATACTATTCAGAAAGCAATCTCCGTTCTTTCTTGTAAACACAGTTGCAATTGGGACAGAACGTTTACAACTAGAAGAAGAGAGAAGAAGATAGAATAAAAATTTATCCTTGTTGGGGTGGTGAAGACCACCGTTGCTCAAAGCAAGATTCGTCCTCTATCGACGATCTGTTTTCAGGATCCAGCAAGTTCATAAGAGAACTTCTGGAACGCTCGTAGTCACTTCTGTATGTGACTCGACGGACTCCCTGGACTCCTCTTCTATCAATTTTTGGTGTGTCTCCAAAACGAGGCCTGGCTCTCTCCTCTTCATTAGTTCATTTTAATTAGATATCCAATTGTGTTCTTACCCAAATTGACTTATTCCTCCATAAATTCAATCCAATTCATACCCATTCCCTCTCAATTTTATCATCTAAGAAGCATTGAAGCTTGGATTGCAAGGAGCAATTAGAGAAAGAGGAATTGGCAAGGGAATCGTGTCCTAATTGTGTCCATTGAATATTTTATTCGGAATCCATCTCCCAATAGGTAAATTCTGAATCTACTCCTTAAATTAGACTCTAATTCATGTATTTAACCATTAAAAATTATTTCTTGGCTTAGGGATACCCATCGGATCAAGAATATGTTCATATGACTTCTATTGTGAAAGTTACATGGTAATTTGTGTCCAATTAAAGGAAATTACAAGATTGACACATCAATTATGTGTTATGAGACAAATTAGATCTAATTAGACTTAGATCGAGATTGTAGGACTAGGTACGTATCCATAATTGGACACGAGTAGAGCGTATCATAATATTTTATGATATAGTATGATACATAGCCTATTTTGGGTAATTTATGCATATGATTGAGATCTCTCTTCAATTTATATTGTGACTAATTAGTCTAGTTATATTAATATGTATTTGGTGTGTATTATTAGTGATTATAGAGAATTGGAGATTTTGACTCTTTATTTGGAGGAGTATCTTAAGGTGTGAACACTAAGTGTTTAATTTATTATCTTTACTAGTGTGGTGTATGTGTTCATGGGTATCGGTATTGGTGTCTAGGAGCATTGGTATGTGTGTGCTAGAGATACTTGGTTCTATGTGCTTGTGTGAGAGAGGACTGTATGGGTGCAGGTAGAGGGGGTTGCAAGGGTTACAATAATGGGGAAGAGGTGAAACAACACCACTAATATTAATCAACAACAGTTAAGTAAGGTGCTCAACCTTCAGATTGTACTTCATGATCATGCAGGTGGTGCACATCTGTGTACTGCAAGATTGTTTCACTACTGTAGTAGTATAGGCTTAAGTAGTATGTAGATTGGAAGGGGACTTGGGTACCTGGGCAGAAGGAGTATGGCAGCAGTGTGCTTGTGCACACATGTTGCAAGGGTTACATCATATGTAGTAGCAGTAGCAATAGAATAAGAGTAGTAGTAGAAATATTGCTAAAGCAGCAGTTAGGTGCAGCAGTTAGGTACAGCAGTAGCAAGATATATTAGTAGCAGTAGGAATGCAGCAGCAGCAAGATGTATCAGCAGCAGTAGAAATGTAGTAACAACAGCAGCAAGGTGAAGTATCAGTATCAGTCAGTATATATTTGTGTATCAGTTGTGGGTGTAGGTGTATTAGTGTGTGCTTTTGCAATGTGTGGTGACCTTGGTTTTGTTGTCTTTACTAGATGGAGGTATTGGTGATGCAGTGCACTGGGTCACAGTCCTGGGCATGGGCATGTCAAGGATGGGAGCTTGTGAGAAGAGGGATGTCGAGTCTGCTTGAATGCAAATAATTAGAGTGAAAAAGGTTGTTTCCTGCATCTGCATGTGGAGTGAGAAATCTGAGTGCACGTAAAATATGGATTGGTTTAGTAGTAAAGGGGTTAGACTAGTATCAGTAGAGTATTAGTTAGGGCAAGGTATTAGGCTCAGGTTTTATACTAAGGTTTCTATACTAAGGTTGTAGATGTTTGGTCAAGGTATTGGGATTACCTCGAATTGTGAGAGATATTAGAGTAATATTATAACTAAGATATTATAGATATTAATTATATAGAAATTATATTATAAGTAAGTGTTATATAAAGAGTGTATTAGATAGGTTTAGTAGTATTAGTTAAATAGTCTAATATTAGCTAGTATAAGTTAATTGGTGACCAGTACGAGCCTAAAACCTTAGAATGGACTTGGTTTAGCTAGAGTGACCTAGTAATGGCATAGAAAAGCATGTTTTGGTGTATTTAGCTTATTTATCACTTTATTACACAAATTTGATATGCCATTAATATTTAGGTGTATGTGACACCAGCTCGAATATCGAGATATACTATTTGATCATGACCATAGGCGAGTACATTCTTTGATAGTTTTCTTATTTGATAGCCTCTATGTTTTATGTATTTAGTATTGATTATTGATTCTTGACATGATGGTTTCACGGATTGGTATACGTGGATCTTGGTCACGAGATATTATTGCCGTGGTTACTTAGTGATCACCGTGTCTTATTTCGTGATTACTTAATGATTACCGTGATATCTTAGTGATTATATAGACCGTGATCATAGTGCATATTATTATAGACCGTGAAGTATGATATACATGTTATAACGTATCCTGATTTGGATCCGTGTACTAGTCGGGGGTTGGAGAAGTATTAGTTAATATGTGATCATACCTTATAGTCCATAATTTATTGTAGCCCATAAAAGCTAGCAGATAATGTCACTCACGCGTGATCATGCTAGTTCACCTTTTATATAGCACATGTTAGGCCTAAGCCGATTGTAACCTCTATATCCTAAAATTTTAGCCTAAATGTTATTTTTAGGTTAATTTGGGGCTAGGGGATTTTTTTTATAATTAAAAACTAGTAACCCTAATTTCTTAGGACTTTAAAGAATTTATTTTTAGATGCAAACTTAACTAAAAATATCCTAAAATTTTATTTTAGGTTCTAAATAGTCAAATATATTTTCTAGAATTTTTTGAAAATTTTCAAAATATTTTTAGTATTTATTGGGAGTTATTTAGACTAATAATTAATTTTTTAGGACTTCTAGAATTTATTGTTCAAGCCCAGGAATATAGAATGGACCCAAATAATTTTTTAGTGTTTATAATATTATTATATATTTTCTGGAATTATTTCAGAATTTTTGGAATATATTTAATATTTATTTTTATTTAAATATCTAAAACTAATTTTTAGAGCTTCTCCTAATTATAGTAGGAAACCTATGAATATAAAATTATCCCAAATATTTTTCTAGGGTTTTTAGGTTCAAAATATATTTTCTGTAATTTTCCAGATTTTTATGATTATTTTTAATGTTTATTTTGAGTTATTTAGATTTAAAACGACTTAAATAATGTTTTGATAAAGGCAAATCAAAAACAAATAATATAAATAAAACCATCCAATCAGATTCTGACACGTGTTAGCCTATAGATATCCATTCAGCCGCAGGTACATCTATATATATATATATATATATATAATATAATAACCCCAGTTATCCCATTATTTTAGAGAGAGAGATTTGGGAGAATTGTCATCTAGGGTTCCTTCATTTTCCAGAAGCCATTGCGCATAGTCCGGACTCCAAACGAGGCCTAGTTTTTTGTGTTAGTATGATTTTGAGGTTAGCTTTCTGATTATATAAATTGTTTTATGAAATTATGAGTATTAAATTCTAGAAAATTCGTAGAACACATTATGTCCGAAAATAGACGTATTTTGATGTTTTCGCGATTTTGGGAGAACCAGGAATCAGAATCATGAACCGTTTTAAAGTTTCGGAAAGCTAATGTCGAGATCATTGACATATGTTTTTCACAGAATTTAATTCGAAATATTTATATACTGTTAATTCTGTAGAACTTCTAGGTTAGAATTTAACCATCGGTGCACAATACAAAATTTGTATGTGCCATAATTCCAAAACAAATTTCAATTTGGATGAGCCATAAATTCTAGCATATTTTTGATGCTGAAATCTATAGAAAATCATGCATGAAAGTCAAGTTTGTGTCGGTTGACTTTTTGGTCAACAGATCGCCTCGATTTGCGTGCCATGAGTTTCGAATTAGTAAAATTCAATTCCTTTGAACAAAATTTAGGAATTAACCTAAAAATCAGAATAATAAGATTAAAATAGAATTTTAGAGTAATTATTCCAGAATTAAATAAATTAAAATAAATTATCTTTTGACATGGTAAATTATAATACATAGGTTATTTGGACTGTGACTTGGACTCTGATTCATACCAGCAGCAGGACCCTAGGCGAGTACATTCTCTGATAATTTTTGTTATTTTATAATTTCTATAATTCTAGTATTTAGAAATGTTACATCTGAATCTTGACACTGTGCTACACGGACTAGTATATAGATTGGATCTTTAGTCATGAGATGTTACATTGGTTATCATATTGCTATTGTACACGACATTGACAATAGACATTGATATTAGACATTGTACATGATATATTGGACATTGATCATGTATCGTGATGTGTCATTATTGGATCCATAGTACTAGTTGGGGGCGGAGAAATTGCTAGTGAGAGATGTGATCAAAATACCTATCGTACAAGTGTAGACATTGAACAGTGTTAATCATACACCTCACATATGATTAGCCAGGCCATGTAGTCATCGAACAAGTTCCCAAGCCGATCATATTTTGAAACTACGATTTCAAACACTTAGAATAGTTACAGTTCTCTATTTTAGTTCATATACTACATCATCCGTATATGATATTGTAGTTCTTCTCTTCATTTTATATATGCACTGACTGTACCATATTTGCCTATATTGCCTGTCTCTTTATTTTACCATTGCATTTACCTATTGTCTTCTCTCAGTATATAGCATCATCTATTTATTGTTTTATAGTCCTTATCAATTAACTGGAACTGTTATTTGAGATATACTTTGCTCCATCCTGACTATAAATATTTTTCCAGACTGCACCTTAGAGGACTGGTGTCCGACATAATATGGACCACAGGAAGAGTAGCTATAAACTTGGACTTGGTAGCACAGGTGTGATTCCCGGGAGGTCTAGTCGGGATCACTAGTTATTTAGTTAGTTTCTTTTAGCAGTTTTTGGTACCGGATTTGTCTCCGGCATATTTAGTTGAGACTTGGATATTACTGTTGAGTTAGATTATTTCTATTTTAGACTTGAGTTGCATTTTGATTTATTTATTTCTTCGATATCTTATCGTGCTTTAGTTTATGTGATTGAGTATTTCATATTATATTGTGATATCTGTGATTCCTTATGGAGTTGGATGCTTGTGTGAGATTGATTAGATAGTATTGTGACCTAGACAGCGTTCTACCGCCGATGATGCGGCGTAGGCTGGACGTACCCACGTACTCGTGTCCCAAAATTTGGGTGCGGGTCGTGACACATTTTTAGTGGTGTCCCATGCAGGTCGAACAAGAACACAAATGGTGTCACATTTTTAGAGCGATATCGTGGTAGTGTGACATCTTAGTTGGACTACTGCGTGCCTGCGATAGGATCTAGGATATAGCATACTAGGATGAGAGCGAATAATCAATCACAACTAGGAATATTTCTAATCTATTATCTTGTTATCCTTATTTTCCTTCTGTTCCTTTCTTCCTATTTGATTGATTGATTGATTCCTTAGTACCGTAGTTTGTATTCATGATTTTTTTGTTAGAATATAGTTAATAGTTCACCCTGACAAAGACTGCAATACCATGACAAAAGTGACCATAACCATACATGTTTACTCTAGATTGCATGTTGTATGACTGTAGGTATAATTTTTTTGACCTTGATTGTTGAGGATTTGACTGTAGTAAAGATTAACGAAGAGGTTATGACTTGACAAAGAGAGACAAGGTGCCTTAAATTTTGAGGAAAAATATTAAATTAAATAAAGAGTTAGAAATTTAATATGGCAGAATTGACGATTTTGTTAAATCATTGATTTTTATGAAGATTATGAAATAATTGAATTTATCATTGAATTTTGGGGAATTTAAGAAGGTTATCAATATATTTATTGGACTGCAAGTTATGAACTTATATTTTAAATATTGTGGTGGAGGTTTCATAAGTATTACATCGTTGAGTATTGTGAGAGAAAAAAAATCGAGGAATAAGAACACAAATGGATTAGTATTTAATTCAAATTTGGGATGAGATTCAATTTTATAATATGCATTGATTGGATTTAAATTAGAGGAGTAAGATCTTTAATGGATTAGTGTTTGAATTCAAATTTTTGGATGAGATTCAATTTTATAATATGCATTGATTGGATTTAAATTAGAGGAGTAAGATCATTAATGGATTAGTGTTTGAATTCAAATTTTGGGATGAGATTCAATTTTATAATATGCATTGATTGGATTTAAATTAGAGGAGTAAGATCATTAATGGATTAGTGTTTGAATTCAATTTTAGGATGCAAATTTTTAAAATTTATAAATATGCATTGATTGGATTTCAATTAGAGGATTGCATATTAAATTCTTGTATTTCGTTATTAACTTAAAATTTTGTAGGAGATTATGATAAGAATAGAATTTGATTTTATATTTGAAGATTTTTAGGGATATGATATTTATAGAATTTTGAGAAATATTGTGAAATAACAATGTGAATTAGTTCATGATTATATGATTTTATGAATTTAATTTTGATGGTAATGAATAATTAAATAAAACAATTGAGGATTTTAAATTTTGGGGACGAAATTTTTAAGGTGGGTAGACTTGTAACCTCCGTATCCTGAAATTTTAGCCTAAATATTATTTTTAGGTTAATTTGGGGCTAGTGGATTTTTTTCATAATTAAAAACTAGTAACCCTAATTTCTTAGGACTTTCAAAAATTTATTTTAGGTTCAAACTTAACTAAAAATATCCCAAAATTTTATTTTAAGTTCTAAATAGTCAAATATATTTTCTAGAATTTTCTGAATTGTTTTTAAATATTTTTGGTATTTATTGGGAGTTATTTAGACTAATAACAAATTTTTTAGGACTTCTAGAATTTATTGTACAAGCCCAGGATAATAGAATGGACCCAAATAATTTTTTTGGTGTTTATAATATTATTATATATTTTCTAGAATTATTTCAGAATTTTTGGAATATATTTAATATTTATTTTTATTTAAATATGTAAAACTAATTTTTAGAGCTTCTCCTCATTATACTAGGAAACCTATGAATATAAAATTATCCCAAATATTTTTCTAGGGTTTTTAGGTTCAAAATATATTTTCTGTAATTTTTCCAGATTTTTATGATTATTTTTAATGTTTATTTTGAGTTATTTAGATTTAAAACGACTTAAATAATGTTTTGATAAAGGCAAATCAAAAACAAATAATATAAATAAAACCATCCAATCAGATTCTGACACGTGTCAGCCTATAGATATCCATTCAGCCGCAGGTACATCTATCTATATATATATAATATAATAACCCTAGTTATCCCATTATTTTAGAGAGAGAGATTTGGGAGAATTGTCATCTAGGGTTCCTTCATCTTCTAGAAGCCATTGCGCATAGCTCCGGACTCCAAACGAGGCCTAGTTTTTTGTGTTAGAACGTTTTTGAGGTTAGATTTCTGATTATATAATTTTTTTTATAAAATTATGAGTATTAAATTCTGAAAAATTCGTAGAACACACTATGTCCGAAAATAGACATGTTTTGATGTTTTTGCGATTTCGGGAGAACCAGGAATCTGAATCACGAACCGTTTAAAGTTTCAGAAAACTAATGTCGAGATAATTAACATATGTTTTTTAAAAAATTTAATACAAAGTATTTATATACTGTTAATTCTGTAGAACTTCTAGGTTAGAATTGAACCATCGGTACACAATATAAAATTTGTATGTGCCATAATTCCTAAACGAATTTCAATTCAGACGAGCCATAAATTCTAGCATGTTTTTGATGCTGAAATCTACAGGAAATCATGCATGAAAGTCAAGTTTTTGTCAGTTGACTTTTTGGTCAACAGATTGCCTCGATTTGCGTGCCATGAGTTTCAAATTAGTAAAATTCAATTCCTTTGAACAAAATTTAGGAATTAACCTAAAAATCAGAATAATAAGATTAAAATACGATTTTAGAGTAATTATTCCAGAATTAAATAAATTAAAATAAATTATCTTTTGACATGGTTAATTGTAATACATAGGCTATTTGGACTGTGACTTGGACTCTGATTCATACCAGCAGCAGGACCCCAGGCGAGTACATTCTCTGATAATTTCCATTATTTGATAATTTCTATGATTCTAGTATTTAGAAATGTTACATCTGACTGTTGACACTGTGCTACACGGACTAGTATATAGATTGGATCTTTAGTCATGAGATGTTACATTGGTTATCGTATTGATATTGTACACGACATTGACATTAGACATTAATATTAGACATTGTACATGATATATTGGACATTGATCGTGTATCGTGACGTGTCATGATTGGATCCACAGTACTAGTTGGGGGCGGGAAAATTGCTAGTTAGAGATGTGATCAAAATACCTATCGTACAAGTGTAGACATTGAACAGTATTAATCATACACCTCACGTATGATTAGCCAGGCCATGTAGTTGTCATTACCACATTCTGAAAACAGGGGTATTTTCGAATTTTTTTTCAATATTTAATGTTATGCTATTTACAACTAATTAATTGCATGATAGTGTGTTTGATTTAAAGAATTTTGTGCGATGTGTAGTTCGATATATATTTATATGCAGTATTAATTATTTTATTTTTAGCTAGCAGACTAGACCTAGAAGCCCAGTAGACGAACCCCTGTCCGAATTCTAGAATTCTGGATTTTATTATTTTATTTAGAATTTAATATTTGGAGATTTTAATTAATTACTGTATTTTATTTAATATTTTGCGCAATTGCCTTTGCATCGATATTTGGAGCACTATCCAGACTTTTGTCTTCCAACAAATTTCACAATCTTGTCCTAGACATGTCCGCCTTCAATTCTGCTATTTTTGCAACTCATAATTTTGCTTCCTGTACATTATTTCTGGCCGCACAAAAGTCGTCGCGGACGTTTATTTTTAAATTCCTATTTTTGTATCGTTGTGCGTTCCAATCAAAAATTGGAGGCCATCTTGACCTATTTTTCGTGCGGCCCAAATTAGGGTGATATTCTGTTCTGAGTCTTCTTCAATATTGGTATTGATGACTTGATCTGATTTTGGCCCCAAGTACCCCTAATGAATTGTTGAACACAACTTGTATTTTATTTCTATTTAAATTGAGGATACCATTTTATCTGAATTTAAAATCCCCATTTAATTCCAGTGCCCTACAAATTCAGCCCGTACCAGTCTTACAGCACCCCCTGACCCTACAAAACATCGGACCCCGAATCGCCCGCCTAATTTTTGTCATTTCATGTGTTTGTGCAATTTCCTAAATTTAAGGGGGTTGAATTGCAAATTGGCATTTTGTGGCCTCACCCAATTATTTTAATCAATGAGGGAACCCACTATTTTTAATTAGTCTCACCCTCATTCCCCATGAATAATTTCCTCATGTTCAATATGGACCACTCAATTAATTGAGTGCATCCTCACCCTCCATCATAACACCCTCTCTCCTATTTAATGTCATGTCACCCTCAAACCCTAATCCCTAGGCAACCTAGAAAACCCCACCTCCTCACAAGCCTCCTCCATCCAACGTAGGAAACTTCTTCCTAAACTCCTTTCTTTTCTTCCTTCCTTCTTCTCATTTATTTTCTTCTTCTTCTTCTTCCTTTCTTCTTCTTATTTGTTTTGATTTGAATTTGAAATTCAAATCATAAGGAGGGATACTGTGCAGATCCATCCGGTGGGCTTTCCCTCTCCGGCGACTGAGGCCGACCCGACCGGCGCTGCCGTGCGTGTCCGGCGGCCACAGCTACCCCCTCGGTGTCCGGCGGCTTCCCGCGGCGACAGCCAGACCGGCGGACTGAACCCGGCCGAGCCCGCTGCAGACAGCGGCTGCTCCCCCAGACCCGACCTCCGGCCCGGCGGTTCCCCGCGGCCCCTGTGCTCCTCCCTTTCCCTCAGGCGGCGGCTTCCCCCTCTGCGCCCGGCCGAACTCCGGCGGCCAGCAGTTCCTTCCCTCTGTGAGTATTCCTTTCCTCTCTCTCTCTCTCTCTTTTTATATATATATATATATATATCTTTATATATATATATATATATATATATATCTTTATATATATATATATATCTATATATATATATATCTAATGTATATATATGTGTTTGTTTATACATTTAATTAATGTGAAAAATTAGTATATGTATGTATAATCAATATAAGGTATTGTATGTATTTAAATAAATAGTATAAAAATGTATTTAAAATTTATGTTTAATATATATATTAGTATGGTATATATATAAATACCTAGTATACGTATTTGTGTATATTGATTAATGTATATATATATATATCTAATGTATATATATAAATGTTTGTTTATATATTTAAATTAGCATGAAATTTGTATATGTTTTTAATTAAATTTGTATGTATAATTAATGTAAAGTATTTATATTTAATTAATGTATTTTTGGCATATATATGGGTATACACTAGTATAAATTAAATATGTAATTTTAAAAAGGTATATATATATATATATATATATATATATATATTGTAAATGTATTTAAATTTGGTGCATATATAAAATATTGCAAGTACAAATTTATTATGTTTATATATACATACAAGAATCATTTATTTTAAAGTATATATATTTATACATATATCTATAATTGTATTGAGGGATATTATATGTAATTAATTAATAAGATGTTATTTAAATATGTAGTCCTACTAGATGACCCTAGTTGACTAGTGCCCTGTCTGACATGGCCCTGAGGCCAGTGTTTATAGACTGTGTGTTAGCGTAGCATCTGATGTAAATGTGGTTTGTTGGTGATATGTTTATAGGACTGTTGGGTTATCCAGGGGGTACTCTGGAACAGGACATCCATAAATACCAGCTAAGGACCCGAGGCAAGTACATTCTCTGATAATTTCCAATTCTTGATAATTTCTATAAATTCAAAAATCATGAAATGTTACATCTGAATCTTCGACACTGTGTTACACGGACTAGTATAGCTTGGATCTGCAGTCATGAGATGTTACATTGATTATCGTATTGACATTATACACGACATGGACATTGAAATTAGACATTGATAATTAGACATTGATAATTAGACATTGATAATTAGACATTGATATTAAAACATTGTACATGATAGACTTGACTTGCTCGTGTATCGTGACGTGTCATGACTGGATCCACAGTACTAGTTGGGGGCGGGGAAATTGCTAGTGAGAAATGTGATCAAATACCTATCGTACAAGTTTATATTATTGGTGTTAATCATACCCCACGTATGATTAGCCAGACTGTAGCAATTATACATGTCCCAAGCCGATCACATTTTGAAACTACAATTTCAAACACTTAGAATAGATTACAGTTTCCCATTTTAAATCATATACTACATCACCCGTATATGATACTGTTCCTTGTTCTTTTTATTTCCATACATGCACTAACTATATCATATTGCCTGTCTCTCTTAAAAATTGCCATTTCATTTATTTCACTGTCTTCTCAGTAGCTAGCATGACATGTTTTATCGTATTATAGACATTATCAATTAATGGAACTGTTATTTGAGATTGTGCTTTGCTCCTTCCTGACTGGAAATATTTTTCCAGACTATGCCTTAGAGGACCGCTGTCCGACACTTTATGAACCATATGGTGAGTAGCTGCAGACTTGACAGTAGTTGTGATTCCAGGAGGTTTAGTCAGAAGTTATTATTTATTGTTAGTTCTTTAAGTAGACTATTTGGTACCGGATTTGTCTCCGGCATTTTGATGATTCTGGATATTGTTAAGTTAAGTTTTCTTGTGGACTTGTGTTGTATTAAATTTTAGTTTTATTATTCGAAATCTTATCGTGCTGTAATCCTGTGATTGGGTATATGTTCATCTATTTGTGTTATCCGTGCCTCCTAATGGAGATTGGATATTTGCGTGACATTAGTTAGATAGTATCAATACCTAGACAGCGTTCTACCGCCGATGCTGCGGCGTAGGCTGGACGTACCCACGCACTCGTGCCCCTAAACCGGGTGCGGGTCGTGACACATTTTTAGTGGTGGCCCACGCAGGTCAGACTTCGCATTTAGAGCGATGTCGTAGTAGTGTGGCATCTTTGTTACACTATTGCGTGCCTGCTATAGGACATAGGACCTAGGATACTAGGATAAGAGAGGATACTCAATCACAAATTATTTGAGAGATTCCTGGGACGACCCTTGAGAATCTCATTATAAATTCCAATTTAAATCCTTCCTCCTTGTTTTCGTCCGTCCTCACTTATTGATATTGAGTTTAATTCTTGTTGACCAGTTGTTAACTTTAATTCTTGGTATCGTTGTGGAGTTTTGATTTCATATCGAGGTGAATTTTACGGGCTAAAATTTACGGTATCATCTGATAACGTATATTGATGAGGACAGCGAGAAAGGTAAAACGTCTACTTTGATTATGGAACCTAGAATTTATCGCAGCTATATTAGCTGTCGTGACGAGAACGTAGGAACCTAACTTGGATGTACATACTTTAGTTATGAGATTTAGAGTTTCTCGCAGCCATACCGGTTGGCGTGGCGAGGATTCTAGATGACATAATTATAGGGTTGCATACCTTAGTTACGGAACCTGTCGTTTATCGCATCTATGCTTACTGGCGTGGCGAGGATTCTGTGTGTCATAATTTCTGACAGACGTGTATGATTATCAGGTTGTATCTTAAATTGGTCCTTAAAATATCATATCAAGACTTATCCATTTTGTTATTCCCGGACTTTGTTCCATCGCTTCTTTTCCTTACTAGCAGTAAGGATACCTTCCGTCCTTGATCCAATTCCTTTTGAGCTTATTCCTTGTTAGTATGTTAATTAGTGACTTGCAATTTTGGTTGTGTCTTGTATTAGTTGACTGAGTGTTGTCTGTGAGATTGTAAGTGTTTCCTAGTTGGACATATGAGCATTAGGCATTAATCTAGAGATACCCATAGCATAGTACCTTGTAGCAATAGTTCTATGATAGGTGTTATAATAAATATTGGTATTATAGAAAGTGCAAGTGATCGTGATTTGTAATAAGTTTGACGAGTTAATCTAAGGATGAAGCTGGTGTTACCATACCAATAGTGCTAGTGATTCTATATCAAATATTTGTTGAGCAAGGTGCAAATGACAGTAAGTACTTCGTGTTATGACAAACAGATTGGGGTATTAAGTAATATAGATAGAAAATCATTGAAGAAAGTATGTGAGATGATAATTTGGATTATTGGAAATGATAGTGCAATTATTTCGGACAGTACAATTTTTGTACACAGTTGAGGTTGTAAATAATTAGTGTATTAGTGTGCACCTTGAGTATTAGAGACTGTGAGTAGTATATGTATACTTGTGGATTAAATTTATAATTTGTAGAGTGGAAATAAATTTCAATTTTAAAGAATTTTTGAGGAGATGAGACTTTATGTTATTAAATTTTGAGTATTCGAATTCAATTCAATAAACATAGTCAAGGCTATAAGGATTTTAAAGGTGATTAAATTTTTGATATTGAGTATCTGATTTTGAGGAGTGTATGCAAATATTTTTAAGTTGATCGAGAAGTTAAACCTTGACGATTATTTCGAGGATTAACTTTATGGTAGATAAAAGATGAATATTAATATATGAGTAGATGATATACATATGTAAGGATCTGATGATTTGAGTATGATTGAGATCTCACTGCCAACCGACTCGGGTGTCAATCTAGGGTTGTATTAGAGAGAGCAGTACTTAGTATAGTGTGTTGCAATTGATATGCACTTGGGTGATAAGAATAACTAGTGTCAACTATTGCAGTAGGTAAGGAAACTAGCAGTGAGTATGCTTGTAGTAAAGTGTGGTACATAAAGAGATAGAGGTATCAAACCTTCCATGCATCATTTGACCTATGATTATATTAGAAGATATTGCAAGTAATATGTTAGCAGGTTCTTTCCTTTCTTTCCTCATGTCCTTCTCTTCTGATTGATTGATACCTTAGTACCGTAGCTTGTATGCATGATTTCTTATTATAATGTAGTTAGTAGTACCCCTGATACAGAGACTGAAATACCATGACAAAAGACACCATGATCATACATATTTCCCTTAGGATTACATGTTGTATGGCTGTAGGTAGAATTTTCTTAGACCGTGATCATTGGTGTTGACTGTAGTAAAGATTAACGAAGAGGTTATGACTTGACAAAGAGAGACAATGTGCCTAAAATTTTGAGAAAAAATATTAAATTAAATAAAGAGTTGGGAAATTAATATGGCGTAATTGAAGTTTTGTTAAATCATTGATTTTTAGAAAATTATGAAATGATTGAATTTATCATTGAATTTGAGGAATTTAAGAAGGCCATCGATATAATTCTTGGACTGCAAGTTGTGAACTTATATTTTGAATATTGTATTGGAGGTTCCATGAGTATTACATCGTTGCATATTATGGAAAAAAAAAATCGAGGGATAAGAACACGAATGGATTAGTGTTAAATTCAAATTTGGGACGAGATTCAATTTTTAAATATGCACTGATTGGATTTCAATTAGAGGATTGAATATTAAATTCTTGCATTTCGTTATTAACTTAAAAATTTGGAGGATATTGTGATAAGAATGTGATTTGATTTATTTTTGAAGATTTTTAGGGATATGATAATTATAGAATTTTTGAAAGAATTTATTGTGAAATAACAATATGGAGTGGTTCATGATTATATGATTTGAGGAATTTAATTTTGATGGTAGTAAATACATAAATAAAACAATCGAGGATTTAAAAATTTGAGGATAACTATTGATTTAAACAAATGGTTAAGAAATTAACATGGCATAATTGGTGGTTTATTAATTCCAGGAAAGATTTTGACATGTTTAAAATTGGTTATTAATTTAGAAATTTTGGGAGATTTAGCAATGTATTTATTTAATTGCAAGTTATGAATTTTAGAACTTTATATTTGAATGTGACAATTGGAGAATCCTTAAATATCATATTGTTGAGTTTTTGAGGAGTGGATATTAAATTCTGAGTATCGGATTAGTAGCTAAAAACTTTCAGGAAATTTTGATGAAAAAGGGACTTTGATTCTATGTCGAGGATTTTTACTGGAATACAAATAATTTCATATTTTGAATTTTGAAAAGACCTTGTGGATTATTCGTGGCTGATGAATTTAATTGAGGGAATAATAATGTGAATGATTAAATGCTAATATGAGGATTTTAAATTTCGAGGACGAAATTCTTTTAAGGTGGGTAGACTTGTCATTACCACATTCTGAAAACAGGGGTATTTTCGAATTTTTTTTCAATATTTAATGTTATGCTATTTACAACTAATTAATTGCATGATAGTGTGTTTGATTTAAAGAATTTTGTGCGATGTGTAGTTCAATATATATTTATATGGAGTATTAATTATTTTATTTTTAGCTAGCAGACTAGACCTAGAAGCCCAGTAGACGAACCCCTGTCCGAATTCTAGAATTCTGGATTTTATTATTTTATTTAGAATTTAATATTTGGAGATTTTAATTAATTACTGTATTTTATTTAATATTTTGCGCAATTGCCTTTGCTTCGATATTTGGAGCACTATCCAGACTTTTGTCTTCCAACAAATTTCACAATCTTGTCCTAGACATGTCCGCCTTCAATTCTGCTATTTTTGCAACTCATAATTTTGCTTCCTGTACATTATTTCTGGCCGCACAAAAGTCATCGCGGACGTTTATTTTTAAATTCCTATTTTTGTATCGTTGTGCGTTCCAATCGAAAATTGGAGGCCATCTAGACCTATTTTTCATGCGGCCCAAATTAGGGTGATATTCTGTTCTGAGTCTTCTTCAATATTGGTATTGATGACTTGATCTGATTTTGGCCCCAAGTACCCCTAATGAATTGTTGAACACAACTTGCATTTTATTTCTATTTAAATTGAGGATACCATTTTATCTGAATTTAAAATCCCTATTTAATTCCAGTGCCCTACAAATTCAGCCCGTACCAGTCTTACAGCACCCCCTGACCCTACAAAACATCGGACCCCGAATCGCCCGCCCAATTTTCGTCATTTCATGTGTTTGTGCAATTTCCTAAATTTAAGGGGGTTGAATTGCAAATTGGCATTTTGTGGCCTCACCCAATTATTTTAATCAATGAGGGAACCCACTATTTTTAATTAGTCTCACCCTCATTCCCCATGAATAATTTCCTCATGTTCAATCTGGACCACTCAATTAATTAAGTGCATCCTCACCCTCCATCATAACACCCTCTCTCCTATTTAATGTCATGTCACCCTCAAACCCTAATCCCTAGGCAACCTAGAAAACCCCACCTCATCACAAGCCTCCTCCATCCAACGTAGGAAACTTCTTCCTAAACTCCTTCTTTCTTTTCTTCCTTCCTTCTTCTCATTTATTTTCTTCTTCTTCTTCTTCTTCCTTTCTTCTTCTTATTTGTTTTGATTTGAATTTGAAATTCAAATCATAAGGAGGGATACTGTGCAGATCCATCCGGCGGGCTTTCCCTCTCCGGCGACTGAGGCCGACCCGGCCGGCGCTGCCGTGCGTGTCCGGCGGCCACAGCGACCCCCTCGGTGTCCGGCGGCTTCCCGCGGCGACAGCCAGACCGGCGGACTGAACCCGGCCGAGCCCGCTGCAGACAGCGGCTGCTCCCCCAGACCCGACCTCCGGCCCGGCGGTTCCCCGCGGCCCCTGTGCTCCTCCCTTTCCCTCAGGCGGCGGCTTCCCCCTCTGCGCCCGGCCGAACTCCGGCGGCCACTCCGGCGGCCAGCAGTTCCTTCCCTCTGTGAGTATTCCTTTCCTCTCTCTCTCTCTCTCTTTTTATATATATATATATATATATATATCTTTATATATATATATATCTTTATATATATATATATCTATATATATATATATATCTAATGTATATATATGTGTTTGTTTATATATTTAATTAATGTGAAAAATTAGTATATGTATGTATAATGAATATAAGGTATTGTATGTATTTAAATAAATAGTATAAAAATGTATTTAAAATTTATGTTTAATATATATATTAGTATGGTATATATATAAATACCTAGTATACGTATTTGTGTATATTGATTAATGTATATATATATATATATATCTAATGTATATATATAAATGTTTGTTTATATATTTAAATTAGCATGAAATTTGTATATGTTTTTAATTAAATTTGTATGTATAATTAATGTAAAGTATTTATATTTAATTAATGTATTTTTGGCATATATATGGGTATACACTAGTATAAATTAAATATGTAATTTTAAAAAGGTATATATATATATATATATATATATATATTGTAAATGTATTTAAATTTGGTGCATATATAAAATATTGCAAGTACAAATTTATTATGTTTATATATACATACAAGAATCATTTATTTTAAAGTATATATATTTATACATATATCTATAATTGTATTGAGGGATATTATATGTAATTAATTAATAAGATGTTATTTAAATATGTAGTCCTACTAGATGACCCTAGTTGACTAGTGCCCTGTCTGACATGGCCCTGAGGCCAGTGTTTATAGACTGTGTGTTAGCGTAGCATCTGATGTAAATGTGGTTTGTTGGTGATATGTTTATAGGACTGTTGGGTTATCCAGGGGGTACTCTGGAACAGGACATCCATAAATACCAGCTAAGGACCCGAGGCAAGTACATTCTCTGATAATTTCCAATTCTTGATAATTTCTATAAATTCAAAAATCATGAAATGTTACATCTGAATCTTCGACACTGTGTTACACGGACTAGTATAGCTTGGATCTGCAGTCATGAGATGTTACATTGATTATCGTATTGACATTATACACGACATAGACATTGAAATTAGACATTGATAATTAGACATTGATAATTAGACATTGATATTAAAACATTGTACATGATAGACTTGACTTGCTCGTGTATCGTGACGTGTCATGACTGGATCCACAGTACTAGTTGGGGGCGGGAAAATTGCTAGTGAGAAATGTGATCAAATACCTATCGTACAAGTTTATATTATTGGTGTTAATCATACCCCACGTATGATTAGCCAGACTGTAGCAATTGTACATGTCCCAAGCCGATCACATTTTGAAACTACAATTTCAAACACTTAGAATAGATTACAGTTTCCCATTTTAAATCATATACTACATCACCCGTATATGATACTGTTCCTTGTTCTTTTTATTTCCATACATGCACTAACTATATCATATTGCCTGTCTCTCTTAAAAATTGCCATTTCATTTATTTCACTGTCTTCTCAGTAGCTAGCATGACATGTTTTATCGTATTATAGACATTATCAATTAATGGAACTGTTATTTGAGATTGTGCTTTGCTCCTTCCTGACTGGAAATATTTTTCCAGACTATGCCTTAGAGGACCGCTGTCCGACACTTTATGAACCATATGGTGAGTAGCTGCAGACTTGACAGTAGTTGTGATTCCAGGAGGTCTAGTCAGAAGTTATTATTTATTGTTAGTTCTTTAAGTAGACTATTTGGTACCGGATTTGTCTCCGGCATTTTGATGATTCTGGATATTGTTAAGTTTTCTTGTGGACTCGTGTTGTGTTAAATTTTAGTTTTATTATTCGAAATCTTATCGTGCTGTAATCCTGTGATTGGGTATATGTTCATCTATTTGTGTTATCCGTGCCTCCTAATGGAGATTGGATATTTGCGTGACATTAGTTAGATAGTATCAATACCTAGACAGCGTTCTACCGCCGATGCTGCGGCGTAGGCTGGACGTACCCACGCACTCGTGCCCCTAAACCGGGTGCGGGTCGTGACACATTTTTAGTGGTGGCCCACGCAGGTCAGACTTCGCATTTAGAGCGATGTCGTAGTAGTGTGGCATCTTTGTTACACTATTGCGTGCCTGCTATAGGACATAGGACCTAGGATACTAGGATAAGAGAGGATACTCAATCACAAATTATTTGAGAGATTCCTGGGACGACCCTTGAGAATCTCATTATAAATTCCAATTTAAATCCTTCCTCCTTGTTTTCGTCCGTCCTCACTTATTGATATTGAGTTTAATTCTTGTTGACCAGTTGTTAACTTTAATTCTTGGTATCGTTGTGGAGTTTTGATTTCATATCGAGGTGAATTTTACGGGCTAAAATTTACGGTATCATCTGATAACGTATATTGATGAGGACAGCGAGAAAGGTAAAACGTCTACTTTGATTATGGAACCTAGAATTTATCGCAGCCATATTAGCTGTCGTGACGAGAACGTAGGAACCTAACTTGGATGTACATACTTTAGTTATGAGATTTAGAGTTTCTTGCAGCCATACCGGTTGGCGTGGCGAGGATTCTAGATGACATGATTATAGGGTTGCATACCTTAGTTACGGAACCTGTCGTTTATCGCATCTATGCTTACTGGCGTGGCGAGGATTCTGTGTGTCATGATTTCTGACAGACGTGTATGATTATCAGGTTGTATCTTAAATTGGTCCTTAAAATATCATCTCAAGACTTATCCATTTTGTTATTCCCGGACTTTGTTCCATCGCTTCTTTTCCTTACTAGCAGTAAGGATACCTTCCGTCCTTGATCCAATTCCTTTTGAGCTTATTCCTTGTTAGTATGTTAATTAGTGACTTGCAATTTTGGTTGTGTCTTGTATTAGTTGACTGAGTGTTGTCTGTGAGATTGTAAGTGTTTCCTAGTTGGACATATGAGCATTAGGTATTAATCTAGAGATACCCATAGCATAGTACCTTGTAGCAATAGTTCTATGATAGGTGTTATAATAAATATTGGTATTATAGAAAGTGCAAGTGATCGTGATTTGTAATAAGTTTGACGAGTTAATCTAAGGATGAAGCTGGTGTTACCATACCAATAGTGCTAGTGATTCTATATCAAATATTTGTTGAGCAAGGTGCAAATGACAGTAAGTACTTCGTGTTATGACAAACAGATTGGGGTATTAAGTAATATAGATAGAAAATCATTGAAGAAAGTATGTGAGATGATAATTTGGATTATTGGAAATGATAGTGCAATTATTTCGGACAGTATAATTTTCGTACACAGTTGAGGTTGTAAATAATTAGTGTATTAGTGTGCACCTTGAGTATTAGAGACTGTGAGTAGTATATGTATACTTGTGGATTAAATTTATAATTTTTAGAGTGGAAATAAATTTCAATTTTAAAGAATTTTTGAGGAGATGAGACTTTATGTTATTAAATTTTGAGTATTCGAATTCAATTCAATAAACATAGTCAAGGCTATAAGGATTTTAAAGGTGATTAAATTTTTGATATTGAGTATCTGATTTTGAGGAGTGTATGCAAATATTTTTAAGTTGATCGAGAAGTTAAACCTTGACGATTATTTCGAGGATTAACTTTATGGTAGATAAAAGATGAATATTAATATATGAGTAGATGATATACATATGTAAGGATCTGATGATTTGAGTATGATTGAGATCTCACTGCCAACCGACTCGGGTGTCAATCTAGGGTTGTATTAGAGAGAGCAGTACTTAGTATAGTGTGTTGCAATTGATATGCACTTGGGTGATAAGAATAACTAGTGTCAACTATTGCAGTAGGTAAGGAAACTAGCAGTGAGTATGCTTGTAGTAAAGTGTGGTACATAAAGAGATAGAGGTATCAAACCTTCCATGCATCATTTGACCTATGATTATATTAGAAGATATTGCAAGTAATATGTTAGCAGGTTCTTTCCTTTCTTTCCTCATGTCCTTCTCTTCTGATTGATTGATACCTTAGTACCGTAGCTTGTATGCATGATTTCTTATTATAATGTAGTTAGTAGTACCCCTGATACAGAGACTGAAATACCATGACAAAAGACACCATGATCATACATATTTCCCTTAGGATTACATGTTGTATGGCTGTAGGTAGAATTTTCTTAGACCGTGATCATTGGTGTTGACTGTAGTAAAGATTAACGAAGAGGTTATGACTTGACAAAGAGAGACAATGTGCCTAAAATTTTGAGAAAAAATATTAAATTAAATAAAGAGTTGGGAAATTAATATGGCGTAATTGAAGTTTTGTTAAATCATTGATTTTTAGAAAATTATGAAATGATTGAATTTATCATTGAATTTGAGGAATTTAAGAAGGCCATCGATATAATTCTTGGACTGCAAGTTGTGAACTTATATTTTGAATATTGTATTGGAGGTTCCATGAGTATTACATCGTTGCATATTATGGAAAAAAAAAAATCGAGGGATAAGAACACGAATGGATTAGTGTTAAATTCAAATTTGGGACGAGATTCAATTTTTAAATATGCACTGATTGGATTTCAATTAGAGGATTGAATATTAAATTCTTGCATTTCGTTATTAACTTAAAAATTTGGAGGATATTGTGATAAGAATGTGATTTGATTTATTTTTGAAGATTTTTAGGGATATGATAATTATAGAATTTTTGAAAGAATTTATTGTGAAATAACAATATGGAGTGGTTCATGATTATATGATTTGAGGAATTTAATTTTGATGGTAGTAAATACATAAATAAAACAATCGAGGATTTAAAAATTTGAGGATAACTATTGATTTAAACAAATGGTTAAGAAATTAACATGGCATAATTGGTGGTTTATTAATTCCAGGAAAGATTTTGACATGTTTAAAATTGGTTATTAATTTAGAAATTTTGGGAGATTTAGCAATGTATTTATTTAATTGCAAGTTATGAATTTTAGAACTTTATATTTGAATGTGACAATTGGAGAATCCTTAAATATCATATTGTTGAGTTTTTGAGGAGTGGATATTAAATTCTGAGTATCGGATTAGTAGCTAAAAACTTTCAGGAAATTTTGATGAAAAAGGGACTTTGATTCTATGTCGAGGATTTTTACTGGAATACAAATAATTTCATATTTTGAATTTTGAAAAGACCTTGTGGATTATTCGTGGCTGATGAATTTAATTGAGGGAATAATAATGTGAATGATTAAATGCTAATATGAGGATTTTAAATTTCGAGGACGAAATTCTTTTAAGGTGGGTAGACTTGTCATTACCACATTCTGAAAACAGGGGTATTTTCGAATTTTTTTTCAATATTTAATGTTATGCTATTTACAACTAATTAATTGCATGATAGTGTGTTTGATTTAAAGAATTTTGTGCGATGTGTAGTTCAATATATATTTATATGGAGTATTAATTATTTTATTTTTAGCTAGCAGACTAGACCTAGAAGCCCAGTAGACGAACCCCTGTCCGAATTCTAGAATTCTGGATTTTATTATTTTATTTAGAATTTAATATTTGGAGATTTTAATTAATTACTGTATTTTATTTAATATTTTGCGCAATTGCCTTTGCTTCGATATTTGGAGCACTATCCAGACTTTTGTCTTCCAACAAATTTCACAATCTTGTCCTAGACATGTCCGCCTTCAATTCTGCTATTTTTGCAACTCATAATTTTGCTTCCTGTACATTATTTCTGGCCGCACAAAAGTCATCGCGGACGTTTATTTTTAAATTCCTATTTTTGTATCGTTGTGCGTTCCAATCGAAAATTGGAGGCCATCTAGACCTATTTTTCATGCGGCCCAAATTAGGGTGATATTCTGTTCTGAGTCTTCTTCAATATTGGTATTGATGACTTGATCTGATTTTGGCCCCAAGTACCCTAATGAATTGTTGAACACAACTTGCATTTTATTTCTATTTAAATTGAGGATACCATTTTATCTGAATTTAAAATCCCTATTTAATTCCAGTGCCCTACAAATTCAGCCCGTACCAGTCTTACAGCACCCCCTGACCCTACAAAACATCGGACCCCGAATCGCCCGCCCAATTTTCGTCATTTCATGTGTTTGTGCAATTTCCTAAATTTAAGGGGGTTGAATTGCAAATTGGCATTTTGTGGCCTCACCCAATTATTTTAATCAATGAGGGAACCCACTATTTTTAATTAGTCTCACCCTCATTCCCCATGAATAATTTCCTCATGTTCAATCTGGACCACTCAATTAATTGAGTGCATCCTCACCCTCCATCATAACACCCTCTCTCCTATTTAATGTCATGTCACCCTCAAACCCTAATCCCTAGGCAACCTAGAAAACCCCACCTCATCACAAGCCTCCTCCATCCAACGTAGGAAACTTCTTCCTAAACTCCTTCTTTCTTTTCTTCCTTCCTTCTTCTCATTTATTTTCTTCTTCTTCTTCTTCTTCTTCCTTTCTTCTTCTTATTTGTTTTGATTTGAATTTGAAATTCAAATCATAAGGAGGGATACTGTGCAGATCCATCCGGCGGGCTTTCCCTCTCCGGCGACTGAGGCCGACCCGGCCGGCGCTGCCGTGCGTGTCCGGCGGCCACAGCGACCCCCTCGGTGTCCGGCGGCTTCCCGCGGCGACAGCCAGACCGGCGGACTGAACCCGGCCGAGCCCGCTGCAGACAGCGGCTGCTCCCCCAGACCCGACCTCCGGCCCGGCGGTTCCCCGCGGCCCCTGTGCTCCTCCCTTTCCCTCAGGCGGCGGCTTCCCCCTCTGCGCCCGGCCGAACTCCGGCGGCCACTCCGGCGGCCAGCAGTTCCTTCCCTCTGTGAGTATTCCTTTCCTCTCTCTCTCTCTCTCTTTTTATATATATATATATATATATATATCTTTATATATATATATATCTTTATATATATATATATCTATATATATATATATATCTAATGTATATATATGTGTTTGTTTATATATTTAATTAATGTGAAAAATTAGTATATGTATGTATAATGAATATAAGGTATTGTATGTATTTAAATAAATAGTATAAAAATGTATTTAAAATTTATGTTTAATATATATATTAGTATGGTATATATATAAATACCTAGTATACGTATTTGTGTATATTGATTAATGTATATATATATATATATATCTAATGTATATATATAAATGTTTGTTTATATATTTAAATTAGCATGAAATTTGTATATGTTTTTAATTAAATTTGTATGTATAATTAATGTAAAGTATTTATATTTAATTAATGTATTTTTGGCATATATATGGGTATACACTAGTATAAATTAAATATGTAATTTTAAAAAGGTATATATATATATATATATATATATATATTGTAAATGTATTTAAATTTGGTGCATATATAAAATATTGCAAGTACAAATTTATTATGTTTATATATACATACAAGAATCATTTATTTTAAAGTATATATATTTATACATATATCTATAATTGTATTGAGGGATATTATATGTAATTAATTAATAAGATGTTATTTAAATATGTAGTCCTACTAGATGACCCTAGTTGACTAGTGCCCTGTCTGACATGGCCCTGAGGCCAGTGTTTATAGACTGTGTGTTAGCGTAGCATCTGATGTAAATGTGGTTTGTTGGTGATATGTTTATAGGACTGTTGGGTTATCCAGGGGGTACTCTGGAACAGGACATCCATAAATACCAGCTAAGGACCCGAGGCAAGTACATTCTCTGATAATTTCCAATTCTTGATAATTTCTATAAATTCAAAAATCATGAAATGTTACATCTGAATCTTCGACACTGTGTTACACGGACTAGTATAGCTTGGATCTGCAGTCATGAGATGTTACATTGATTATCGTATTGACATTATACACGACATAGACATTGAAATTAGACATTGATAATTAGACATTGATAATTAGACATTGATATTAAAACATTGTACATGATAGACTTGACTTGCTCGTGTATCGTGACGTGTCATGACTGGATCCACAGTACTAGTTGGGGGCGGGGAAATTGCTAGTGAGAAATGTGATCAAATACCTATCGTACAAGTTTATATTATTGGTGTTAATCATACCCCACGTATGATTAGCCAGACTGTAGCAATTGTACATGTCCCAAGCCGATCACATTTTGAAACTACAATTTCAAACACTTAGAATAGATTACAGTTTCCCATTTTAAATCATATACTACATCACCCGTATATGATACTGTTCCTTGTTCTTTTTATTTCCATACATGCACTAACTATATCATATTGCCTGTCTCTCTTAAAAATTGCCATTTCATTTATTTCACTGTCTTCTCAGTAGCTAGCATGACATGTTTTATCGTATTATAGACATTATCAATTAATGGAACTGTTATTTGAGATTGTGCTTTGCTCCTTCCTGACTGGAAATATTTTTCCAGACTATGCCTTAGAGGACCGCTGTCCGACACTTTATGAACCATATGGTGAGTAGCTGCAGACTTGACAGTAGTTGTGATTCCAGGAGGTCTAGTCAGAAGTTATTATTTATTGTTAGTTCTTTAAGTAGACTATTTGGTACCGGATTTGTCTCCGGCATTTTGATGATTCTGGATATTGTTAAGTTAAGTTTTCTTGTGGACTTGTGTTGTGTTAAATTTTAGTTTTATTATTCGAAATCTTATCGTGCTATAATCCTGTGATTGGGTATATGTTCATCTATTTGTGTTATCCGTGCCTCCTAATGGAGATTGGATATTTGCGTGACATTAGTTAGATAGTATCAATACCTAGACAGCGTTCTACCGCCGATGCTGCGGCGTAGGCTGGACGTACCCACGCACTCGTGCCCCTAAACCGGGTGCGGGTCGTGACACATTTTTAGTGGTGGCCCACGCAGGTCAGACTTCGCATTTAGAGCGATGTCGTAGTAGTGTGGCATCTTTGTTACACTATTGCGTGCCTGCTATAGGACATAGGACCTAGGATACTAGGATAAGAGAGGATACTCAATCACAAATTATTTGAGAGATTCCTGGGACGACCCTTGAGAATCTCATTATAAATTCCAATTTAAATCCTTCCTCCTTGTTTTCGTCCGTCCTCACTTATTGATATTGAGTTTAATTCTTGTTGACCAGTTGTTAACTTTAATTCTTGGTATCGTTGTGGAGTTTTGATTTCATATCGAGGTGAATTTTACGGGCTAAAATTTACGGTATCATCTGATAACGTATATTGATGAGGACAGCGAGAAAGGTAAAACGTCTACTTTGATTATGGAACCTAGAATTTATCGCAGCCATATTAGCTGTCGTGACGAGAACATAGGAACCTAACTTGGATGTACATACTTTAGTTATGAGATTTAGAGTTTCTTGCAGCCATACCGGTTGGCGTGGCGAGGATTCTAGATGACATGATTATAGGGTTGCATACCTTAGTTACGGAACCTGTCGTTTATCGCATCTATGCTTACTGGCGTGGCGAGGATTCTGTGTGTCATGATTTCTGACAGACGTGTATGATTATCAGGTTGTATCTTAAATTGGTCCTTAAAATATCATCTCAAGACTTATCCATTTTGTTATTCCCGGACTTTGTTCCATCGCTTCTTTTCCTTACTAGCAGTAAGGATACCTTCCGTCCTTGATCCAATTCCTTTTGAGCTTATTCCTTGTTAGTATGTTAATTAGTGACTTGCAATTTTGGTTGTGTCTTGTATTAGTTGACTGAGTGTTGTCTGTGAGATTGTAAGTGTTTCCTAGTTGGACATATGAGCATTAGGCATTAATCTAGAGATACCCATAGCATAGTACCTTATAGCAATAGTTCTATGATAGGTGTTATAATAAATATTGGTATTATAGAAAGTGCAAGTGATCGTGATTTGTAATAAGTTTGACGAGTTAATCTAAGGATGAAGCTGGTGTTACCATACCAATAGTGCTAGTGATTCTATATCAAATATTTGTTGAGCAAGGTGCAAATGACAGTAAGTACTTCGTGTTATGACAAACAGATTGGGGTATTAAGTAATATAGATAGAAAATCATTGAAGAAAGTATGTGAGATGATAATTTGGATTATTGGAAATGATAGTGCAATTATTTCGGACAGTATAATTTTCGTACACAGTTGAGGTTGTAAATAATTAGTGTATTAGTGTGCACCTTGAGTATTAGAGACTGTGAGTAGTATATGTATACTTGTGGATTAAATTTATAATTTTTAGAGTGGAAATAAATTTCAATTTTAAAGAATTTTTGAGGAGATGAGACTTTATGTTATTAAATTTTGAGTATTCGAATTCAATTCAATAAACATAGTCAAGGCTATAAGGATTTTAAAGGTGATTAAATTTTTGATATTGAGTATCTGATTTTGAGGAGTGTATGCAAATATTTTTAAGTTGATCGAGAAGTTAAACCTTGACGATTATTTCGAGGATTAACTTTATGGTAGATAAAAGATGAATATTAATATATGAGTAGATGATATACATGTGTAAGGATCTGATGATTTGAGTATGATTGAGATCTCACTGCCAACCGACTCGGGTGTCAATCTAGGGTTGTATTAGAGAGAGCAGTACTTAGTATAGTGTGTTGCAATTGATATGCACTTGGGTGATAAGAATAACTAGTGTCAACTATTGCAGTAGGTAAGGAAACTAGAAGTGAGTATGCTTGTAGTAAAGTGTGGTACATAAAGAGATAGAGGTATCAAACCTTCCATGCATCATTTGGCCTATGATTATATTAGAAGATACTGCAAGTAATATGTTAGCAGGTTCTTTCCTTTCTTTCCTCATGTCCTTCTCTTCTGATTGATTGATACCTTAGTACCGTAGCTTGTATGCATGATTTCTTATTATAATGTAGTTAGTAGTACCCCTGATACAGAGACTGAAATACCATGACAAAAGACACCATGATCATACATATTTCCCTTAGGATTACATGTTGTATGGCTGTAGGTAGAATTTTCTTAGACCGTGATCATTGGTGTTGACTATAGTAAAGATTAACGAAGAGGTTATGACTTGACAAAGAGAGACAATGTGCCTAAAATTTTGAGGAAAAATATTAAATTAAATAAAGAGTTGGGAAATTAATATGGCGTAATTGAAGTTTTGTTAAATCATTGATTTTTAGAAAATTATGAAATGATTGAATTTATCATTGAATTTGAGGAATTTAAGAAGGCCATCGATATAATTCTTGGACTGCAAGTTGTGAACTTATATTTTGAATATTGTATTGGAGGTTCCATGAGTATTACATCGTTGCATATTATGGAAAAAAAAAATCGAGGGATAAGAACACGAATGGATTAGTGTTAAATTCAAATTTGGGACGAGATTCAATTTTTAAATATGCACTGATTGGATTTCAATTAGAGGATTGAATATTAAATTCTTGCATTTCGTTATTAACTTAAAAATTTGGAGGATATTGTGATAAGAATGTGATTTGATTTATTTTTGAAGATTTTTAGGGATATGATAATTATAGAATTTTTGAAAGAATTTATTGTGAAATAACAATATGGAGTGGTTCATGATTATATGATTTGAGGAATTTAATTTTGATGGTAGTAAATACATAAATAAAACAATCGAGGATTTAAAAATTTGAGGATAACTATTGATTTAAACAAATGGTTAAGAAATTAACATGGCATAATTGGTGGTTTATTAATTCCAGGAAAGATTTTGACATGTTTAAAATTGGTTATTAATTTAGAAATTTTGGGAGATTTAGCAATGTATTTATTTAATTGCAAGTTATGAATTTTAGAACTTTATATTTGAATGTGACAATTGGAGAATCCTTAAATATCATATTGTTGAGTTTTTGAGGAGTGGATATTAAATTCTGAGTATCGGATTAGTAGCTAAAAACTTTCAGGAAATTTTGATGAAAAAGGGACTTTGATTCTATATCGAGGATTTTTACTGGAATACAAATAATTTCATATTTTGAATTTTGAAAAGACCTTGTGGATTATTCGTGGCTGATGAATTTAATTGAGGGAATAATAATGTGAATGATTAAATGCTAATATGAGGATTTTAAATTTCGAGGACGAAATTCTTTTAAGGTGGGTAGACTTGTCATTACCACATTCTGAAAACAGGGGTATTTTCGAATTTTTTTTCAATATTTAATGTTATGCTATTTACAACTAATTAATTGCATGATAGTGTGTTTGATTTAAAGAATTTTGTGCGATGTGTAGTTCAATATATATTTATATGGAGTATTAATTATTTTATTTTTAGCTAGCAGACTAGACCTAGAAGCCCAGTAGATGAACCCCTGTCCGAATTCTAGAATTCTGGATTTTATTATTTTATTTAGAATTTAATATTTGGAGATTTTAATTAATTACTGTATTTTATTTAATATTTTGCGCAATTGCCTTTGCTTCGATATTTGGAGCACTATCCAGACTTTTGTCTTCCAACAAATTTCACAATCTTGTCCTAGACATGTCCGCCTTCAATTCTGCTATTTTTGCAACTCATAATTTTGCTTCCTGTACATTATTTCTGGCCGCACAAAAGTCGTCGCGGACGTTTATTTTTAAATTCCTATTTTTGTATCGTTGTGCGTTCCAATCGAAAATTGGAGGCCATCTTGACCTATTTTTCGTGCGGCCCAAATTAGGGTGATATTCTGTTCTGAGTCTTCTTCAATATTGGTATTGATGACTTGATCTGATTTTGGCCCCAAGTACCCCTAATGAATTGTTGAACACAACTTGCATTTTATTTCTATTTAAATTGAGGATACCATTTTATCTGAATTTAAAATCCCCATTTAATTCCAGTGCCCTACAAATTCAGCCCGTACCAGTCTTACAGCACCCCCTGACCCTACAAAACATCGGACCCCGAATCGCCCGCCCAATTTTCGTTATTTCATGTGTTTGTGCCATTTCCCAAATTTAAGGGGGTTGAATTGCAAATTGGCATTTTGTGGCCTCACCCAATTATTTTAATCAATGAGGGAACCCACTATTTTTAATTAGTCTCACCCTCATTCCCCATGAATAATTTCCTCATGTTCAATCTGGACCACTCAATTAATTGAGTGCATCCTCACCCTCCATCATAACACCCTCTCTCCTATTTAATGTCATGTCACCCTCAAACCCTAATCCCTAGGCAACCTAGAAAACCCCACCTCCTCACAAGCCTCCTCCATCCAACGTAGGAAACTTCTTCCTAAACTCCTTCTTTCTTTTCTTCCTTCCTTCTTCTCATTTATTTTCTTCTTCTTCTTCTTCCTTTCTTCTTCTTATTTGTTTTGATTTGAATTTGAAATTCAAATCATAAGGAGGGATACTGTGCAGATCCATCCGGCGGGCTTTCCCTCTCCGACGACTGAGGCCGACCCGGCCGGCGCTGCCGTGCGTGTCCGGCGGCCACAGCGACCCCCTCGGTGTCCGGCGGCTTCCCGCGGCGACAGCCAGACCGGCGGACTGAACCCGGCCGAGCCCGCTGCAGACAGCGGCTGCTCCCCCAGACCCGACCTCCGGCCCGGCGGTTCCCCGCGGCCCCTGTGCTCCTCCCTTTCCCTCAGGCGGCGGCTTCCCCCTCTGCGCCCGGCCGAACTCCGGCGGCCACTCCGGCGGCCAGCAGTTCCTTCCCTCTGTGAGTATTCCTTTCCTCTCTCTCTCTCTCTCTTTTTATATATATATATATATATATATTTTTATATATATATATATATCTTTATATATATATATATCTATATATATATATATCTAATGTATATATATGTGTTTGTTTATACATTTAATTAATGTGAAAAATTAGTATATGTATGTATAATCAATATAAGGTATTGTATGTATTTAAATAAATAGTATAAAAATGTATTTAAAATTTATGTTTAATATATATATTAGTATGGTATATATATAAATACCTAGTATACGTATTTGTGTATATTGATTAATGTATATATATATATATATCTAATGTATATATATAAATGTTTGTTTATATATTTAAATTAGCATGAAATTTGTATATGTTTTTAATTAAATTTGTATGTATAATTAATGTAAAGTATTTATATTTAATTAATGTATTTTTGGCATATATATGGGTATACACTAGTATAAATTAAATATGTAATTTTAAAAAGGTATATATATATATATATATATTGTAAATGTATTTAAATTTGGTGCATATATAAAATATTGCAAGTACAAATTTATTATGTTTATATATACATACAAGAATCATTTATTTTAAAGTATATATATTTATACATATATCTATAATTGTATTGAGGGATATTATATGTAATTAATTAATAAGATGTTATTTAAATATGTAGTCCTACTAGATGACCCTAGTTGACTAGTACCATGTCTGACATGGCCCTGAGGCCAGTGTTTATAGACTGTGTGTTAGCGTAGCATCTGATGTAAATGTGGTTTGTTGGTGATATGTTTATAGGACTGTTGGGTTATCCAGGGGGTACTCTGGAACAGGACATCCATAAATACCAGCTAAGGACCCGAGGCAAGTACATTCTCTGATAATTTCCAATTCTTGATAATTTCTATAAATTCAAAAATCATGAAATGTTACATCTGAATCTTCGACACTGTGTTACACGGACTAGTATAGCTTGGATCTGCAGTCATGAGATGTTACATTGATTATCGTATTGACATTATACACGACATGGACATTGAAATTAGACATTGATAATTAGACATTGATAATTAGACATTGATATTAAAACATTGTACATGATAGACTTGACTTGCTCGTGTATCGTGACGTGTCATGACTGGATCCACAGTACTAGTTGGGGGCGGGGAAATTGCTAGTGAGAAATGTGATCAAATACCTATCGTACAAGTTTATATTATTGGTGTTAATCATACCCCACGTATGATTAGCCAGACTGTAGCAATTGTACATGTCCCAAGCCGATCACATTTTGAAACTACAATTTCAAACACTTAGAATAGATTACAGTTTCCCATTTTAAATCATATATTACATCACCCGTATATGATACTGTTCCTTGTTCTTTTTATTTCCATACATGCACTAACTATATCATATTGCCTGTCTCTCTTAAAAATTGCCATTTCATTTATTTCACTGTCTTCTCAGTAGCTAGCATGACATGTTTTATCGTATTATAGACATTATCAATTAATGTTACTGTTATTTGAGATTGTGCTTTGCTCCTTCCTGACTGGAAATATTTTTCCAGATTATGCCTTAGAGGACCGCTGTCCGACACTTTATGAACCATATGGTGAGTAGCTGCAGACTTGACAGTAGTTGTGATTCTAGGAGGTCTAGTCAGAAGTTATTATTTATTGTTAGTTCTTTAAGTAGACTATTTGGTACCGGATTTGTCTCCGGCATTTTGATGATTCTGGATATTGTTAAGTTAAGTTTTCTTGTGGACTTGTGTTGTGTTAAATTTTAGTTTTATTATTCGAAATCTTATCGTGCTGTAATCCTGTGATTGGGTATATGTTCATCTATTTGTGTTATCCGTGCCTCCTAATGGAGATTGGATATTTGCGTGACATTAGTTAGATAGTATCAATACCTAGACAGCGTTCTACCGCCGATGCTGCGGCGTAGGCTGGACGTACCCACGCACTCGTGCCCCTAAACCGGGTGCGGGTCGTGACAGTAGTCATCGAACAAGTTCCCAAGCCGATCATATTTTGAAACTACGATTTTAAACAATTAAAATAGTTACAGTTCTTTATTTTAGTTCATATACTACATCATCCGTATATGATATTGTAGTTCTTCTCTTCATTTCATATTTGCACTGACTGTACCACATTTGCCTATATTGCCTGTCTCTTTATTTTACCATTTGCATTTATCTATTATCTTCTCTTAGTATATAGCATCATCTATTTATTGTTTTATAGTCCTTATCAATTAACTGGAACTGTTATTTGAGATGTACTTTGCTCCATCCTGATTGGAAATATTTTTCTAGACTGCGCCTTAGAGGACTGGTGTCCGACATATTATGGACCACAAGAAGAGTACCTGCAAACTTGGACTTGGTAGCACAGGTGTGATTCCTGGGAGGTCTAGTCGGGATCACTAGTTATTTAGTTAGTTTCTTTTAGCAGTTTTTGGTACCAGATTTGTCTCCGGCATATTTAGTTGAGACTTGGATATTACTATTGAGTTAGATTATTTCTATTTTAGACTTGAGTTGCATTTTGATTTATTTATTTCTTCGATATCTTATCGTACTTTAGTTTATGTGATTGAGTATTTCACATTATATTGCGATATCTGTGATTCCTTATAGAGTTGGATGCTCGTGTGAGAATGATTAGATAGTATTGTGACATTGACAGCGTTCTACCGCCGATGTTGCGGCATAGGCTAGACGTACCTACGTACTCGTGTCCCAAAATCTGGGTGCGGGTCGTGACACCGATCATATTATCTTACCAATATTTTAAGACACATTTATATATATTGTTTCCTCTATTCCAGTTTATTACATTATTATTCTTCACCATATGTCACATCCCAGAACAAGAATACTAGAAAGCGGGACTGACAAGGCCATCTACGTACACTTAGAGCACTCTGATACTCCGCATATACGGTAAATCTATAAGATATGAGGGGTCACTACTACAATCAAACAGTCAAGCCTAGGTCCAACAACCTAGTGTCTCAATCATAGGAACAACATGTATAGTAACAAGATATAAGATCAATTGAAATAAAATAATAAAGCATCTACAATTGCTAGACTATTATAGTGGATTCCATTTGGGAGCTAGAGTCCTTCCGCCTGGATTAGTCCTCACATTGAGGAATACCATGATATATCGCTGTGTTTGTATTTTTCTTCTCACTCTTTACTTTACTTTGGCTTATACTTTGATAGCTGTGACATACCTGCAACACAATTGCTAGACTATTATTATAGCTGTGACACATACTTATATTTGTGACACATATATAGCAATCATTATACTTGTAAAACTTGCTAGAAAGTTTTTTAATTGCTAAATTTTGCTGCATACTCTATTCACCCCATCTAGAGTATGTTCTATTATATTTTGATCCTACAATTGGTATCAAAGCAGGTACTCTCTAAATTGGTTTTTGATCATAATTGCTCCTACAATTGGTATCAGAGCAAGTACTCTCTAAATTGGTTTCTGATCCCAATTGCTCCTACGATTGGTATCAAAGCAAGTACTATATGAATTGGTTTCTGATCCCAATTGATCCTATAATTGGTATCAGAACAAGTTTATAGCATTTATTAATTTGATTATATACCTATCATCATTCTGCTTAGGTATATTTTTATTATTACTTAGTTAACTGTTATTTACTTGCTTATTGCCTATATATACTTTTAGTGTCACTTATATCACATGGCTAAAATGAATGAAGGCCAATCTACAAACAAACCTTCTCTGTTTGACGGAAGAAACTACACTTATTGGAAGATACGAATGAGCTATTATCTGAAATCTTTTGATTTTGATCTTTGGTCTATAGTTATAGATGGCTACAAAAAGCTAGCTCGTATAATTGTTGATGGTAACCTGGTTGAGAAACCACATGATAAATATACTGATAATGAGAAAAAACAAGCTAGTCTTGACGCACATGCTATTAACGCTTTATTTTGTGTAGTAGACATGACTGAATTTAATAGGGTGTCCATATGCACACATCTCACGACGTATAAAAACTTCTCGAAGTAACCCATGAAGGAACCAACCAAGTCAAGGAGTCAAAGATAAGCATATTGACTCAAGAATATGAAGCATTCAAGATGAAGCCAAACGAGACGATTACACAAATGTTTACTTATTTCCTCAATATTGTAAATCCTATGTCCTCTCTAGGCAAGGAGTACAACAAACATGAGAAGATGCGGGGTCTCACCAAGAATTAGAACCCCATGGTCACAACAATCATTGAAGGAAACGAACTCACAATAATGATGCTTGAAATATTGATGGGGAAGCTGATGACACATGAGCTAGACTTGCAAGACTTCAAAGATTCAACACCCAAGGACAAATTAATCCAATTCAAGGCACATCACAAAAGAATTGTTGAAAAAGAGTTTGAAGATGAAGACTCAAACTGTGAAGAGCAAGCTCTAATGGTGAAAAACTTTAAGAAGATTTTATGATTCAATCATCGAGGCGAAGACCATCACAAAAACAACAACGACGACAAAGAGCCTGTATACTACGGATGCATAATGAAGGGTCACATCAAGAAAGACTATCCAGCAGCATCAATAAAGAAGGTTACAAAATACGAAAAGAGGTACGCAAAGAATGCAATGCCACAAAAATATGCAAACACAAGCATATGGCATAAAAGTAAGGCCAGCGACTCAGAAGGCGATAACTCTCAGAAGGCGATAACTCATAAGCATATGTAACCACTAATCCTCTTTATGATAATTTCATATTCGATGATCTTGGTGATGTCTTTAGTGACCTCTTAGAAGATCATAGAAAGTTGCTTGGTAAACACAAGCCCTCTAAGACAGTACTCAAGGAACACAAACTTGAGATAGAAAGGCTAACCCTACTTCTAGCAAATATTAGAGAATCTGAACCTTCAAGTGAGACTAATGAGTTAGCTTCGATCAAGATGTTATATCGGTCAAGGTTTGTCAATTATCAAAATAGGGAAGATTGTTGGCCCATTGGTCATGTTCGAACCGATTTTGATAATTGATCTAACTTGGACTCGATATAAGCTACTACGACGCTTTTCAGATATATTGTGATGACTGTAACATCAATTATTCAGAGCTGCTTTCCGTCATCGTGTCTGTTTTTATTTTTCTGTATGCAATATAATTTTTTATTTCATTAAGTCTAGGAATATACTGTACACTATATCGTACTGGAAATTAGGCTACCCTAAATTATCTTCAAAATAGCCTATCTTGAAATAGATAAGTTGGACCCAAAACTTATCCCAGTTTCTGTTCTGGCCCTGAACTAAGGAAACATAACTTAGACCGAGTTCGCCCGAGTTTGTCCCAAGTTTGGCCTTAGTGGATGTTTTGTTCAGAAACTTGGTCTCCCAGTAGTTTCGGATACAACGACTATTTTTTGATATTTTGCAGACGAACTCTGGCCGAGTTTTGGCCGAGTTTTGTCCAAACTCTCCTTTGAGTAATCCTATAAATAGAGAAGAGATTTCATATTTCTAAACATTATTTCACTTTCAATCTTCTTTTCTCTTCTGGTATACAAGTTCTAAAAAGCCTTCATTTTCATATCCTAAGCCAGTTATAATTCTCTAGTCTTAGTTGCCAGTACGGTATGATCTAGAAGTTCAGAGAGTTGTAATCAGAATCTTGTTCAGAAGTTCTCTACTTTACCCTTGAAGTCATCGAGCTCTTCGGATCAAAGCTCATGTCTGTAAGAAGTCGGCAAGCCTTCAGATCAAAGCTTGTGTTCCATTTGTATAGTGGATTCCATCTGGGAGCTAGAGTCCTCCCGCTTGGATTAATCCTCACATTATGGGATACCAGGATACATCGCTATGTTTACGTTTGCCGTTTTACTCTTTACTTTACTTTGGCTTATACTGTGATAGCTGTGAAATACCTACAACACAATTGCTAGACTGTTATTATAGTCATGACACATACTTATATCTGTGACACATATATAGCAGTCATGATAATTGTATAACTCGTTAGAAAGTTTTTTAATTGCTAAATTCTGCTTCATACTCTATTCACCCCCCTCTAGAGTATATTCTATTATATTTTGATCCTATATACTGTAGTATACCGTCGGTATGCCATTTTCTGACAAAAAGGCCAAAGTCAAAATTTAATTTCCGGGACCCAAATCAAGTCCCGAAAAAAGCAAAGCCAAGTCAAGCAAGAAGTCAAGTCTAGGGGTAAGTCTCATATCACAATATGGAGTAAAACTCACAGTCACAACTCTAGTAGTATCTCTGTTACCGAGTTACCAAAAAGCGATGGGACATGATTCTACCAAAATTCAAAATCGAGATGGTTAAAAGACTAGAAATAACGAGAAAAACAATAGTAGTAAAGCAAGTCTAAGCTATAAAGCAACAACCAAAGCTTCAGGAAAGAAAATGATAGAAGGTAAAAGAAGTTCATGAAATCGACAAGGTGTACATGCCTAAAGCGAGCTCCCAGCCTAAGTCTTCCAGTCCACCTCCTCGAAGGGGTTCAGAAACCACACTCCAGGTCTCAAGACCAAGCTCCAAACTCAAGAGGGAAATGGGGAAGAGAATAGAAGAGGGAGAGAGAAAAGAGAAAGAAAGAAAAAGAAGTACTATATATAGGAATCTAAAAAAGTGAAACAAATATCTTCAGGATTGGTATATCATCGATATACTGGAGTATACCGTCAGTATACCAATCAGGTAGTAAAGTTTTAATTTTTAAAAATTCAGAGCTACCTCGAGAACCAAATAAAAGTAATAGATAGCACAGAAATACGTATCCGCATAAAATATGAATACTGTGAGATGAGTCTCAAATCATAATGTTCTCAGTTCTTGCCATTATTTATCTTGATGCTCTTTCTCGTGATATATGCTAGTTCAGTTACTTCTAACATTTATTTTTATTGCTATTACTGTTTCATAGCTTTTGTCAATTATTGTAACTGCTATTTGGGTTATTCTTCGCTACAATCCTGACTGGATATTTTTTAGATGATTCATTAGAGGACTGGTGTCCAACGCACTATGGACCACAGGATGGCGAGCCAGTTGAGTTATCACCCGTAGAGCCAGTTGAGTTAGTTCCAATAGTTGATGAGGCATATTTGGTTTATTCATGATATTGTATATGTTAGTTAGACTTTGGCATTGTATTATTATTTGAGATCTTGTGTTGAGATTAGACTTAGACTTGTTATGTATTTATGACTTTGTTTCTTTCCTTCTATTCCATATCGTGCCCTATTAGTTTGTGTCACTACCATATTTCTAGAATAGGGACATTTTTGTCATTTTTAATATATATATATATATATATATTGTTTATAGTTTATATAATACGTATTATATATATATTATAATTATTAATAATATGGGTTAGTGGATTAGACTTGATGTGACTATTGGACTCAATATTAGACTAGTCATTTGGACTCAACTAGTCATTTTCTTCATTCATTAGGAACTAGTTAAACCCCTCATTAGAATATAAAAACTCCATTAACCAAACAACTCTTCATGACTATCCTAGAAAGCATATTCGACATTGTGCCTTAGCCAACCCTAGGGGAGCCTCCCTCAAAGCTTCATTTATTGTTCATGAAACCCTAAGTGAGTTATTCCCCAAACCCTTTCATTACTCCACCAAATTTTAGAAAATTAATCCCAACTCCCTCTCATTTCCCTGATCTAAGAACCCTAGAAGCTTAGGTTTTAAGGAGTATTGAAGAAGAAGAAGCATGCATAGGGAATGCTTGGTTTTGCATTGGGAATCCATCTTCCAAGAGGTGAAATTCTGAAAACTTTCTTTTAAATTCTATTTTTATTATTTTATTAGCCATTAGGAGCCCACCCATGGCTGAGAGACTAGGTCTCTATTGGCTTCCATAGTATTTTCTTCATGGTGTTGTGTGCATATTTGGGGTTTTTGGTGTTTATAGGTATTTTTCTAGTAATTTTTTTATAACAACTAATCATATTATATATATGTATATATATTTGATATGTATATATGTTATTAGTTGTATATTGGAGATTTTGGCATGAGTGTATCATGAGTATCATATTGTGCACACAAGGTGCTTGATAAAATGACCAATACGGGTGTGCACCTACTCATAACATCATGTGGGTGTTTATATATATATATATATATATATATATATATATTAGTGATTATATATTGTTAGTGTGTGTGGGGGTCTTGTTACTCAGTTGATTGGTCGGGCATGAGTGTTTGGAGAGTATTAGTTGAATAGGTGTATGTGCACTTCATAGTAGCAGTTGCCTTGACAGCAAGTGCAGATGCACTTGTTTGTGCAGCAGATTTCCTTGAAGTGTAGGTCCTGTGCTTAGTATCAGTGGTCGGTTATCACTGATACAGGGTGTATCAGTGAGTATACCCGTATGTATTGAGTCTAGCTGAGTTGGTGTTAACTGTGGGCTCGTATGTGCTAGATATTTGGGTTTTAGTGTAGTTGTACTCTGAGTTGTGGGAGGTATCGTAATCCGTTGAGAGGGGTATTGGATGTAGTTAACACTACTACGGTTGCAGCTGTATCAGTTGGGAGAAGGATATCAGTTGGTACCATTTTAATAGGGGGTGTGTGCAGTTCAGGAATTTAATAGTGTGTTATTAGGAGTAGTGCTCATATTTTGAGTTATTATCAATAGATGGCATCATTGAAGTATTTGGATATTTGGGGCATGGGTTATAGTATAGAATATTGTCTTTTGAGTGTCTGTAAATGTGTGTGTTATGTTAATAGTTAGTGTTTTGTGTTTAGAGGTATTAGGGAAGAGGGTATGTAGTGCAATGTGCACAGAGAAGTGTAGGTTGGGCTGATGTGATTGCAGTATGTGTAGCATCTAATGTATCAGTGGCTATCCATTGTGAAGATAGTGCTGGTGCACTTCAGGCAGTACAGTAAGGTGCAGATGCCAAAAAATGATGGTCAGGCAGTTTCAGTGAGGAGTTGCAGTTGCAAGGGGTGTAGTGCAAGCCTTTGTGAAGGTGTGTATCAGTACTAGGGAGAAATTGGAACTGGGTTGTAGGATGTGTAGAGTTCCAAGAGTGTATCAGTGAAGGAGTTCTGATGCTTGGCTATAGTCCAGATTGACTTAAGCATGGGCAGTACCAAGTAGGTGATGAGAGTAGTTTGAGTGTTCAATTATTTGCAAGTTAGTATAGTGGGTAAGATGGGGTATAGGTATTAGTGTTAGATATGGGTTATATGCTGTTAATGTAAGTGGGATATGGTTATATCAGATGAGGTATTGGGTAGTATTCAGTAATTTATGAGGGGATTCGGGAATTAGGATGTGTCAGGTACAATATCAGTTTGATACCTGAATTTATCGTACCCAGCGTCAGTGGGTACTAGGTAATATTTAGTATCGTAGAATACTTGAAGAGGGCAGTAACATGATATCAAATTAGGGGCAAGTGTTGGTCCAGGTATTAGGTACTAAGCTAGGCTATGTAGTGTAATACTAAATTATTAGGGTAAGTGTGATATTGTTAAGTAATAACTTAGTACTATAGTATATTAGTCAATGATATGATTAATAGTTTCTATTATAGTAAGTATTATCTAGTAATAGTGGCATTAGTCTAGAAAACCTAGTATAACAAGACTTTGACCTAGTTTTAGCCTATAAATTATATTTCAACCTAGTTAATCCCTTTTATCATTCCAAACACCAATTTAATTTTAATATTGATATATAGGTCATTGTGACTCTATATTGGATATCGATCCTTATTCGTTGATCAGGACCATAGGCGAGTACATTCTCTGACAGTTTTAATTATTTTGGTCATTACTATGATTCTAGTTGTAGAGTGTACTTGATTCTGACACAGTGGATATATGTGCAAGTATTATAGATATCTGTCATGAGGATTCGTGATTGAATCCATCGTACTAGTTGGAGATAGAAAAATATTAGCAAGTTATGTGATCATACCCGACCTTACATGCATCATAGCTCACCCCACATATCATGTAGGTTGTGGCTTGACCATTTACATGTCTCATAGCCTATTATATATGATTAGCCTAACTTTTGCTCGCATTATAGCTAACTAGATGGTTAGCCTGACCTCACATGTATCATAACTAATCATATATAATAAGCCTGATCTAGTCCCAATCCGATCACATAGAAAACTAATATTTTACGGCACTTAGCCAGTATTTTTATTCATTGTTCCAGTACAATTCATTGCTAGTATTCACATATATCTGTTTCTCTGCTAGTTATTTCTTTATTATGATTACATGTCTCTCCAGATTTCCTTATATTCTAATATTTTCTTCCATCATGTAATTCCATACACTGCTTTATAGTTTTTATCAATATAATTGGAATTGTTATTAGTATTTGTGCTTCGCTCCAATCCTAACTGGATAACATTTTTTAGAGGATCTTGAGGACTTCTGTCCTACTAATTATAGTCCAGGAGTTTATGACAATTATATCCAAGAGCTTCCAGAAGAGCCACTCCATATAGAGGTGACACCACCCGCCATTATTTAGTTCAGCACCAAGTTTATTTATGTATTGGATTATTACAGAATTATAAACTTGAGTTGTATTATGTGGAGACTTATATTGTGTTGAGATAGCTAGACTCTTAGACTTATGGTTACTGTTGAGATATTTATTTCTAAACCTTTATGATGGAACTTCTTTATATTATTTCGCATCTTTATCGTATCACTTACCTTCCTTATAGTTATTATGATTGAGTACATTATGAGTTGATGATTATATATATATTCATTGTCCTCCATTTGGAGTTGAGACATATTGACAGGTTTCGATAACATTGATAGATAGTTATTTTGACCTAGATAGCGTTCTACCGTCGGTGCTGCAGCGTAGTCTGGACATACCCACGACTCATGCCCAATTTTCTGGTATAGGTCATGCCATATTTTAGTAGTGGCCTATGCAGGTCGAGAAGAGTAAGATTATGTCACTACTAGTGCGGTATCGTAGTAGTGCTCAAACTTAGACTACTATTACGAGAGTGATATAGGATATATGATGAGAGTATGCTCAATCATAACTTGGAAAAAATATCTAATCTATTAATTTTTCTATCCTTATCATCCTGAATAATTGCTTACTTTAAATTTTATTGTCCTTCTTTGATGATATCATATATTTTGCCTTAACTGACTTTTTCTTGTTTCGATATGTCTTCAGGATGCCGCCGAAGACTAGATCGCAAAGATCAGGACCTGCAGCTTTTGAGAGGTCTTCCACCTCTCGACCTGCCACCCATACAACTGGAGTTGCTCCTCCTACTTTGCCTATTCATGTAGGAGTTTTTGCAGCCTTCGGGGGTCCTCCTCCCCTACTTGTCCGGAGGGTTGTCCCGATTGTTATGGAGGATCTTCCACCACCTCCACAGATTCTATTTCTGAGAAGTGTGCCTGCTGATGGGCACAAAAGTTTGCCTTGATCCAGGGTATGGTGGATGCTTAGAGGATGTCGGCAGAGGCTCAGCGAGTTCAGGCTGAGGCGTAGTGGGTGGAGACAGAGGTGCACCAAGCGCAGACTGAGCTGATGATGGAGAGAATGAAGAATGCTCACCAGGTGGCTCTCCAGGTAGTGGAGAGAGTTGCACAACATCACCCTGGCCAGCCGCAACAACAATGGCTAGGCGCTATAGTAGACTTCAAGAGGATGATACCTCGGGAGTTCAAGGGTATTAAGGGGATACTCTACGCCGACGACTGTTTGGAGGACATAGAGAGAAACTTGCATTTGGCTTTGATTTTAGAGAACCTGCAGATCGAGGCCGCCGGCAGCCAGTTGTTCAATTTTGCGCTCACTTGGTATCGCACGGAGCCGAGACTTACAGCTAATAGAATTACTTGGAAGGCTTTCAAGGAGCTTTTCAAGGAGAAGTTCTTTCCTAACGTGGCCTTGGGAGCCTTGGAGAGTCAGTTTTATGACTTGGTCAAAGGAATATGTCAGTGGACAAGTACGCTGCATAGCTTTGCCGCTTGAGTAGTTTTGCACCAACTATAATTCGGGACCCAGGAGATCAAGCCCGAAAGTTCAATATAGGGTTGATGAGAGAGATCAAGTCTCATACTACTGAACATCGTACTGCCACCTTTGAGTGTATTTTGATGGATACCCAGATTTCTGAGGATCATATGGACCTCAGGCCCAAGAGAGTACGTGGCGCTTCTTGAGGAGTGAGTGGTAGCATGGGAATGGCCAAGCTTCTTCACTTTCAGCAGTAGCATAGGCCGTATCAGCACTAGCAGCACCAAGCAACAGTTCGAGGATATATCCAGCAGTAGCCGCAGAGGCAAACCCAGCTCGATGTCCAGTATACGTACTGTAGAAAGACGGGACACACGTGAGACATCTACAGGAAGAGGCTGGGTACATGTTTGTCTTCTGGATCGTTAGTGTACCAGTTGAGGGATTGCCCATTTATTCAGACTCATCTAGATCAGAGAAGAGCAGCCGCTCAGAGGAGACCTGCCAGAGTACCTACCGCACTAGGAGGCCAGCAGAGTGGAACTCCACTCCTGCCATAGCAGAGGTTTGTTCAGCACCACCAGCATCAGATAGGTGCACCCAGGGGCAAGCATATGCCATGATGGTTTAGGAGGCTGAGTCAGCAGGAGATGTGATATCAGGTTCAATTCTTCTTTGTTCCATTCCAGCATTTGCTTTATTTGATTTTGGCACTTCCTAGAGTTTTGTATCGGTATCTTTTGCTCTTAAGCATCGTTTAAAGGCTGAATGTCACGACCCGCACCCGGGGTAAGGGTACTAGTCAGAAACAACGCCCAGCCTACGCCGCAGAATCGGCGGTAGAACGCTGTCTAGAAAGTCTATCTAATATAATGAACCACCAAAAGATAGTGTACTCAATCACAGAACTAAGATAGAATGAACACGAATCTGATAAGAATAGAATAGTCACAATATAACTCATGAGTCTAAAATAATACATCAATGAGTCTGAAGAAAAATACAGAAATATGCTGGAGACAAATCCAGTACAAAAGAATACTACAAAACTATAAAGCTACAACTCCAGGGTCAACTGTCTCAGTTGGGATAAGTCCCTCTTGAGCCAGGGTCTCAGAATCTAAACCCACAACATCCTGGGGTCCATAATAGGTAGGGTACTCCTCAGTGTCATCTGGAAAAATATATCCAGTCAGGAAAGGAGCAGAGTACAACCCTAACAACAGTTCTCAAATAATGATAAAAACTATGTAACAGTAAGTAGCTGTGGATAAACAAGATGCATAAATAGATACAAGAAATGTATAGACAATAAGGAAGTACTGGAAAGAAATACAATAATGAACAATATGCTGATAGAACAAGAATACTAATGACTAAGTGTGTGAGTACTAGCTTTAACATATGATCGACTTAGGAACTTGCACAAGAGTATAATGGCCTAGCTGATTATACGTGCGGTGTATGATCAACACTCACAAGGAACAAGACATGCACAAGGAGGGTATGATCACATATCTACACTAAAATACTTCCCACCCCGACGGGTATAATAGATCCAACCACGGTACGTTATGGCACGAGATTCCCCAAGAAGATAGCTAGTCTCCCCGGGAATCGGTGTCTGTACATGTACAAGATAACCAATGAAACAATACTTGCACCATATACACCATATACCAAGGAATAATATCTCATGACGAGATCCGGATATACCAATCCATGTAACCATAGTGTAGAGAGAAACATGTAAATCTACACTAGATACAACGAACATAGAGGATATCATAAATGAGAAACTATCAGAGAATGTACTCGCCTGAAGTCCAATGAACAGTCTCACAAATGTCTGACTCGGTGCCTCGAAGACCTAGATATGGAATACCACATTAATACAAGGTCCCGGAAAGAGAACAAGTCAAACTAGGCAATTTCTAGGTCAATAAGTCAATTCTAAGTCAAAAGTCAACTATGGTCAACTCTAAAGTCCACTAAAGTCAAACATGGTCAAACCCAAAGTCAACCTCACAAGACATCTATAAAATAATATAGAGATAAACTACAATAATTTAGGAATCAAATTAGATTCAAAAAGAACTCACACAAAGTATACTAATAATATAATTAATATATACCCTAAAATAATATATATACAACCCAACATTTATATAAATAACATAATATATTATTACAATTATTATTCCTCACAAAACACATATATATATACATATATATATATACAATTATAATATATAATATATACATTAAATTTGTCAAAGCGTCATTGAAAAATAGTGAATAAAATAGGATTAAATCAAAACAGTTTAAATAGTGACAGTCGGGACTGTCACCGAAGGACTGTCACCGAAACCCAAATAATAAACTGCCACTGCTTTGGTTTTCGCTGACAGTTAAACTGTCGCGGAAAAGCGTCGCAGAAAAGCTGCTGTTTCCCGCTGCTGCAATTAATGACAGGTTTGTCATTAATTGCCCGAAGGCTACAGCGGCTGCTATTAGTCGGCTAATTAATGACAGTTTTTTACTGTCATTAATTCACTGTCACTAAAACAAGTTATATATATATAATTATATATATAAAAACAGAATATATAAACAATATATATATATATATATAAACAGAATATATAAAACAGTATATATATATATATATATATAAACCATTAATACAAAAATGTACATATATATATTAATATACACATAAACTTATACCTTCAAATATTTAACAAAGAACATATAATTTACATGGCTAGAAGCACACCTAAAATATTTACATTAATATCCAAATAATTACATAATAATTATAAATAATATAATTACACAATTAAACATACAAATATATTTTATAAAACATTTTATGTATAAATTATATTATTTAACAAGTAGTAACATATATATTTGCATGCAGGAAAGCTACATATTATATTGTACATTATATTAGCACACCCAAAATATAGATCTATGCTACAATAATTACTATAATAAATACACAAAATAAATATTTAATATCCATATATATATACTAATTATAAATGAAGAATTGAACCACAATTAATTAGATCTATGCAAAAATACACACAATTGGAGAGTATCTCACCGTATCCCACTAGATCTAGGATACGCATGCGACACGAGTCCAACACACAACCAAATGCACCCCAAAGGACACAAACAAATCACAAATAATATTTATGAACAAATCAAAGCGTCAAAAGTAGATCTATGTGTCCGTGTCAAAATACGACATGTTCAAAGCCCCGTGTCGGAGGAAAACCTCCAAATGACACGTATCACCAAATAGTTGGGATACGAACCATAAGTATTCCAATATGGACACGACACTAGCCTCAAACACAAATCTCATGTTCAATTGATCTATAGGATCAATTGACACACACAACAAAATATAAATTCGGAATTCCAACAAAATTGACACAAAAAGCACCATAATTTTCTCCATGGGTCTCCTATGAACACAAAACAAAGTCCTATCGGTACTACATATATATAGGTTGATTTTACATGATTAAATCTCAGATTTAGAAGCTATTTAAATGGGAAAATCTGAATTATACCTATTGGGAGATGGATTCCCAATGAAACCTCCAATTGAGATGAACTTGCTTCCAAATTGTAGATCCTTGCTCCTCTTTGTAGATCCTTGCTTCCTTCTTCTAGATCCTTGCTTCCTCCTTCTCTAATGGTGAATTGGGAAGAATTTGGAATGAATTTGGTAGGGAATTGGATTGGGAATGGAGGGAATTTGGTAGTGGGAGAATTCTAGATCTAGATTTGGAATGAGATGAGAGGAGAGAGAAATTTCCCCCCTCTTTAATAGGCCGGCCATAGCCCCTCCCCCAAGCAATTGTAAAATATCCAATGTACCCCTTGGGGCCTCTCATGAAGAAATAATTAAGGAAGGAAGCTTATAGTCTAATCATTTAATTAATTTAATCCATCTCCTTAACTATGGGCTTTCTAAATGGGCCAAGTCTAACTAATTAATTCATGTTGGTCCATGGGTCCAAACTAAACTAGTTGGGTCCACTAAAATAAGTCTAAAATAATTAAATAATAACTAACAACAATTAAATAATACAACAAATAATTATTTACCATGCACAATATTTATTTAAATAGGAAATTACCAAAATACCCTTTCCTAGAAAATGTGGTAGTGACAAGTCTACCCTCCTAAAAATAATTTCGTCCTCGAAATTCAAAGACGAAAACTACCCCCAGAAAATCACAGAACAGAACTAAAGAATCACAACTAACTAATGAACAGAACATAACAATGAACAGAACATAACTAGAAATAACATACCTCAAGGTACAAACAAATATGGATAACGCTCTCGCATGTCATCCTCTCTCTCCCAGGTAGACTCCCCCGGAGAGTGATGCCTCCATGCGACGCGTACCAAAGGAATAGTCTGGTTCCTCAGCACCTTCTCTCTCCAATCCAGAATTCCAACTGGCTGCTCTGGATAGCTAAGAGTAGGGCCCACCTCTATCTCTGAGTGATCCAATACATGACTAGGATCTGCCACGTATCGTCTCAACTGCGACACATGAAACACGTTGTGCACTCCCTCCAATGCAGGTGGCAAGTCTAGTCTATAAGCAACTGCACCGACCCTCTCTTGAATAGTGAAAGGTCCAATGAATCGCGGACTAAGCTTTCCGCCTCCACCGAAGCGAATCGTGCCTCGTGTCGGAAAAATCCTCAGAAACACCAAACCACCCACCTAGAACAAAACACCACCTTAAGAACTTATCTATAACAAACAACCAAGAACAAGCACACAAAATAAAATCTAAACTATACCTCAAACTCCAAGGGTCTCCGATGGCTATCGGCCCAATGCCGTTGTCTGTCCTGTGCCACTCGAAGTCTGTCTCTGATCAACTGAATCTTCTCTGCTGCATCCACAACCATCTCTGGCCCAAGCAAAACTCTCTCTCCAATATCGTCCCAAGACAAAGGAGTACGACACCTCCGACCATATAGAGCTTCAAAAGATGACATCTCTATACTGTCCTGGTAACTGTTGTTGTAAGAAAACTCTACCAAATGGAGATGGTCCTCCCAAGAACCCCCGAAATCTAGTACACAAGTGCGCAACATATCCTCGAGAGTCTGAATAGTCCTCTCTGACTGCCCATCTGTCTGGGGATGATATGCAGTACTGAACTTGAGCTGAGTGCCCAAACTCTCCTGCAAACTCCTCCAGAAATGAGAAGTGAAATGACTATCCCGATCTGAGACTATGCTGACGGGAACTCCATGTATCCTAACGATCTGCCTCACATACATCTCTGCCAGCTTCTCCGTAGATAAACCCACCTTAAAAGGCAAAAAGTGGACCGACTTGGTCAATCTATCAACAATGACCCAAATCGCGTCTTTCTCTCCTGGAGATCGTGGTATTCCGGACACAAAATCCATAGTAATGTGTTCCCACTTCCACTCTGGAATGGGTAATGGCTGAAGTAAACCTCCTGGCCTCTGCCTCTCGGCTTTCACCTGCTGGCACACTAAGCATCTGGATACAAACTGTGCCACTTCCCTCTTCATGCCATACCACCACACACTCTCTCGCATATCCCGATACATCTTGTTAGCACATGGATGTATGGAATACTGAGAGCGATGCGCTTCCTGCAATATCTTCTCTCGCAACTCCCCACTAGGCACACACAATCTAACTCTATGCCTCAAAGATCCATTCTCTACAATAGTGAAATCATCCTCCAATCCTGCTCTCACCTGAGCTCTGATACTCCTCAAAGATACGTCATCATACTGTGCTGCCTTGATCCTATCCATCAAATCTGAATGTATCTGCAATCCCCACATCTGCATAGCACCACCCAGAACAATCACCTCAATGCCCAAGCTCTCCAAGTCCTCCAACAAATATCGATCCTGCGTCAAGAACATAGCTACCGGATACCTGCTCAAAGCATCGGCAACTACATTAGCCTTCCCAGGATGATATTGCAAAGAGATATCAAAATCCTTCATCAGTTCCAACCACCGACGCTGCCTCATGTTCAACTCCTTCTGCGTGAAAACGTACTTCAAGCTTTTGTGGTCTGTGAAGATCTCCACACGCTCTCCGTACAAATAATGTTTCCACAACTTCAGGGCGAATATGACAGCTGCCAACTCCAAATCATGGGTAGGATAGTTCTTTTCATGAGGACGCAATTGCCTGGATGCATAGGCAATCACTTTCCCATGCTGCTGAAGAACAGAACCTAAACCCTTTTCCGATGCATCACTATAAATAGTGAAACCTCCGGACCCTGATGGCAATGTCAAAATAGGAGCAGACGTCAACCTCTTCTTCAACTCCTCAAAAGCGGCCTGGCAATCTTCCGTCCAAATAAACTCCATATCCTTCCTTGTGAGTCTGGTCATCGGCTCGGCAATCCTCGAAAAATCTTGCACAAACTTTCTGTAGTAGCCTGCCAATCCCAAGAAACTCCTGATCTCTGCTACCGAACTCGGAGTCTTCCAAGATTCCACTGCTGAAATCTTCTTCGGATCCACTGAAATACCATCACCAGTCACAACATGCCCCAAGAATTCCACCTTGTCCAAAAAAAACTCACATTTGGACAACTTTCCATACAGCTTCTCCTTCCTCAGCATATCCAACACAATCCTCAAATGCTCCTCATGCTCCTCCGGTGTCCTCGAGTATATGAGTATGTCGTCGATGAACACCACCACGAACTTGTCAAGGTACTGGTGGAACACCTTGTTCATCAAGTTCATAAATACCGCCGGTGCATTAGTCAAACCAAACGGCATCACCATAAACTCGAACTGACCATACCGAGTTCTAAAAGCAGTCTTCGGTATGTCCTCCGGCTTCACCTTCACCTGATGGTAGCCTGATCTCAAATCTATCTTACAAAACACCTTCGCACCACTCAACTGATCAAACAGATCATCAATCTGTGGCAAAGGATACTTATTCTTGATAGTGAGATTATTCAAAGCCCTGTAATCAATGCACATACGCACCGATCCATCCTTCTTTGGTACAAACAATACCGGGGCTCCCCATGGTGAAGAACTCGATCTGATAAACCCCTTATCCTGCAATTCGTCCACCTGCTTCTTCAACTCGACCAGCTCGTTGTTGTTTACTCTATAGACATGCTGCAAAATCGGTTCTGCACCTGGCACCAAGTCTATAGAAAATTCAACATCTCGATCTGGCGGCAATCCTGGCAATTCTTCAGGAAACACATCCAAAAATTCTGTTATCAACGGATGTGGCAACTCCTTGTCTTCCACCATAGCTCCACAAATAATGCCTTCTTCCTGCTCCACAGCTCCTCTAGCAAACTCGAACTCTGGCTCTCCTGGTGGACCAAACAAAACTCTACCTCCTCTACAATCTATGCTAGCACGGTGCCTACTCAACCAATCCATCCCGAGTACAATGTCGTAGCTCGGAAGTGGCATTACAAGTAGACACGCACTCAAGTCCCGGCCTCCCAGAGTAACTCTCCGATCTTTGCAAATATCATTAACCAGGATAATGCCTCCCCCGGTCATGATCTTGCAAGTCCTAAGCAAAGACTCAGCTACCAAACCATGCTTTAGAGCAAAAAAAATAGATACAAAACTATGGGAAGCACCACTATCAAACAAAGCTAAAGCTGGAATGGAATCAAGAAGAATAGAACCTGCGATGACATCTTCGGTGGGTTCCTCCTCTTCGACTGTCATAGCAAACGCTCGTCCCTGCCGAGCACCTCCCTGCTGCTGATGCTGGACAAAATGCTGCTGCTGTGTCGGAAGCGGTCCCCTCGGTTGTGCTGCAGGTGGTCTCATCTGTGCCCTCGGAGCTGGAGCTGCTCCCTGAACTGCACGACGAGGACACTCCCTCAATTGATGCCCTTCAGTACCACAATACAAACAAACTCCTAGCCTCTTTCTGCAAACTTCCCAGATATGGCCGGGCTTCTTGCAGAAGTTGCATAGAGCTTGCTGTAACTGCCTCTGCTGCTGAGGTGCCTGGTGAAAAGGCGCTCTAGCTGGAGTCTGGTTCTGCTGTGGCTGCTGAAAAGGTCTGGACTGGAAATGAGGACGTTTGGCAGATACTGCACTGCCGTTGGCCCCCAGAAAAGAATCACGGTCTCTCTTGGTCTTCAAACCCAGATCCCGCTCAACCTTGCGTGCCTCCGCAAGTATCTCCGAGTATGTCTCATAAAAAGACGGAATGAGAAATCAATATGGCACATGATGTAAGACATCAAGGAAAGGACAGTTTAAGAGATCAAGTATCAATATCAAAGAAGAATAGTTGAATCAAAAGAATTTTCCTAGATGTGATTGAGTATCTCAGCCTATATCCTATATCCTATTGCAGGCTCGCAGTAGTACAACTAAGTTGTCGCACTACCACGACATCACATACTTGTGAAGCTAGGTCTGCATGGGCCACCACCAAAAACGTGTCACGACCCGCACCCGGGGTAAGGGTACTAGTCGGAAACAACGCCCAGCCTACGCCGCAGAATCGGCGGTAGAACACTGTCTAGAAAGTCTATCTAATATAATGAACCAACAAAAGATAGTGTACTCAATCACAGAACTAAGATAGAATAAACACGAATCAGATAAGAATAGAATAGTCACAATACAACTCATGAGTCTAAAATAATACATCAATGAGTCTGAAGAAAAATACAGAAATATGCTGGAGACAAATCCAGTACAAAAGAATACTACAAAACTATAAAGCTACAACTCCAGGGTCAACTGTCTCAGTTGGGATAAGTCCCTCTTGAGCCAGGGTCTCAGAATCTAAACCCACAACATCCTGGGGTCCAAAATAGGTAGGGTACTCCTCAGTGTCATCTGGAAAAATATATCCAGTCAGGAAAGGAGCAGAGTATAATCCTAACAGCTGTCACTACCACATTCTGAAAATAGGGGTATTTTGGACTTTTTACAATATTTAATATTATTGTAGTTATAATTAATTAATTGCATGAATAATATATATTATAAATTAAATAACTGTGTGATGTGTACTTTAATATATTATTTTATAGACAGTGTTCATTTGTGTTTGTGATGGTAGACTTGACCTAGAAGCCAGTAGATGAGTACCTGTTGGAATTATGGAATTTTAAGGTTAATTGTTTTATTTTAGAATTAATTTATTGGAGCTGTAATTAATTACCGTATTTTATTTATTTATTTGTGCATTGCCTTTGCTTCGATATTTGGAGCAGTATCCTGACTTCTGTCTTCCAACAAATTTCACAATCTTGCCCTAGACATGCCCGCCTTCAATTCTGCTATTTTTGCAACTCATAATTATGCTCTTTGTATATTATTTCTGGCCGCACAAAAAATTATCGCGGACGTTTATTTTAAAATTCCTATTTTGTATCGTTGTGCGTTCCAATCGAAAATTGGAGGCCATCTTGACCTATTTTTCGTGCGGCCCAAATTAGGGTAATATTCTGTTCTGAGTCTTCTTCAATATTGGTATTGATGACCTGACCTGATTTTGACCCCATGTACTCATAATTAATTGTTGAACACAACTTGTATTTATTTCTATTTAAATTGAGGATACTATTTTATCTGATTCTAAAATCCCAATTTAATTCCAGTGCCCTGCAAATTCAGCCCATACCCAACTTATAGTGCCCCCTGACCCTACAAAACATCGAACCCCGAATCGCCCACCAAATTTTTGTCATTTTATGTGTTTGTGCAATTTGCCGAATTTAAGGGGCTAAGTTGCAATTATTCAATTGTAGGTGTCATCACCCCATTGTCCAAGACCAAATGGAAAGGCTAATTAATTGTGGACCAAATTACATTTTTCCTACATGAATTAAATTTCCTCATGATCAATCCTAGCCACCCATTCCAGGGATGCATCCTCACCCTCCATCACACCCTCTCTCTCCCTATTTAATATCATGTCTACCTCAAACCCTAATCCCTAGGCAACCTAGAAAACACCACCCTCACAAGCCCCCTCTCTCCAACGTAGGATTCCTTTCTCCTCCTCTTTTCTTTTCTTCTTCTTCTCCTTTTTCCTTCCTTCTTCCTTATTGTTTTTTCATTGCAATTTGAATTCAATAGGGGGGGAACACTGTTCACCCATTCCCCCCTACTGTTCATTCTCCGACGGAACCCTCCGGCGGCCTCGGTGAACTCCGGCGAGCAGCACCCCGCTGCAGCCGCTGAACTCATCCAGCCCGGCGGCCTCTTCAACTCCGGCGACTGCTCCAACCGGCCGAGTCCCCCTGCACCCAGGCCGACATCTCCGGCGGCGCTGCCATGGCGAGTCCGACAGCCCGTTGCATCCCGGCGGCAACCCCATCTTCATCTTCACCACCACCTACACCATCACCACCGCCACCATTCCCGCGGCGGCCGAGATCTCCCAGCCGATCCTCCGGCGGCCTACGTTCAACACCCCGGCGGCCCTCTTCCCATCGAACTGCTGCGGCTGCTCCTTCCTTCGACCTCCGGCGGTCTCCAGTCCGGCCTCCGGTGACCCCAACCTCTGTAAGTTCTCCTCCCATCTCCCATCTCCTTCTTCCTTCTTCATATATATATATATATATATATATATGTATATATACATATGTATATACATGTTTACATATATATTTAATGTGTATAAATATACATGTATGTATATATCTAATTAATATGTATATTAATCTAATGAATGTATATATATTTAATGTGGATAAATGTACATGTATATATATATACAATGTATGTAAGTATATATTTTGCGTAGGTATAAATGTGTAGTAGTATATGTATTTGCATAAATTAATTAATGCTTTAAATATGAGAATACGTATGAGTTTAATTAATATGTAATGTATATGTATTGTAGGTAATTATTTAAATTGAATGTTTAATAGTATATATAATATTGGTATACGTATAAAAAATATATTTCGTATATACTTAATATATTTTAATAAAATGGGTATACATGTATTTTATTTATATACTTAGCATATTTCAATATATATTTAATTGGTATGTATCGTGTATATTTAGTATATGTATGTAATTAAAATGGTAAATGTATATTATTTATTTATTAGAAATTAACTGTATAATGTAATGGTAATAGATACAAATATGTATTTTTAGTACTTATAAAACATATTTTGGTATATGTATTATTTTGGTATAAATCTATAGATATGTAAATACGTATTTGATATATGTTAATATATAAATGTACAAATTTTGGAAAATATGCAACTATAGCAAGTAATTTATATTGGTATATATTTTAGATATATTTCATGAATTATGTTTATATATATATACATACAAGTATTATTTTTATTATGTTTATATGCAAGTATTATTTATTTTTAAAAGTATATAGTTATACATATATCTATTATCGATATTGATGGAAATTATATGTAATTAATTAATAAGATGTTTATTTAAATATGTAGTCCTACTAGATGACCCTAGTTGACTAGTGCCCTGTCTGACATGGCCCTGAGGCCAGTGTTTATAGACTGTGTGTTAGCGTAGCATCTGATGCAAATGTGGTTTGATTGTGTTATGTCTATAGGACTGTTGGTTTACCCAGGGGATACTCTGGAACAGGACATCCATAAATACCAGCTAAGGACCGAGGCAAGTACATTCTCCGATAATTTTCAATTTCTTGATCATTTCTATAAATTCAATAATTCTTGAAATATTACAACTGAATCCTTGACACTGTGTTACACGGACTAGTACAGCTTGGATCTGCAGTCATGAGATGTTACCTTGATTATCGTATTGACATTGTACACGACATGTATATTTAGACATCGTACATGATAGACTTGACTTGCTCGTGTATCGTGACGTGTCATGGTTGGATCCACAGTACTAGTTGGGAGCGGGGAAGTAGTTAGTAAGAAATGTGATCATAACCTCTTATTGTAGTATAGAAATTGTAAGTGTTAATCATGCTCTTCACCCATGATTAGCCAGGCCCTGTAGCTATCGTACATGTTCCCAAGCCGATCACATTTTAAAACTACTATTTCAAACACCTAGAATAGATAAGTTCCCTATAATTTAAATCATATACTGCATCACCCGTATATGATACTGTACCTTGTTCTTTCCATTTCTTTATGCACTGACTATATCACATTGTCTATTGTCTGTCTCTTTACATTGCCTGTCTCTCTTAATTGCCATTGCATTTATTTTACTGTCTTCACAGTAGCTAGCATGACATGTTTTATTGAATTATAGACATTATCAATTAATGGAACTGTTATTTGAGAGTGTTGCTTTGCTCCTTCCTGACTGAAAATATTTTTCCAGACTATGCCTTAGAGGACCGCTGTCCGACACTTTATGGACCATACGGTGAGTAGCTGCAGACTTGGTAGTTTAGTTGTGATTCTGGAAGGTCTAGCCGGAGTTATTATTTATTGTTAGTTCTTTAAGTAGACTATTTGGTACCGAATTTGTCTCCGGCATTTTGATGATTCTTGGATATTGTTGAGTAGAATATTACTTGTGGACTTGTGTTGTGTTTAATTTTAGTTTTACTATTCGAATCTTATCGTGCTGTAATCCTGTGATTGAGTATGTGTTCATCTTATTTGTGTCATCCGTGCCTCCTAATGGAGATTGGATGCTTGCGTGACATTAGTTAGATAGTATCAAGACCTTGACAGCGTTCTACCGTCGATTCTGCGGCGTAGGCTGGACGTACCCACGCACTCGTGCCCCTAAACCGGGTGCGGGTCGTGACACGTTTTTAGTGGTGGCCCATGCAGGTCAGACTTCGCATTTAGAGCGATGTCGTGGTAGTGCGACAACTTAGATGTACTACTGCGTGCCTGCTATAGAATATAGGACATAGGATACTAGGATGAGAGAGGATACTCAATCACAAATTATTTGAGAGATTCCTGGGATGACCCTTGAGAATCTCATTATAAATTCCAATTTAAATCCTTTCCCCTTGTTTTCTTCCGTTCTCACTTATTGATATTGAGTTTGATCCTTGTTGACCAGTTGTTAACTTTAATTCTTGGTATCGTTGTTGAGTTGATTTCATATTGAGATGAATTTTATGGGCTAAAATTTACGGTATCATCTGATGACATATATTGATGAGGACAGCGAGAAAGGTAAAACGTCTACTTTGGTTATGAAACCTAGAGTTTATCGCAGCCATATTAGCTGTCGTGACCAGAACGTAGGAACCTAACTTGGATGTACATACTTTAGTTATGAGATTTAGGGTCTCTCGCAGCCATACCGGTTGGCGTGGTAAGGATTCTAGATGACATGATTATAGAGTTGCATACCTTAGTTAAGGAACCTGTCGTTTATCGCATCTATGCTTACTGGCGTGGCGAGGATTCTAAGTATCATGATTACTGACGAGACGTGTATGATTATCAGGTTGTATCTTAAATTGGTTCTTAAAGTATCATCTCAAGACTTACCTATTTCTGTTATTCCAGGACTTCGTTCCATCGCTTCTTTTCTTTACTAGCAGTAAAGATACCTTCCGTCCTCAATCTAGTTCTTTTGAGCTCCTATTCTCTAAGGATTCCTTGTTAAAATTTCTAATTTAAATCATTCCCTTGTTCCGTCCCTTCTCACTTATTGATGTTGAATTTGCTTGTTGTTATTGATTAGGTATTAAATTAGGATTTTGGTTTCATTATAGAGTTGACTTCATATCAAGGTAAATTGCAGACTGATTTATGGTACTATTTGATGATGCCCGTCAATGAGGACAGTGAAAATGATTAAACATTAGAGCTATTGGACTACAGAAGGTGGATTTAAAATTTTTAATTGAAGATTGAAAATGAATTTCAAATTTTAGAATTTGAGAGGTTGAGATATTATGTTATTAAAATCTTATTTTGAAGATTTCAATGAATTGCAAAATTTTGAAATTGAGGAGTTGAAATATGGTTATTAAAATTTTATTTTTGGGGAATTCAGATTCAATTTGATGAACATAGACAAGTCTGTAAGGGTCTTTTAGTGATTAAGTTTCATTCAGTATTTAAATAATTGACCTTGAGGAAAGTGTATGCATTTACTTTAAATTTTATTCAAGGAGTTATTTTTGAGGAATTTTATTTGAGGATAAAATCTTATAGTGAGAGAGATATATTATAATATAAGTAGGTAAGATGCATGTGTAAGGATCTGTTGGCTTGAGTATAATTGAGATATCACTGCCCACTGACTTGGGTGTCAATCTAGGGTTGTATTACAGAGAGCAGTACTTAGTATAGAGTGTTGAAATTGATATGCATTCGAGTGATAAGAATAACTAGTATCAACTATTGCAGTAGGTAAGGAAGCTAGCAGTGAGTATGCTTGTAGTAGAGTGTGGTACCTAAAGAGATAGAGGTATCAAACTTTACATGCATCATTTGACCTATGATTATGTTAGAGATAGAAGATACTGCAGGTAATGTGTTAGCAGGTTCTTTCTTTTCTTTCCTCGTGTTCCTTTGTGTCTTCTGATTGATTGATACCATAGTACCGTAGCTTGTATGCATGATTTCTTATTATAATGTAGTTAGTAGTACCCCTGATACAGAGACTGCAATACCATGACAAAAGATACCATGATCATACATATTTCTCTTAGGTTGCATGTTGTATGGTTGTAGGTAGAATTCTCTTAGACTTTGATTATTGAGGATTTAACTATAGTAAAGATTAATGAAGAGGTTATGACTTGACAAAGAGAGACAAGGTGCCTTAAATTTTGAGGAAAATATTAAATTAAATAAAGAGTTGGGAATTTAATATGGCGTAATTAAAGTTTTGTTAAATCATTGATTTTAAGAAGATTATGAAATGATGGAATTTATCGTTGAAATTGAGGAATTTAAGAAGGCCATCGATATAATTATTGGACTGCAAGTTATGAACTTATATCTTGAATATTGTATTGGAGGTTTCATAAGTATTACATCGTTGCATATTATGTGGAAAAAAAAATCGAGGAATAAGAACACAAATGGATTAATGTTGAATTCAAATTTTGGGATGAGATTCAATTTTAGAAATATGCATTGATTGGATTTCAATTAGAGGATTGAATATTAAATTCTTGTATTTCGTTATTAACCTAAAATTTTGGAGGATATTGTGCTAAGAATGGGATTTGATTTTATATTTGAAGATTTTTAGGGATATAATATTTATAGAATTTTGAAAATTATTGTGACATAACAATATGGAGTAGTTCATGATTATATGATTTGATGAATTTAAATTTGATGGTAGTAAATGAATAAATAAAACAATTGAGGATTTAAAAATTCGAGGATAAACATTGATTTAAATAGAGGGTTAAAAATTTAACATGGCAGGATTTATGATGTATTAATTCCAGGAAGGATGTGATATGATTGAGGTTATCATTAAAATTTGAGGAAATTTAGAGAGATTATCACTATAATTATTTGATTGCAAGTTATGGAAATTTTTAAAATGTTATATTTGAATGTCGCATTTGGAAAATCCTTAAGTATCGTATTGCCGAGTATTTGGAGGAAGAATAAAAAAAAATTTGATGGACTAATGTTTGAATTCAAAACTTGTGGGACGAGATTACAATTATATATGTGGATTGATTAAATCAAATTTGAGGAATGGATATTAAATTCCGAGTATTGAATTACTAACTAAAACTTTCAAGGGAATTTTGATAAAAAATAGACTTTGATTTCATTTCGAGGATTTTTTCAGGAATGAAATAATATCAGAAATTTTGAAATTATGAAAAGACCTTGCGGATTATTACCTGATGTCGTGGTTGATGAATTTAAGTTTGAGGGAAATAATTAATGTGTATGATTAAATGCTACTTTGAGGATTTTAAATTTCGAGGACGAAATTCTTTTAAGGTGGGTAGACTTGTCACTACCACATTCCGAAAACAAAGGTATTTTGGACTTTTTACAATATTTAATATTATTATAGTTATAATTAATTAATTGCATGAATAATATATATTATAAATTAAATAACTGTGTGATGTATACTTTAATATATTATATTATAGATAGTGTTCATTTGTGTTTGTGATGGTAGACTTGACCTAGAAGCCAGTAGATGAGTACCTGTCGGAATTATGGAATTTTGAGGTTAATTGTTTTATTTTAGAATTAATTTATTGGAGCTGTAATTAATTACCGTATTTTATTTATTTATTTGCGCATTGCCTTTGCTTCGATATTTGGAGCAGTATCCTGACTTCTGTCTTCCAACAAATTTCACAATCTTGCCCTAGACATGCCCGCCTTTAATTCTGCTATTTTTGCAACTCATAATTATGCTCTTTGTATATTATTTCTGGCCGCACAAAAAATCGTCGCGGACGTTTATTTTAAAATTCCTATTTTGTATCGTTGTGCGTTCTAATCGAAAATTGGAGGCCATCTTGACCTATTTTTCGTGCGGCCCAAATTAGGGTAATATTCTGTTCTGAGTCTTCTTCAATATTGGTATTGATGACCTGACCTGATTTTGACCCCATGTACTCATAATTAATTGTTGAACACAACTTGCATTTATTTCTATTTAAATTGAGGATACTATTTTATCTGATTCTAAAATCCCAATTTAATTCCAGTGCCCTGCAAATTCAGCCCATACCCAACTTATAGTGCCCCCTGACCCTACAAAATATCGGACCCCGAATCGCCCACCAAATTTTCGTCATTTTATGTGTTTGTGCAATTTCCCGAATTTAAGGGGCTAAGTTGCAATTATTCAATTGTAGGTGTCATCACCCCATTGTCCAAGACCAAATGGAAAGGCTAATTAATTGTGTACCAAATTGCATTTTTCCTACATGAATTAAATTTCCTCATGATCAATCCTAGCCACCCATTCCAGGGATGCATCCTCACCCTCCATCACACCCTCTCTCTCCCTATTTAATATCATGTCTACCTCAAACCCTAATCCCTAGGCAACCTAGAAAACACCACCCTCACAAGCCCCCTCTCTCCAACATAGGATTCCTTTCTCCTCCTCTTTTCTTTTCTTCTTCTTCTCCTTTTTCCTTCCTTCTTCCTTATTGTTTTTTTCATTGAAATTTGAATTCAATAGGGGGGGAACACTGTTCACCCATTCCCCCCTACTGTTCATTCTCCGGCGGAACCCTCCGGCGGCCTCGGTGAACTCCGGCGAGCAGCACCCCGCTGCAGCCGCTGAACTCATCCAGCCCGGCGGCCTCTTCAACTCCGGCGGCTGCTCCAACCGGCCGAGTCCCCCTGTACCCAGGCCGACATCTCCGGCGGCGCTGCCTTGGCGAGTCCGGCAGCCCGTTGCATTCCGGCGGCAACCCCATCTTCATCTTCACCACCACCTACACCATCACCACCGCCACCATTCCCGCGGCGGCCGAGATCTCCCAGCCGATCCTCCGGCGGCCCACGTTCAACACCCCGGCGGCCCTCTTCCCATCGAACTGCTGCGGCTGCTCCTTCCTTCGACCTCCGGCGGTCTCCAGTCCGGCCTCCGGTGACCCCAACCTCTGTAAGTTCTCCTCCCATCTCCCATCTCCTTCTTCCTTCTTCATATATATATATATATATATATATATATATATATATATATATATATATATATATATATGTATATATACATATGTATATACATGTTTACATATATATTTAATGTGTATAAATATACATGTATGTATATATCTAATTAATATGTATATTAATCTAATGAATGTATATATATTTAATGTGGATAAATGTACATGTATATATATATACAATGTATGTAAGTATATATTTTGCGTAGGTATAAATGTGTAGTAGTATATGTATTTGCATAAATTAATTAATGCTTTAAATATGAGAATACGTATGAGTTTAATTAATATGTAATGTATATGTATTGTAGGTAATTATTTAAATTGAATGTTTAATAGTATATATAATATTGGTATACGTATAAAAAATATTTTTCGTATATACTTAATATATTTTAATAAAATGGGTATACATGTATTTTATTTATATACTTAGCATATTTCAATATATATTTAATTGGTATGTATAGTGTATATTTAGTATATGTATGTAATTAAAATGGTAAATGTATATTATTTATTTATTAGAAATTAACTGTATAATGTAATGGTAATAGATACAAATATGTATTTTTAGTACTTATAAAACATATTTTGGTATATGTATTATTTTGGTATAAATCTATAGATATGTAAATACGTATTTGATATATGTTAATATATAAATGTACAAATTTTGGAAAATGTGCAACTATAGCAAGTAATTTATATTGGTATATATTTTAGATATATTTCATGAATTATGTTTATATATATATACATACAAGTATTATTTTTATTATGTTTATATGCAAGTATTATTTATTTTTAAAAGTATATAGTTATACATATATCTATTATCGATATTGATGGAAATTATATGTAATTAATTAATAAGATGTTTATTTAAATATGTAGTCCTACTAGATGACCCTAGTTGACTAGTGCCCTGTCTGACATGGCCCTGAGACCAGTGTTTATAGACTGTGTGTTAGCGTAGCATCTGATGCAAATGTGGTTTGATTGTGTTATGTCTATAGGACTGTTGGTTTACCCAGGGGATACTCTGGAACAGGACATCCATAAATACCAGCTAAGGACCGAGGCAAGTACATTCTCCGATAATTTTCAATTTCTTGATCATTTCTATAAATTCAATAATTCTTGAAATGTTACAACTGAATCCTTGACACTGTGTTACACGGACTAGTACAGCTTGGATCTGCAGTCATGAAATGTTACCTTGATTATCGTATTGACATTGTACACGACATATATATTTAGACATCGTACATGATAGACTTGACTTGCTCGTGTATCGTGACGTGTCATGGTTGGATCCACAGTACTAGTTGGGGGCGGGGAAGTAGTTAGTAAGAAATGTGATCATAACCTCTTATTGTAGTATAAAAATTGTAAGTGTTAATCATGCTCTTCACCCATGATTAGCCAGGCCCTGTAGCTATCGTACATGTTTCCAAGCCGATCACATTTTGAAACTACTATTTCAAACACCTAGAATAGATAAGTTCCCTATAATTTAAATCATATACTGCATCACCCGTATATGAGACTGTACCTTGTTCTTTCCATTTCTTTATGCACTGACTATATCACATTGTCTATTGCCTGTCTCTTTACATTGCCTGTCTCTCTTAATTGCCATTGCATTTATTTCACTGTCTTCACAGTAGCTAGCATGACATATTTTATTGTATTATAGACATTATCAATTAATGGAACTGTTATTTGAGAGTGTTGCTTTGCTCCTTCCTGACTGGAAATATTTTTCCAGACTATGCCTTAGAGGACCGATGTCCGACACTTTATGGACCATACGATGAGTAGCTGCAGACTTGGTAGTTTAGTTATGATTCTGGAAGGTCTAGCCGGAGTTATTATTTATTGTTAGTTCTTTAAGTAGACTATTTGGTACCGAATTTGTCTCCGGCATTTTGATGATTCTTGGATATTGTTGAGTAGAATATTACTTGTGGACTTGTGTTGTGTTTAATTTTAGTTTTACTATTCGAATCTTATCGTGCTGTAATCCTGTGATTGAGTATGTGTTCATCTTATTTGTGTCATCCGTGCCTCCTAATGGAGATTGGATGCTTGCGTGACATTAGTTAGATAGTATCAAGACCTTGACAGCGTTCTACCGCCGATGCTGCGGCGTAGGCTGGACGTACCCACGCACTCGTGCCCCTAAACCGGGTGCGGGTCATGACAACAGCAGTTCTCAAATAATGATAAAAACTATGTAACAGTAAGTAGCTGTGGATAAACAAGATGCATAAATAGATACAAGAAATGTATAGACAAAAAGGAAGTACTGAAAAGAAATACAATAATGAACAATATGCTGATAGAACAAGAATACTAATGACTAAGTGTGTGAGTACTAGCTTTAACATGTGATCGGCTTAGGAACTTGCACAAGAGTATAATGGCCTGGCTGATTATACGTGCGGTGTATGATCAACACTCACAAGGAACAAGACATGCACAAGGAGGGTATGATCACATATCTACACTAAAATACTCCCCACCCCGACTGGTATAATAGATCCAACCACGGTACGTTATGGCACGAGATTCCCCAAGAAGATAGCTAGTCTCCCCGGGAATCGGTGTCTGTACATGTACAAGATAACCAATGAAATAATACTTGCACCATATACACCATATACCAAGGAATAACATCTCATGACGAGATCCGGATATACCAATCCATGTAACCATAGTGTCGAGAGAAACATGTAAATCTATACTAGATACAACGAACATAGAGGATATCATAAATGAGAAACTATCAGAGAATGTACTCGCCTGAAGTCCAATGAACAGTCTCACAAATGTCTGACTCGGTGCCTCGAAGACCTAGATATGGAATACCACATTAATACAAGGTCCCGGAAAGAGAACAAGTCAAACTAGGCAATTTCTAGGTCAATAAGTCAATTCTAAGTCAAAAGTCAACTATGGTCAACTCTAAAGTCCACTAAAGTCAAACATGGTCAAACCCAAAGTCAACCTCACAAGACATCTATAAAATAATATAGAGATAAACTACAATAATTTAGGAATCAAATTAGATTCAAAAAGAACTCACACAATATATACTAATAATATAATTAATATATACCCTAAAATAATATATATACAACCCAACATTTATATAAATAACATAATATATTATTACAATTATTATTCCTCACAAAACACATATATATATATATATACAATTATAATATATAATATATACATTAAATCTGTCAAAGCGTCATTGAAAAACAGTGAATAAAATAGGATTAAATCAAAACAGTTTAAATAGTGACAGTCGGGACTGTCACCGAAGGACTGTCACCGAAACCCAAGTAATAAACTGCCACTGCTTTGGTTTTCGCTGACAGTTAAACTGTCGCAGAAAAGCGTCGCAGAAAAGCTGCTGTTTTCCGCTGCTGCAATTAATGACAGGTTTGTCATTAATTGCCCGAAGGCTACAGCGGCTGCTATTAGTCGGCTAATTAATGACAGTTTTTTACTGTCATTAATTCACTGTCACTAAAACAAGTTGTATATATATAATTATATATATAAAAACAGAATATATAAACAATATATATATATATATATAAACAAAATATATAAAACAGTATATATATATATATATATATATATATATATATATAAACCATTAATACAAAAATGTACATATATATATTAATATACACATAAACTTATACCTTCAAATATTTAACAAAGAACATATAATTTACATGGCTAGAAGCACACCTAAAATATTTACATTAATATCCAAATAATTACATAATAATTATAAATAATATAATTACATAATTAAACATACAAATATATTTTATAAAACATTTTATGTATAAATTATATTATTTAACAAGTAGTAACATATATATTTGCATGCAAGAAAGCTACATATTATATTGTACATTATATTAGCACACCCAAAATATAGATCTATGCTACAATAATTACTATAATAAATACACAAAATAAATATTTAATATCCATATATATACTAATTATAAATGAAGAATTGAACCACAATTAATTAGATCTATGCAAAAATACACACAATTGGAGAGTATCTCATCGTATCCCACTAGATCTAGGATACGCATGCGACACGAGTCCAACACACAACCAAATGCACCCCAAAGGACACAAACAAATCACAAATAATATTTATGAACAAATCAAAGCGTCAAAAGTAGATCTATGTGTCCGTGTCAAAATACGACATGTTCAAAGCCCCGTGTCTGAGGAAAACCCCCAAATGACACGTATCACCAAATAGTTGGGATACGAACCACAAGTATCCCAATATGGACACGACACTAGCCTCAAACACAAATCTCATGTTCAATTGATCTATAGGATCAATTGACACACACAACAAAATATAAATTCGGAATTCCAACAAAATTGACACAAAAAGTACCATAACTTTCTCCATGGGTCTCCTATGAACACAAAACAAAGTCCTATGGGTACTACATACATATAGGTTGATTTTACATAATTAAATCTTAGATTTAGAAGCTATTTAAATGGGAAAATCTGAATTATACCTATTGGGAGATGGATTCCCAATGAAACCTCCAATTGAGATGAACTTGCTTCCAAATTGTAGATCCTTGCTCCTCTTTGTAGATCCTTGCTTCCTTCTTCTAGATCCTTGCTTCCTCCTTCTCTAATGGTGAATTGGGAAGAATTTGGAATGAATTTGGTAGGGAATTGGATTGGGAATGGAGGGAATTTGGTAGTGGGAGAATTCTAGATCTAGATTTGGAATGAGATGAGAGGAGAGAGAAATTTCCCCCCTCTTTAATAGGCCGACCATAGCCCCTCCCCCAAGCAATTATAAAATATCCAATGTACCCCTTGGGGCCTCTCATGAAGAAATAATTAAGGAAGGAAGCTTCTAGTCTAATCATTTAATTAATTTAATCCATCTCCTTAACTATGGGCTTTCTAAATGGGACAAGTCTAACTAATTAATTCATGTTGTTCCATGGGTCCAAACTAAACTAGTTGGGTCCACTAAAATAAGTCTAAAATAATTAAATAATAACTAACAACAATTAAATAATACAACAAATAATTATTTACCATGCACAATATTTATTTAAATAGGAAATTACCAAAATACCCTTTCCTAGAAAATGTGGTAGTGATACTGAACCATTTGATAGGACTTACAAGATCATGACTGGAGGAGGCATTATCCTAGTCAGTAATTTTTGCAAGGATCAGAGAGTTTACTTGGGAGGCCGAGAGTTGAGTGTGGGCTTACTCGCAATGCCACTTCCGAGTTATGATATTGTACATGGACTGGATTGGTTGAGTAGGCACCATGCTACTATAGATTATTGTGGAGACAGAGTAAACTTTTGACTGACAGTACAACCAGAGTTCGAGTTTACCAGAGGAGCAGCGGAGCAGTACAAGGGTATCTTGTGAAGCCATGATGGAAGAGAAGCTGCCACATCCTTTGATAGCGGAGTTCCTGGATGTATTTCTAGAGGAGTTGTCGAAATTACTACAAGACAGAGATGTTGAGTTCTCTATAGATTTGGTGTCAAGCGCAGAGCCAATATCACAATACGTCTATAGGGTCAAAAATATCAAAATAGCAGAAATAAAGAAGCAGGTTAATGAGTTATAGGACAAGGGCTTCATCTAATCCAGTTCATCACCATAGGGTACTCCGATATTGTTTGTACCAAAGAAGAATGGGTCTGTACATATGTGTATCGACTATATAGCTCTGAACAACCTTACTATCAAGAATAAATATCTGTTGCCGAGGATAGATGATCTCTTCGATCAGTTGAGTGGAGCGAAGATATTTTGAAAGATAGACTTAAGGTCAGGCTACCACCAGGTGAAGGTGAAGAAGAAAGATATTTCGAAGACAGCTTTGTAGATTCAGTATGGCCAGTTTGAGTTCATGGTATTGCTGTTTGGGTTTACTAATGCCCCGGTGGTATTTATGAACCCGATGAACAAGGTGTTCCACCAGTACCTTGACAAGTTCGTGGTGGTGTTCATCGATGACATTCTTGTGTATTCGAATTCCCCGGAGGAGCATGAGGAGCACCTGAGGATAGTTTTGGAGACTCTCAGGAAGGAGGAGCTTTACCAGAAGCTTTCAAAGTGCGAGTTCTTCCTTGATAAGGATAAATTCCTTGGGCATGTGGTGACGGGTGATGGGATCTCAGTTAACCCGAAGAAGATCATGGCAGTAGGGTCATGGACTACTCCGAGTTTAGTGGCTGAGATCAGGAGTTTTCTCATATTAGCAGGTTACTATAGAAGGTTTGTACAAGACTTCTTCAGGATCGCGGAGCCAATGACTAGGCTGATCAGGAAGGATGTAGATTTTTTTTGGATAGAGGATTGTCAGAAAGCATTTTATGAGCTGAAGAAGAGATTGACGACAACTCCAGTTTCAACGTTGTCATCGGGGACAAGTGGATTCACTATCTATAGTGATGCTTCAGGAAAAGGTTTGGGTTGTGTTCTTTAGTAGCACGGAAAGGTGATTTGCCTATGCTTTTAAGCAATTACGTCCTCAAGAGAAGAATTATCCCACCCACAATTTGGAGTTGGCAGCGGCCATCTTTGTCCTAAAGCTGTAAAAATACTATCTATACGGAGAGTGTGTGAAGATCTTCATAGACCATAAGAGCAGGAAGTACGTATTTATACCGAAAGAGATGAACATGATGCAGAGAAGATGATTAAAGTTGATGAAGGAATTTGACATTTTATTATAGTACCACCCAGGGAAGGCTAACGTAGTCCCCGATGCCTTGAGCAAGTATCCGATGGCAATGTACTTGACGATAGACATACACTTGTTGGTCAATATTGAGAGGTTAGAAATTGAGGTGCTAGTTCCTGGTATCGAGATTCAGATGTCGGGATTACTGATATAGTCCGAGTTGATGGACAGAATCAGAGCTATGCAATATGATAAAGAGGCTCTGAGGAGTATCTGGGTGCAGGTTCGGACAGGACTATGAGAGGACTTCTCTATTGTTGATGATAGATCATTGTGGCACAGTACTAGGATATGTGTGCGAGTAGGGAGCTGCACGAGAAGGTTTTATAGAAGGCGCATCGCTCTCAATACTTGATGTATCCAGGTGACAAAAAGATGTATCAAGACCTAGGGGAGCACGTATGGTGGTATGGTATGAAGCGCGAGGTAGCATGCTTCATATCGAGGTATTTATTGTACTAGTAGGTAAAGGCGGACAGATAGAGGCCAGGTGAATTGCTTCAGTCTTTACCCATCCTAGAGTAAAAGTGGAAGCATGTGACAATAGATTTTGTTTCAGGGCTTCCACGTTCTCTAGGAGAGAAAGATGCGATTTGGGTCATCATAGACAGGTTAACCAAATCAGCCCACTTTTTGCCATTCAAAGTAGGAACGTCTACGGAGAAGCTAGCGGAGATGTACATGCGACAGATTATCGAATTGTATAGAGTTCCTATGAGCATTGTCTCAGATCGGGATAGTCGTTTTACTTCCCACTTCTGGAGGAGTTTGTAGGTTAGCTTGGGCACTCAACTCAAGTTCAGTATTGCATATCACCCCCAAACAGATGGGCATTTGGAGAGAACTATTCAAACTCTTGAGGATATGCTTCGCACTTATGTTCTGGATCTTAGAGGTTCTTGGGAGTATCATTTGCACCTGGTAGAGTTTGCTTATAATAATAGTTACCAGGCTAGCATTAAGATATCCCTATTCGAGGCTTTATATAGATGGAGATGTCGCACTCAGTTATCTTGGGATGATATCAGTAAGAGTGCCTCGTTTGGTCCAGAGATGGTCGTGGATGAAGCTGAAAAGGTGAAGCTCATTAGAGATAGACTTCGAGTGGCACAGGACAGACAACGACATTGGGGCCGACAGCCACCAGAGACCTTTGGAGTTTGAGATTTAGGTTTTGTTGTAATTGCTTGTGATTTTTTTATTTTAGATGGTGTGTTAAGGCTGTATTTTGTTCTAGGTTGATGATTTAGTGTTCTTCCATATGTCTTGGACATGGGGCATAATTCTTTTTGGTGGAGGCAAAAAACTTATCCACGGTACATCAGACCTTTCGGTAATCTTGTGAGGGTCGGTGTAGTGGCCTACAGACTAGACTTGCCGCCTGCAGTAGAGGGAGTACATAACGTGTTTCATGTGTCGCAGCTGAGACGGTACATGGCAGACCCTAGTCACGTACTAGATCACTTGGTGATCGAGGTTGGTCCGACTCTCAGCTATCCAGAGAAGCCAGTAGAGATTTTGGATCGCAGGGAGAAGGTATTGTAGAACCAGACTGTTATTTTGGTTCGTGTCACATGGGGACATCACTCTCCAGTTGAGTCAACCTGGGAGAGGGAGAATTAAATGTGCGAGCAGTACCCGTATCTCTTCGAGCCTTGAGGTATTGTTCTTATTGTTTTAATTGTGTTCTTGTGCTAGTTTAGTTTAATTTTGAGGACAAAATTATTTTTAGGCGGATAGACCTGTCACTACCACATTTCTAGAATAGGAATATTTTTGTTATTTGCAATATTAATATATATATATATATATGTGTGTGTGTGTGTGTATATATTGTTTATAGTTTATATAATACGTATTGTCTATATATTATAACTATTAATAATATGGGTTAGTGGACTAGACTTGATGTGACTATTTGACTCAATATTAGACTAGTCATTTTGACTCAACTAGTCATTTTCCTTCATTCATTAGGAACTTGTTAAACCCCTCATTAGAATATAAAAACCCCACTAATCAAAAAACTCTTCACGAAAATCCTAGAGAACAAATTGGACATTGTGCCTTAGCAAACCTTAGGTTATTGTGGCCAGCCCTATATAGGAGAGGGTGGAGCCTCCCTTAAAGCTTCATTTATTGTTCATGAAACCCTAAGTGAGTTCTTCCCCAAACCTTTTCATTCCTCCACCAAATTTTAGTAAATTAATCCCTAATCTCTCTTATTTTTCTCATCTAATAAGCCTAGAAGCTTAGGTTTTGTCACATCCGATTCTAGATTTGGTATTTCTTGAATTTCTAGGATTTAATTTTTCCTCGTAATGTATTCCTACTGTATTTCTCTTGCTGGTTCCTGTTATTTTAATTATTTTTGCTGTTGTTAAGAGAGACTATAAGAGACCAGTAGAATACCTATTGGCATTGCCATAGACCCGGTTTAGAATCTGCATGTTGGTTTGGTTCATTTGACTGAACTCATGACTAAACCATTTTTCTCTCCTCTTAGCATATATACGATTTTTTCTCTCTTTTCTCTTTCTTCTTTCTTCTTTTTTATTTTTATTTTCCTTCTTTCTTGCACCCTTCTCTCTCACCCACTTGCACCTCCCCTAGCCGAACCCTAGCACTGGACCCAGCTAGGAGGAGGTCGTTGGACTCTTAGGCAAGTATATCTTGCTCAATGGTGAAGTCAAAAATTTTTGGATTTTTTTACATATATTATTTTAAAAATATATTTGATGGAAAATATTCTTCTTGAGTTGCTGATCATATTTAGTTCTTGGAGTTTTGGATTTTGATGTATGGATTTTTGTAGATCTGAGCTTTAAGTTAGGGTTTTTCATGTGTTCCATGAGTTTTTATTGGTTTTGATCTATTAAAACTTAGTATTTTTGAAAAGTAGTTATTCTTTATATTAGAGCATTTTATTTCGTGTAGTTTGGCTTTTGTTTCATTTGATTTGGAGTTAAAATAAAGTTTTTATGAAGAAAACAATTTTTTGATTTTTGTAGTTTTCGAACATGGCTGAACCTGCTGTTAGAGAAGGCAAAGTCTTCATACGGCCAGCAACCTATACGACAGAGAGCTCTATACGGTCCAAGAGGATTATGCGGCCTGAACTCCTTGTCGTAAACTGACAGCATGCAACCATCTTGTTGGATGCATGACTGTACATTTCATAAAGTGTTCTGGAGCTAATCCTTGAAGTGCTTGTGTATTCACTCGCTGAACGAATAAAAAATTTGCTATGTCCAAGATGGGGCATCTATGCGGCAAACTGTGCATGCGACAAATGGACTTATACGACATTAGTACTATACGTCTCTCCTCTTTTATCGCATAACCCTGCTTCACCCTTGCACATCTTTTTATGTTTCTTGTCTTTTCTCTCTGACACACTTTATAGCATGTCACATCAATCACTTTATGTCACTTTATTATTGGTCCATCACTCAGCACTTGACCCAAGGAGTAGAATTTAACCCTGAGCATGTGGCAAGTGAGTCCATACGACAATTAGGTGTATGCGGCCAGTGGGTGCATGCGGCAAGTGAGTCCATGCGGCCATTGGGTGCATCTGGCCATGAATTTTTATGTGCATTTTGTGTTTCCTTTAGTTATGTTCATTTAGTATTTTTTTTTAGTGATTATTGTTGTGTGCTTCCTTATGTCGATATAATTTTATGTTACCAGACATGTTTTGTATGTAAGTTCACGAGACAAGTTTATGTACAAGTTCATAATCCTCACGGTACCATAGAAATGTTTGTGTATAAAAATCTATTACATTAGCATCGAAAAATCGAGTGTGTGTATTGTCCAATGTATCGCGTGTCACGAATATAATAACTCATAAAAAGCTCATACTCGTGACTCGTCATTCTAGGGAGTTCTCAACTGTCCACGACTTGACAACTTGAAATAATTTAGTAATGATTAAACAAGATAAGATTTACCTAGATCATTGAGAGAAAATTATCGACTAAGTTTTGCGCTACCGGCTACCCTGATCTCTAAGGGCCCCATGCAGCATGGAAAAATCCTTATAGGCAAGGGCTCTATGACTGACTAAGTTTAAGTGTGTTGTGGCACTTACAAGACAAGTTTATATACAAGTTTATGTTACAAGACAAGTTTATAAAGCCAATTTATGATTACAAGTTTAAGTTTATGCTTATAAGTTCAGTTTTGTTTATGACAAGTAACAAGTTATATTATTTTATGGTTGAATGTGCATTTAAGTTTACTAGACAAGCGTACCCTTGGCCATCCGGGTTAACTACAGCGTCGGTGGTAGAAATATTCTTAAAATATGCATTTAGTAATTAATGTCTGTGACAACCCTAGCTAGTTAATCGTAGCAAGCCATAAATTTGTTTGACCGTACGATGAATGATGTTACTTTCATTATAGCACACTCTTCTAGTTTTCTTTTCTCCCGGCGCGTGGTTAGGGTGCTAAGTTCTTCTCGGATAAGGTCTTCAACCCTGGTCCTTGTTTGGTTTATGGGTTGTGGTCCCGATCTAGATTAGTTCCTATGCTCTCTTGCCGTTCATCACCTTACTTTTATTTTTTGTACTTGTTATCAGTTATTCTAGTATCGCTTTTGAGACAAGTACATTGGTACCATACAAGTCTCGATCAACAATAATTTCTTTTATGTTTCTTTCTGCTTTTTTTGTGATGTGTTTGGTTTATCACCTTGAGATCCTTTGTGGTACTTGTTGCTTGGGGTTCTGACCCCTCTGGCTTTGCACGGCCAAGTTACCCCGAAGAGAACCTGGATCCACCGTACTTCCAGCAAGATAGCTCGCACTCGTAGGACTACGGCCAAAGCTCGGGAGTGGGTTTCCTTCTTTCACCCCTCGTCTTGGTTACTTCATTTTGTGGTATTTAGCAAGGGTCAGAGTTAGCTCCTTTACTTCAATATGATGTATATATTAGACCATGGCTAGTATATTTGATCAAGATTATTATACTCTGCTAGTGCAGCATTTTGTATTCACTAGCTTCATGATCATATGTGACATATAATTTGGGATGCCTCTTTACTTTCATGTAAGATATACTCTTGCAATTGTTGTTATTGGATTGAGATAATAGGATTTGTCGGCCTTAGGACTGAGTTCACCCATCTGTCTTCTAGACAACCTTAACACATTACGGCTTACTTCGGTATTCTGTAAGGTATGGTTGGCCATGTCAGTCTTCTTATTTATCCAGTATTCTGGAAGCGGGACGTGACAGGTTTCACGGAGTATTGGAGAAGAAGAAGCTTACATAGAAAATTATTGGCTTTGAATTGGGAATCCATCTCCCAAGAGATAAAATTCTTAAATCTTTCTTTTAAATTTTGTTTTCATTGTTTTATTTGTATTTAGGAGCCCACCCATGGCTAGGAATGCCCACAAGGGGAGAGAGTGAGTCTCTATTGGCTTCCATAGTATTTTTTACATGGTGTTGTGTGCATATTTGGGGTTTTGGTATTTATGAGTATTTTCCCCCTATTTTTTTCATAAAAACTATTCATATTATATATAAGTATATATGTTATTAGTTGTATATTGGGAGTTTTGGCATGAGTGTATCATGAGTATCATATTATGCACACACGGTGCTTGATAAAATGACCAATAGGGGTGTACACCTACCCATAGCATCATATATATATATATATATATATATATATATATATATATATATATATATATATACGTATTAGTGATTATATGTTGTTAGTGTGTGTGGGGGTATTGCTTCTCAGTTGATTGGTCAGGCATGAGTGTTTGGAGAGTATCAGTTTAATAGGTGGATGTGCACTTCACAATAGTAGTTGGCTTGACAGCAAGTGGAGATGTACTTGTTTGTGCAGCAGATTTCCTCGAAGTGCAGGTCCTGTGCATAGTAACAGAGGTCGGTTATCACTGATCCATGGTGTGTTAGTGAGTATACACGTATGTGTTGAGTCTAGCTGAGTTGGTGTTAACTGTGGGTACGTGTGTGTTGGGACATTTGGGTTTTAGTGTAGTTGTGCACTGAGTTGAGGGAGGTATTGTATTTAGTTCAGAAGAGTGTTGGATGCAATTAACATTGTAGCTGTATCAGTAGGGAGAAGGATATCAGTTGGTACTATTTTGATAGGTGTGTGTGCAGTTCAGGAATTTAAGAGTGTGTTATGAGGAGTAGTGCTCATATTTTGAGTTAGTATCAATAGATTGTATCAGTGAAGGACATAGATATTTTGGGCATGTGTTGTAATGTAGAATATTGTGTTTTGAGTGTTTGTGAATGTGTGTGTTCTGTTAATAGTTAGTGTTTTGTGTTTAGAGGTATTAGGGAAGTGGGTATGTAATAAAATGTGCACAGAGAAGTACAGGTTGGGCTAATATTAGTGCTGTAAGTATAACATCTAGTATATCAGTGGGTATCCACTGTGAAGCCAGTGCTTGTGCACTTCAGGCAGTATAAAAGGTGCATATGCCTGCAAATAATGCTCGGGCAGTTTCAGTATCGAGTTGCCGTTGTAAGGAGTGCAGTGCAAGCCTTTGTGAAGGTGTGTATCAGTACTAGGGGAAATTGGAATTGGGTTATAGGATATGTGGAGTTCCAAAAGTGTATCAGTGAAGGAATTCTAATGATTGGCTATAGTCCAGGTTATCTTAAGCATGGGCAATACCAAGTAGGTGATGAGAGCAGTTTGAGTGTTCAATTATTTATAAGTTAGTACAATGGGTAAGATGGGGTATAGGTATTAGTGCTAGATATGGGTTATATGCTGTTAATGCAAGTGGGATATGGTTATATCACATGAGGTATTGGGTAGTTTTCAGTCATTTGTGAGGGGATTCGGGTATTAGGATATGTCAGGTGCAATGTCAGTTGGATACCTGAATCTATCGTACCCAGGGTCAGTGGGTACTAGGTAATATTTAGTATCCTAGAATACTTGAAGAAGGTAGTAACATGATATCAAATTAGGGGCAAGTGTTGTTCCAGGTATTAGGTACTAAGCTAGGCTATGTAGTGTAATACTAAACTATCAGGATAAGTATGATATAGCTAAGGAATAACTTAGTACCATAGTATATGAGTTAATGATTTGATTAATAGTATCTAGTATAGTAAGTATTAGCTAGTAATAGTAGTATTAGCTAGTAATAGTGGCATTAGTTAGACATTAACTAGTATGGACTAGAAAATCTAGTATAACATGACTTTGACCTAGTTTTAGCCTAGAAATTATATTTCAACCTAGTTAATCCCTTTTATCATTCCAAACACCAATTTAACATTAATATTGATATATAGGTCATTGTGACTCCATCTTGGATAACGATCCTAATTTGTTGCTAAGGACCACAGGTGAGTACATTATTTGACAGTTTTTATTATTTTGATCATTGCTTTGATTCTAGTTGTAGTGTGTACTTATTCTGACATAGTGGATACAAGGGCAAGTATCATAGATACTTGTCATAAGTAGTGGTGATTGGATCCATCGTACTAGCTGGGAAAGGAAAAATATTATCAAGTTATATAATCAAACCCGACCTTACATGCATCATAGCTTACCCCACATGTCGCGTAGGGTGTAGCCTGATCATTTACATGCCTCATAGCCTGTTATATATGTTTATCCTGACTTTTGCTCGCATCATAGCTAACCGGATAGTTAGCCTGACCTCACATGTATCATAGCCAATCATATATAACAAGCCTGATCTAGTTCTAAGCCGATCATATAACAAACTACTATTTTATGGCACTTAGCCAGTATTTCTATTCTTTGTTCCAGTAAAATCATTACTAGTATTCACATATATCTGTTTCACTGCTAGTTATTTCTTTATGATGATTACATGTCTCTTCCAATTTCCTTACATTCCAGTATTTTCTTTCATTATGTATTTCCTTACACCACTTTATAGTTTTTATCAATATAATTGGAATTGCTGTTAGTGTTTATAGTTCGCTCTAATCTTGACTGAATAATATTTTTCAGAGGATCTTGAGGACTTCTGTCCTACTCATTATGGTCCAGGACTAGATGTCAATTATATCCAGAGGAGCCACTCCATTTAGAGTAGACACCACCCGTAGTTTTTTAGTTCAGCACCTTGTTTAATTATGTATTAGATTGTTCCAGACTTATAGACTTGAGTTATATTATGTTGAGACTTATATTGTGTTGAGATAGCTAGACTCTTAGACTTATGGTTACTGTTGAGATATTTATTTCTAAACCTTTATGATGGAACTTCTTTATATCATTTTACATCTTTATCGTGCTATTTACTGTCCTTATAGTTATTGTGATTAAGTACATTGTGAGTTGATGATTATATATATATTTATTATCCTCCGTTTGGAGTTGAGACATGTTGACAGGTTTTGATATCATTGATAGATAGTTATTTTGACCTAGATAGCGTTCTACCGCCGATGTTGCGGCGTAGGCTGGACGTATCCATTACTCATGCCCAATTTTTGGGTACGGATCGTGACAGTTTGTTATTATAATTAGGTATTATTTACCATTATCATATTATCATATTATCATATTATCCTCCATTTGGAGTTGAGATAGCATGACAGATACATTATGTATATTTTGTGAGATATTTAGATAGTATTTTTGACCTAGACTACATTATACCACCGATGCTGCGGTATAGGCTGGACGTACCCACGTACTCTTATCCTTGCACAGGGTGCGGGTCATGACAGATATAGGATATAGGATGAGAGAATACTCAATCACTAGTTAAGATTTCTTGGGAGATTCCTGGAATGACCCTTTAGAATCTTACTATAAATTCTATTTTAAAATTTGTTTCTACTTGTTCCGTTCACTTCACTTGTTCGTTGTTGAATTTGATACTTGGTGTTCATTGTTGACTTTGATTCTTGTATCGAGATAAATTTTATAGACTAAATTAAGGTATATTCTGATGAAGTATTTTAATGAGGACAGTAAGAAAGGTAACCGTCTGCCTTAGTTATGGAGTTTAGAGTTTATCGCAGCCATATTAACTGGCGTGACGAAGACATAGAGCCTAATTTTAGATGTACATATCTTAATTATGGAATTTAGAGTTTCTCGTATCTATTCTAGTTGGCACAACGAGGATTCTAGATAATATGATTATAGAGGTACATACCTTAGTTATGGACTCTATATTTTATCGCAGTTATGCTTACTGGCGTGGCGAGGATTCTGGGTATCATAATTTTGGATAGACGTATATGATTATCAGATTGTATCTTAAATTAGTTTTTAATATATCATCTCTATTATTCAACCATATTATCATTAAGTTCTATTTTATCACCTTATTAGCTCAGAATAGAGATATCTTTAGTGTCTCTAATTCAGTTCTTTCTAGAGTTTTACTTTCTTTAGTTTTTGAGGCAACTTTCTTAGATAGTGCAGTAGCTTGGTAACTTGTAAACATGATTATGTCGAGTTTGAGTATAAGTATTGATTGTTAGAAGTGTAACTTATGATTTTAAGAGAGGTTCCTGGGTTGGTATGTGAGCATAAGGCATTGGTGTATAAGTTTGTAGAAACTCATAGTGTAGTACCATTTGTGGCAATCGTTCTATGCTGTGTCAGAGTATAGTTAGTAAGTGGTACCAATGATATCGTTAGGAGGAGAGTAGCATACAAATTTATGATTATATGTGTTGGTATCATGTCATCATGTATGTTTTAGATAGATATAGATTCATATAATTGAGGGATCCAAGTATCAATCGAGTATCATGAATTTGTGTTTTGGTATTAATGGATCATTATATTCTATTGGTGATTGATACTTGGTTATGTCATGAGGAGGAGAATGTATATCCAGGAGAGGTACTATTGAGTGTGCCATGATAGAATGTTATCTATAAGTGTATAGGAGATTGTGATAGTATTAGAATGTGTTGTGCTAGGTAATAGGACTTGTGCTATATGTTGAGTGTTCAACATTGGTGTTGACAGATATAAGTGCCCATGTATGTGTCTAGTGTGGGTTTATCACCTAATACTTGAGGATGTTGATGTGTTAGTAAGTGATATATGGAGAAAGGAAGTATAGTGTCTAGAATTATGTGCAAAAGTGAACAGTGAGTGATGTGTGTGTGTGCAGGAGTGGTGAAGTAAAGTACCCGTGGTGGAGTTTCATAAGTACCAGGAAGTGGGGGTATGAGTATTAGAAATACCAATTACATGGGTTGAGAAGTGTCAAGATTTGTCATAGGAGGTATGTTTTGTGTACACCTAATTAGCGTATCAGTTGGTAGTTCAAGTATAGTAGGTATGGGGATATATATATATATATATATATATATATGTATATATATATATATATATGTATATATATATATATATATATATATATATATATATGTGATATGGAATCATGTGTTTGCCTGTTAGTGTATAAGTGGGGCATGTGCATCATAGAAGTAAATAACTAGTGTATTAGATGATGTGATCATGGGTGCTAGTGAGTGTAATAAGGGGATCTAGTGAGTGAGCTAGTGTCAAGAGTGGAAGTAGTATAGTGTGTGTTGATGAGCACTGTTATGAGTGTTAAGCATAGTTATGAGGTTAGTGTTTGTGTACCAAGAGTGCCTAGAGAGAGAAAGTATTCAGAATGTATCAAGATTATGATGAGTAATAGGTGATGTATGTAGTGTGATAGTTTAGTATCTGTGAGTGTTATTGTGTGAGATAGTAACGGTTAGGTATAACAATATAATATTGATGTAGGGTAGGTAAGAGAGTATTATGAGGAGTAGGAATGCAAGTGTTCCAAACAGTGAGGAAGGATGAGTAACCTGTGAAGGAGTAAGTTTTAGTGGGTATGAGTATATTTGTAAGTGTATTGGGAGTAATAATATACCAGTGAACTGTATGCTTTATGGAATGGTACCAATACGATATCATATTGTCAAGAGTGTTGGTACCATAGTGGGTAGAAAGTATTTATAGATGTACCAAGGTACATGAGAGTATATTGGAGTTAGTGCTAGAGTATGAGTTATATTCAGATACCAAGATTAGTTGAGTATCAGGTAAATTCTAGCCAGTGAGTAAAATTAGTGTCTCTTATTTCCAGGGCACTATGTCTGTTAGTAAGTTGGTTTATCAGTATTTGTTTGTTTATATTAGTATGAGGTATGATTTTACATAGCACAGTTTCAACCTAGGATGTTGAGAAGGAGATGTTAGTGATAAGTGTAGGAAGCGAAATAAGTGTTGAAAGTGCTCATGTGTTAGTATCAATTGGCCTTGAATGAGGGTTTATATGTGTCAAGACCTAGAGTATCTCAGGTATCAGGAAGATTTAAGATGCAAGTAACCTAGTGGCTAGTGTATTATTTACAGAGGAGGTACTGAAGTATCTTAGTATGAGGGTATGATGAGTGTCATATATAAGAATTGTGTCTTGTGTGGGCAGTGTCAGGAATTTAGAAAAAGGTATCCTACAAATAATATCATAGAGTAATAATTGTGTATCAATAGGATATATGAGTGCAGGGTAGTTGGGTGTCATAAGTATATGACTAGTGTTAGTCCCAAGTCTAGCATCCAAGTCATGTGTGAAAGAGTATCAAGTAGAAAGTGCACATGAACCTGTTGACAGAGCTATATACATGTCTTTATGAGAGATAAATTAAGGTAAGATAATTATCCATATATAATTGCATTATTGAGTGTCCAATTAGATATTGAAGCATATAGAGGGGTTATATGAGTATATACAAGTGTATCCAAGGTGTCTAGTGTGTACTAAGGTTTTGTGCCATAGGTATGTTAGGGTATCAATTGTATCATGTTTATTGGGTTAAGTGTCAAATTAGTTATCATGATACATAGGCATGAATAGGGGTATTCTAGTGAGTACCAAGTAATAGATAAGTATTCTAATATCAAGGGAGATAGTGTTGGGTTAGGGTGTTTAAATGAGACTAGAATAAGATAAGGTAACAAGGTAGCTAGAGTTGGAGTTTATGATATTAGTCTTAGGGTATTCCTCCTTATCATAGTTTTAAACGGTAAAGTTTTCTTGATCTAGATCCTGTCCTTTTTAATGTCAGTATTGATTGCCAAGTTCATATTCTCGCAATGCAACACTGGTCATTCCTTTTACCATCTTCTAGTAAATGAGTTAGAACCTTAGAGATTAAATCTATTGTAATAATTTTTTCCCTTCTCCTAAATTTAGGATAGGGACTGTTTATAAGTTTCTTGTTTGCATCCTGAAAGTTGTTTGAGAACTCTTCCTAAACTATTGAAGATGATCATATTTCCTTATCAACCTAAACACTTTATGATTCCTATTCTTCATGTTACGTAGAATTTCTTGATCCTGTTACTTTAAGAGGTAACATATAATCTTTGGATATTCTCTTTCCTTCCGGTACTAGTACCTACCTTAAATTTCGAGTAAAATTTTTTGCTGAGGAGGGTAGGATTGTAACCACCATTTTCCACCATAGGTGTATTTTGGTGATTTTGCCGAGGAGGGTAGGATTGTAACTTACAAATTCTTTTTTTTATATATTTTATATTATTGGTTGCCTAGAATTATATTAGTGTTAGTTAGTGGCTAAAAAATTAGAATTTATAAGTGTTAGTTATTGTTAATTATTGATAGCCATGACTTTACTAATAAGAATTATTACTTAGTTTTCATGGAAGGAATATTCCTTTTAGTTGTAGAGATTACTTTTTTTAATTAATTAGATTTTTTTCCACTTTAATTTGAATTTCAATTGAAAGATAGAATGTCATAATTAGTAATTAGAACCAATTACAAGCCCTTGTAGTGGACGACCTTGTCATGAAGAGATAAGAACTCTAATTTTTCTTCATTTATTCTTACTTCTTTTCCAAGCAACTTTATTTCATTTTTCCACATAAAATTAGATCTAGATTTAATTCCCATTTTATTTCTTCACCAAACCATTTTATTCCACTTCCATTGGAGATCAAGGAGCTTGGAGCACAAGGAGGAGCTTGAGGAGGAGTCTAATTCTTGGAGGATCATGTCCGACTCATCTCTTCCGTGTCCAAATTCAGAAATTTCTAAATTGGTTACCAAAATACTAGGTAATTTTCATAATTTCATCAAATTCATGGTTAAAAAATTCCCTTGGTCATATATGAACCTTCCTATTGTTAGATTTGGCTTTCAAATGCTAGACCAAGGTATTAGGAGCCCTCAATTTAGTAGATCTGTCATGACCCGCACCCGGTGTAGGGACACTAGTAGTGAACAACGTTCAGCCTATGCCGCAACATCGGCGGTAGAATGCTGTTTCGTTAAACTATACTATCTCACAATAATGATCATCAAGATATGTAATGCCACCAATGAAATATGAATACTCAATCACAGAACTATAAGATAGAACATCGCACGAATATGATATAAAGAACTAAAGAGTCAAAAATATAACTCACAAGACAGAAGACAATATCCAATCAGTCTCAAATATAATAGAGTACTAACTGTCACAACTGGAGACAAATCTAGTACGATATAAATCTATATACTGAGCTATAGTTAAAATATCGTCTGTCTAAACTGGGATGAGTCTATCCTGAGCCACAGTCTCTAGCTCTATGCCAACTACGTCCTGAGGCCCGTAGTGAGTGGTATACCACTCCTTAGTATCATCTGGAAAATATATCCAATTAGGATTGGAGAAAAGTACACATCTAACAGCAGTTCCAATAAATAATAAAAAGTATGTAACAGTAAATAGAGAACATATACAAGATGAATAGGGTATGGCAAAAATATAAAAAAAAAATATGGGAAATATATACAAGAAATACGAACAACATATAATGAATGAAGAAATACATCTAAGTGACTGAGTACTAGTGACAAAATGTGATCGTATAAACCCCCTCATTTATTTCTATAGATAGTCTGGTATGGGTTACAAAATTTTGGTAATGCAGCAGATATTTGAGGTTTAGAGTAAGGTTACAGATGTCTGATTTTTAATTAAACCCTTTGCGCGCCCTACCATTGTCGAAATATTCTGAGCCCAATATCAGCCCATAAATTCTAACAGATTGTTGCACTCTTGACTTGACATGTCAATTTGGGCGCTGGACTTTCCCGTCACTCAAAATCATATTTCCTTGTGCTCTAAATTAATTGCGCAATTTTTCATAACCAAAATCCATTATTTAATCCCGTGTCGCACAACTGTGTCGTTGCCATCAATTTTGAGACACCAACTTAACCCGTTGAGCCGGACCAATAAAAGGGTCCAAGACTAACACCAAACCTACACCATTCAATAAAAGGGTCCAAGACTGACACCAAGCCTACTCCCAATTGAGATTCCATGTGCCCCCATTTAATTTAAGAGCACATGACAATTTATTCTAATTAAATTAGGGATACCAACTTTGACTAATCCTATTTTAATCCCAATTTAATTCCAATGCCCATTTAATTAAGCCCATGCAAAACACACAATACCCCTCAACCTACAAAACACCAAACACCAATTCCTCCAAAAATTTTCTATCATTTTATGTGTTTGTACAAATACCCAAACTTAAGGGGCTTAATTGCAAATATTGTAACATGTGCCATAACCTCATTGGTCAAGACCAATGAAGAAGCCTCACCCCTCTTCTTTGACCGGTCAAGCCCCTCCCCACTCTCTCTCTTTTGGATGAAAATTTTTTCTCCATGTGAAATCCTCACCATTCATTTGAATTGGGCTCATTCACACCACACAACCCTCACACAACTCCCTATATAATGTCTCCATCACCACACTCTTCCCCATGCCGGCCCTAATCCCCAAAACCTAGAGAACCCCACCCCCTCTCTCTCTCCTCCCTCTTCCAACACAACCCCAACCGATTTCTTCTCCTCCATTCTTAATTTTTCTTTTTCTTTCTTCTTCTTCTTCTTCTTCTTCCTCTCCACCTCTCGTTCTCCCATAAACCAAACCCGGCCAACTGCTACCCCGGCTACCCCTCGTCTCCGGTGAGCACAACCCCACCTTCACCTCCGCGACCTCCAACTCCTCCGACCACTCCACCCGTGCCCGCTGCCATCACCCTCAGGCGGGTCACCAACCTCCACGCCGAGCCACCCGACCGACTCCAACCTCACCTCACAACGGTCATCGACACCTCTGATGCTCGACCGCCTGTCGCACCTCCTCCAGCACCGCCATCCCGACGTCCACCTGGGCCACTCCCTCTCCCACCTTCACTCGCAGAGCCACTGTACCGCCTCCCTCGATCAACCTCTACGTCGGCTCCACCTGTCCATCACGTCTCCCCACCGTCGGTCACCACCAGGTCAGCTCCTCCATCACTTCCTCCACCCGTTGTGCCTCGACTCCACCACCTCACGACCCATCGTCGACCACCATCGATGAGCGGCAAAGCTTGGACCAAAGTCAGACCTCTGTCGTTCTCCGTCTTCCTCGAAGAAGCTCGGCCATGGAGTGTGACAGGATGATGGTCAAGCTTCGCCACCAGTGATTATTTTCTTTGACGCATCTCGACCTTCCCTGCTGGCACTCATGATCCTTGTACATGTTTGCCCTAGACGAGGTTCTGCTCCGGCGATGACGAAGCTCCAACTCCGACGAGTTTCAACAAGCAATAACTCCTTTCCTCAGTGGATTTGAAGACTCCTCCGACTTGACGATCGGGTGTTCTCTGGCAGGAATTATCATCTTCGATGACTAGTGACGTATCTAGAAGTTCCAACTCGAGTTACACCGTGTCAACTCCATCCCGCACCGAGCCTCACTCCGACCAGCAACCACCACAAACCACAGGGGTAACCTCTTCCCCCCCCCCCCGTGTTTAGTGTTGTATTAATGTATATTGTTATGGTTATATAACTAAGTTAGATAGGGTTTTTTGTGTATAAAATGAGATTAGGATTTAAGTATGCCATGATGTGTTTAGGGTTTATTTTCATAAGTATAAAATGCAATTAATGTATATACATTGAGTTTAGGGTGGGAATCAAATAGGTTTTGTTAAAGGTTATATGTATGCATATGAGATTTTAGGTTTAACACATGTTATAATATGCATTAATGGAGAATTGCTATTTTAAATAATTATGGTTTAAATATGAATTGGAATATATGCATGTGATGGTTAAAAAGGTGATATTTGTTGAGGTTGGGTTTTTAAATATCGAATGAGAATTATTAGGGTTGAATACGTATTGTTGTATGAAATATTGGTTGTTGATTAAGTGTATGTCGTGATACCTAAGGATTGGTCGATTATTGATAAATGGATAACAATAGTGCATTGGATCGAGACGAAGTTTTATTTTGAAATCATAGTAAGTGCACATATTCGAGGGTTTTAATAAATTAATTAATTATTTATTTCGGGGATGATATTAAATGTGCATATTAACGTCTGTGAATACTGAGGTGAAACTGAGGATTTGGTTAGGGTTAGATTAATTGAATATCGTGATAAATATAGTAAGACTGAGGAATAGTAATGAAATTGATCGAGGAGCTGTTTTAAGATGAATGATAGATGATGGTATATGATTAAGGATTGTTCTGATGGTATTAAATAGGTGATTGATCATATTTGTAATGAACCCTTAGTCAACCTTGGTCAACCCTCTAGCTTAGTGTCTATGTGAGTTGTAACAGAGATTGAGCATATGTTAGACGTGAGTTATATCTTATTTCAGTCTTGTGATAGTTCGTTGATTGAGTTTGTATCTTGTCTCTAGGTACTACGGGACTTATGGACTTGGACGTTGTACCGGATCTCCATCTTTAGTAGCCGGATACAGGCAAGTATACCTTGCCACCCTATATTTTAGTTACCAAATATTTATTATTTTATTATGTGTAATGTGCGCGAGATAGATTAGAATCGTTACTTCGCATCCGGGTCAAAATCGGGTGCATACGTTCGTCGGTAACGTCTGGTAACGAGTGTTAGATGTTCGCAACACCTTGATGTACGTACCTATGTATATCATAACCCTAGGACACGTCTATACACTGTTATCGTGCCAGATTTCCTGTATCCTGATACTGACATCATGACCGGAGACTGGAACGACCTTAGGGTCGCGTCTGTTGATAGTTATTTCTATGTGACAAGACTGTTAGACAGAGGTTCAGGTTCAACGCACAATCGTTGACCGCTTGGGATGGGAAAGACAGTTACTAGACGTTTGGGCTCCTCTGCACGTGCTTTATATATGTATGTCCTTTTGATGTAGTATTCCTGTATCCGGAGTAGTAGTATCACCTGTGTGACTCTATGCTCAGAGCTATGGTACGCCCCGTGTGTCTCTGTGTTCGGAGCTACGGTACTCCCCGTGTGACTCTGTGCTCGAACATTGTCTCCAAACTGTGTCTCACTTAGTTGGTTATACTAGACTACACCATCGTTGCACTTGTACTTTCTGTTATACTTTGGCATGCTGTATTTTTGTACCTTGTTACGTGTCATGACCCGCACCCTGTTTAGGGGCACGAGTGCGTGGGTACGTTCAGCCTGCGCCGCAGCATCGGCGGTAGAACGCTGTCTAGGTCATGTAACTATCTAATCAAACTCACGCGAATACCCAACTCCATAAGGAGACGTGGATATCATAAAATAATGTTAGAAATACTCAATCACCTAAACTAGAGCACGATGAGATATCATGGCAACCAAAGAAATACAAGACAAGTCTAACGACAGAATAGTCATACCTGCAATCAGTAACATCCAATCCCCAAGTGTGTCAGAAATAAGTCCACTAAGGTCACAGTCTGGAAAAATGTTTTCCAGTCAGGAAGGAGCAAAGTACATCTCTAAATAGCAGTTCTATATTAATGATATAAACTATGTAGCAGTTCTAGATGGAAATATACGAGAAGCATGTATAGGTACGAGAAATAAAAGAAATACTGGAAATACTGTAAGTAAATGCAGGAGAAGAAACAATATGTCCATGAGCAAGAACCTATGACTAAGTGTATGAGTACTAGCTTTAACATGTGATCGGCTTGGGAACTTGATCAGGCTGGTTACATGTGATTAGCTATAATTCATGTAAGGTCAGGCTAACCGTTGGTTAGCTATGATGCATGTAGAGGTCAGGCTAATCACACGTAACAGCTATGAAGCATATAAATGGTCAGGCCGTACCCGATGTGAGATGTGGGGTGAGCTATGATGCATGTAGAGTTGGGTATGATCATATATCTATACTAAAATACTTCCCACCCCGACTGGTATAGTAGATCCAATCATGGTACGCTATGGCACGGGATTCCTTAGGGAGGTAGCAAATCTCCCCGGGACTCAGTGTCTATACATGCACAAGATAACAAGGAAACAAGTCTTGTACAAGCTACACCATGAATAAGGAATAACATCTCATGACGAGATCCGTGTATACCAATCTGTGTAACCAGCGTGTCAAGAGCATGGATATCTACACTAGATACAGTGAACATAGGAGATATCATAAATTAGAAACTAATCAGAGAATGTACTCGCCTTAGGTCCTTAGCTGGTAAATTCAATGTCCTATCCCAGAGTACCGTCTGGAGGATCCAACAGTCCTATACACATACAATAATATCACTTGTATCGGATGCTACACTAACACACAATAGAAATACACTGGCCTCAGGGCTATGCCAGGCATGGCACTCAGTTAACTAGGGTCATCTGGTAGGGATATATATAAATATACATCTCATTTACTAATCATATATATAATTTCCATCAATTACAATAATAGATATATGTATAAATATATACTTTCAAATAAAATAATACTTGTATATATATATATAAACATAATAAAAATAATACTTGTATATATATATATAATCATAATAAAAATAATACTTGTATATATATATATAAACATAATTCATGGAAAGGGATACAATACGTATATATTTGTATACATACTAAAAAGAATTTAACATAATATATATATATCTAAAATATATGCCAATATAATTTATACTTGCTACAATTATATATTTACCAAAATACGTACATATATATATATATATTAACATTTATCAAAATACGTTCATATACATATATATGTGTATACCCATACATTATTCAACATATGATATTAAATATGTATATGCAAATTATATATATATACGTTTGCATACATATACATATAAAATAGAGAAAACATATATATATATAATTATATATATACAATTTACACTCAAACACGTATACAACATACGTACGCACACATATACACCCATACACACGTATTTATTCATATACGTATATAAACATATACACATTCATACATGTATATGTTTGAATTCATATATACGTATACAACATACCATACATACGTATATACGAAATAAACTATACATATAAGAAGGAGGGAAAAGAGAAGAGAAGAGGGACTCACTGGGGTCAGCCGGAGGCCACTGGCCGGGATCGAGGGTGGCTCGGCAATGGAGGTGCTGGAGAGGGACAGCAGGAGGAGGTCGAGGAGTTGCGGTGCTCGGCCGGGTGGTCGTTGAGGGTGTAGATGGTGGTGGTGGTAGGTGTAGATGGTGGGCCGGAGAGGAGCTTGGGCTGTGCCGGAGTTGATGGCTGGAACAATGGGGAGCAGTCGGGAAGCTGGGGATCTCCGGCGGGTCAGAGTGCCGGGAAGTCGGGGAGGATCTCGAGGGGAGCTGTGTGGTGGTAGATCCGATGGGAGGTGGAGGAGCAGTGGAGCGTGCCGGCGCCGGAGTAGTGCAAGGTCGGGGCAGGCCGGAGCAATGGCCGAGGTGAAGTCGTGGTAGGGAGGACAGCAGCTGGAGTAGGCCCAACATCCGCATGCCCACTGATGTGAACAGTAGGAACAAGCCATCATCTTCTTCTTCTGTAACTCCTCCTGACCTGCGTAATTATTTGATCCAGAAATGCAAGGAGAGAGGATCTTCCAGCATGTCTATTACGCCTCCTAGCGAGCACTATTGTAATAGTCATAGGATTATAATTAATTGTCACTGTTCTGAAGCAAAACGGTCGATTTTCGACCGGTTGAGCTACTCTCCATCTTTCTAGAAAGAAGAGCCCACGCATGCATCTGTGAATATGGCTTCACACATACCTAGAGGAGGGTCGGGCTCAAGACGTCATCCCTCTAGAACTCTGAGCCGAAGGAGATTCAACATGATCCTTAGGAACACCGAAGCTGGGGTGTTCCAAAACACTCGTTCGAGGTCGTGACAACCGACTTCGTACTCTTTTGATTCCGATGCTGGGGGTCGCCAGTCTCCCGAATCAGACGCCGAATGTATAGAGTCAACTTCTACACAGACCTATACTAGTCTTTCAATGACACCCAGGGAGATAGAAGTTTATGCCATTGGAGATGAGCGCGAGGAAGCTTCCCCGTCCGGGAGCGCTGAGCAATGCATCACTATACTGGAGACGTCTCTGAAGGAGATGCAATCCATGATAAAGAACATGCACCAGATGATGCTAACTCAACACGCAGTTGCCATGGCTAAAGCATCGGCCCCTCCAACTCAGATACGCGTGGGGGTGGACTTACCACCATTCAACACGATCCAAGAGCCTGCTCTAGATCAGGAGTCAGCGGTTCCTCCGCTTCCTCACTCGGAGAATGTATTACCTCCCGTCGGGGTCGCGATGCAATCGATTCCTCATCACTCCGTGGTCCTGCTACCGGCTGAAGATCTGATACAGGCAGTACGGGAGTTGAAAGCCCAATTTGATGCCCTGAAGCATAAATATCAGCTCAAGAAATTGGGAATCAACCAACCTTACCCAGCTATTTGGGAAGAGGTCCCTTTCCCTCCTAGATACAAACCACAGACTATGGCTTTGTTTGAAGAAAAAAAGTCACCGAGTCAGTACATGAACTACTTCAGTATGATGACGGTGTTATTACAAGGGAACGACGCCCTCCTCACTCGGGTGTTCAAAGGCTGCCTCTCGGGAGTAGCTTACCAGTGGTACCGCAGCCTGGCGGACAACTGCATTACTTCCTTTGAAGACTTCAAGGCTTTATTCTTCATGCGATTCTACGAGGGAGGGATGGACATGTCTATGTCCTCTCTCATCGAAGTCAGGCAGAAGGAAAAAGAGAATGTTTGCACTTTCATCGAACGTTTTTGTCAAGCCACTCTGCAAATGCCTCCAGGAGTCCCAGACCGTGCATTGGTGGACATCTGCAGGAAGAACCTTCTCCCCGTGATCTCGGTATTCACAGGACCACATCAGTTCCATGATTGGCCCTCGTTCATCATCTCAGCGGTAGCCGTGGAGGACAATAGTCAGAAGGCGCGCGATAATGGCATCATGATCTCGGCCTCTGATAAAGGCAAAAGGTCATCCTCCAACGTCGACCATCCTCGTGGTACCAAGGGTAAAGAAGCTTTGGCGGTCAACACGTCCAGGCAAAAGACTGTGGCCACCACGCAAACAAAACCTGGGACTTCCAGGCCTATTGAAGTGCACTCTTTCGACGACGACGATATTCCGAGCATATTCGAATGTCTCATCAAAAGCGGCAAGAGTACCCTTCCTTAGGTGAGACGGCCTAATGAGGCCGGCAGTACCAACAACCCCAAGTACTGCATCTTCCATAGGTACATACACCACAAATGCGTGTTATATACTGAAAAGGAAGATCCAGGAGCTGATCGATGCTAAGGCCGTAACTCTGCGCAACAGCGAGAAGACGGTCACGGCCAACATAATCTTCCTGCAATTTGGCAATCTGCCTCCCCAAGAAATTTTGGACGGTGTTACGCCTATTTCCCAGATGACGATGAACATCGTTAATCTACCTCCAGCCAGAGGTCAAAATCATGACCTGCTACCACTAACTACCCAGCGAGGCGAGACTATGTGGGTTCATCCAGATCTGGTGCCAGAGATCGAAAAAGAGACTCGAGCTGCTAAGGCTAAGTCTAAAAAGAACTCAAAGCACAAACCGTGTCACATGATTACGGTACACTCGGCATCAGAAGGCGAGGTCTTGGCTACTGGAACCCGCTCAGGGAAAGCCTACCTCCAGGACTATGGAGCCAGCCAGGAAGATGCAGCGGCAGACGCTTCAGCTGCCAAACCTTCAGAACCGGAATTCACCGTACCAAAAGCCGGTCCTTCGAGACCAACTTCGGCGGACAAAAGAAAGCAAAAAGAAGTGCGCTTCGATAAACCTGTGAAAAACATTCAAAACAAAGGTTTAGAGAAGCCATACAACTTCGACATTCTAGCCCAACTGGCTAATACACCAGCCAGGCTGTCCATCTTCGAGCTACTCAGGCTCTCTCAGGACACTCGTCAAGCCCTGAGTGAAGCATTGATGCAGGCGGATGCATACTTGACCCAGCTCAAGTCCCCTAACGAAAAACCCGTGGCGTGTCCTCAATGCCACAGTGTGATGGAGGTGGTCCCAAATATCACTTTCACTCAAGATAACATGCTGTTAAAACATAACAGGCATGACAGACCCCTCTATTACACCGGGTACGTTATTTCCATGGAGGTCGATCAGATTCACATAGATCCGAGATCATCAATCAGCATCATTCCTCATAGTCTGCTCAGACCGCTGAGGATTCCTACCAACGAATTAGCTTACACCACCACTACGATCATGGGTTTCAACGCCGGAAGAAGTATGCCGTTGGGGAAAATTCGCCTGAGGATCCAAATTGGCAACCTCAGATCGGTGGCTACATATTACGTCATCGATTCAGAGGTGTCCTACAATATTCTGCTGGGTAAACCTTGGATCCACGACCACAACATCGTTCCTTCAACTCTACACCAATGCTTTAAATATATAGACGCCCGAGGAACAGTACAAACGGAGATTGCTGACCTGAACCCATTCAAAGGGGTAGAATCCTACTACTCTGATGCCGTGTTATACTCTCAAGACTGCACGGAAGAGGTGTCAGCCGAAGCAGAGAAGGAATCCCACCGGGAGCCAGAAGATCCCTCTGCCAAGCAACCTCTGTCAATCAAGGTGAAAGGACGGACTACACGTCCAAAAGCCATAGAGCCTATGGCTATCCACCTGAACGAGACCAGGTCAGGAAAAGGGGGTGATCCTCTAGTGATCACTTTGAACCAGAAGCCTCCACCCTTGGTCATCAACCTCCGGCGCAACAAGCAGCCGAGTGATGTAAATACAACCGGGAACAGAGTTTTAGATGATAATAAACATCCACTTTTCCAGTATATTGACGCCCAAATTCCAAATCAGGAATCCTCCCCCTACGACGATATAGAACCTATAGCGCAAAAATTCTTGGAAGCTATAGATTCCTATCATCCGTATATATGGGAAGTGGCATCATCATCCAATATCACTACGACATATGGACCGCATGAGGATTCTATCTTCGTTGTCCCGCCTACTTGCAGCAGCCAGCATTTAATAGTCTTCGACCGCATGCGCAATGAACCGACTGTGCAAGAGGATTCTTTCGATGATGATGACGGTAAAATACAGGTTCACAGATACAGCCCGCAAGCTTTGAAGATCATGCAAAGTATTGGTTATAACTTGAAGCTGGAACCGGGTCTCAACTACGGAAAAGGCAGACGAATGCCGCTGCACGGCGATCCCTACTATCAACAAACTCGTTTTAGGTTAAGGTATACCACCTCCCTCGTAACTCCTGAGTCAAACGAGGATATCTTTTCCTCCTCTCAAGACGGCTCAGCACCCTCCGACTCATCTCACGCTCTCGAGCGAACATTATCAGTAAATATGGTAGTGACAGATTCATTCGAATCAGACGAACAAGAATCTGAACTGTTTGAGAATGATGCTTGGGCTCAGCAAATGGATACACAATGGGAGTTCCGCTTCGAGCAGAGAGAACCTCCCACTGAAGATAAAGTTATCCAGATTGACGTTGGGGATAAACTTTTTCCAAAGCCGATATTCATCAGTAACAATCTTTTCGAAGCAGAAAGGGAAGAAGTTATCCAGCTGATAAAAGAATATATCGACGTCTTTACGTGGAATTATGAGGATATGCCAGGCCTTGATCCAAAGGTGGCTACTAATAAGCTCAATATATTGCCCGATTCGAAGCCTGTGAAGCAGCACCAACGCCGGTTCCGCCCGGATATGATGAACGCCATTGAAGCTGAAATCAAGAAGTTGATAGCCTGCGACTTCATCCGTGAAGAACAACATCCCGACTGGGTCGCCAATGTTGTCCCGATCATAAAGAAAAATAGGAAAGTACGAGTCTGCATCGATTACCGAAATCTGAACGCAGCCTGCCCCAAGGATGTGTTTCCTCTTCCCATCACAGACGTCATAATTGACAATACATGCGGTTTTGAACGTATGTTTTTCATGGACGGATTTTTAGGATACAATCAAATCACGATACATCCTGAAGACGAGAAGCATACTACCTTCCGGACACCATTGGCGGTATATTGCTATATGGTCATGCCCTTCGAATTAAAGAATGCCGGGGCTACGTACCAACTGGCTATGAGTAACATATTCCATGAGCATTTACGCAAGACAATAGAGTGTTACGTGGATGATGTAGCTTTCAAAAGCTGCCTCAAGGATAATCACTTCCAAGACTTAAAGACAGTATTTGAATTGATGCGCCAATATCAACTCAAAATGAATCCTACAAAGTCCTTTCTGGGGGTATCTAGCGGCAAATTTCTGGGATTTGTCATAACCGCTAAAGGCATTCAAGTGGACCCTGATAAAGTCAAGGCCATCTTAGAAATTTGATCGCCCCACAATCTGAGGGAACTCAGGGGATTTCAAGGTCGTCTGGCTTATATCCGGAGATTCATATCCAACCTTAATAGGAGATGTCAGCCATTTTCTTGTCTCATGAAGAAAGGTGTATCCTTCGTATGGGACGAAGCTTGTCAACAAGCGTTCGGTGATATAAAGCGCTACCTCACTAGTCCGCCAGTTCTGGTGTCTCCTGTCATAGGAAGACCATTCGTGTTGTATGTTCGAGCAATGGATCATTCTCTGGGAGCTCTTCTCGCACAAAAGAACGAGATGGGTCACGAGCAGGCTATCTACTACCTCAGCAGGATGATGGTGGGAGCCGAACACCGGTACAATCCAGTGGAGAAAGAATGCTTGGCTCTGATGTTCGCTATTCAGAAAATGCGACACTATGTCACAGGCCAAACCATTCACAACATCTCCAGGATCAATCCTCTTCGGGTACTGATGAACAAGCCAAGTA